>CAKLNU010000423.1:0-12991 GCA_922788865.1 Poeciliopsis turneri
TTCTGTCAGATTCAGACTCTGGAGGTAAAAATGGTTTTTGGTGTTGAGGAAAATTTTCCCCATTTTCAAAACAAATGGATCCAGAATCAGAAATATTTGATTCAAATTTGATCAACGCCTGACATTTTTTTAGTCTGTAGCTGAAAACTGGAAAACTGCAAATATTACAGAAAGAACTTCAAATGTCTGATAAGTCGTCCCAGTTATATAATCCCAATTATAACAAGGTTATATCTCAAATTAAAAAGATTTGGAGAGATGTCAAACTCCCCCACCATGTCTAGAGGGCAAGGTGGAAACGATCAGGATGATTGTACTTTTCCTGTTTAACGGTCTTCCACTCGTAGTTCCTAGCATCACCTTTAACCTGTTGGGCAGAGTCAGATCCAAATTCATCTGGCAAAACAAACGTCCAAGAGTGAGACTGAAACTTTGTGAGACTGAAACTTTGTGAGACTGAAACTTTTGTGATCCTCTGAAGACTCCGGTGGCCTGGCACCTCCCACATCTTCACAGTTATTAGAGATCTGGTTTCATGAATCAGGTTGGATAAAGATACTAAATGGTTTCTGTAGGAGCAATGCTCTTTGACAAATGTCATTTCAATGGAGATTTAACCTTTTTAAGTCGAGAACAATGGTTAAAACTTCCATCCATCCATCCATTTACCGTCACCCTTCTCCCTAACGGGGTCGGGAGTTGCTGGTGCCTCTCCAGCTGCGTTCCGGGCGAGAGGCGGGGTCACCCTGGACAGGTCGCCAGTCTGTCACAGGGCAACACAGAGAGACAAACAGGACAAACAACCAGACACACACACACTCACACCTAGGGAGAATTTGGGAAGGCCAATTAACCTGACAGTCATGTTTTTGGACTGTGGGAGGAAGCCGGAGAACCCGGAGAGAACCCACGCACGCACAGGGAGAACATGCAAACTCCGTGCAGAAAGACCCCGGGCCGGGAATCGAACTCAGGACCTTCTTGCTGCAAGGCAACAGCGCTACCCACTGCGCCACTGTGCAGCCTGGTTAAAACTTAAGAAACAGAATTAATGGATTATTTTTACTCTTAAGCCTGTCTGGCAAGGTCTACTCGGGGATCCTGGAGAGGGGGGTCTGTTGGATAGTCGAACCTCGGATTCAGAAAGAGCAGGTGGTTCTGGTTCTGGTCGTGGAACACTGGACCAGCTCTACACCCTCAGCAGGGTCCTGGAGGGTTCTGGGAGTTCGCCCAATGGGTCCACATGTGTTTTGTGGACTTGGAGAAGGCGTTCGACCGTGTCCCTTGGGTAGCCCTGTGTGAGGTTCTCCGGGAGTTTGGGGTACCGGGCCCTTTGTTACGGGCTGTCAGGTCCCTGTATAACTGGTGTCAGAGTCTGATCCACATTACCAGCAATAAGTCGGGCTCGTTTCCGATGAGAGTTGGACTCTGCCAGGGCTGCCCTTTGTCTCTGATTCTGTTCATCACTTTATGGACAAAATTTCTAGAGCAGTCGAGGTGCTGAGGGGATCCGTTTTGGTGGCCCTAGGATCCATCTCTGGTTTTTGCAGATGATATGGTCCTGTTGGCTCCATCAGGACATGATCTGCAGCTCTCGCTCGAGCGGTTAGCAGCCGAGTGTGAAGCAGCCGGGATGAGGATCAGTGCCTCTAAATCCGAGGCAGTGGTCTTGAGCCGGAAAAAGGTATAGAGTGCCTTCTCCCGATAGGGGAGGCTGTCTTGTCTCAAGTGGAAGAGTTCAAGTATCTCGAGATCTTGTTCACAAATGAGGGAAGATCGGCAGGTGGATTGGCGCAGCGTCTGCCGTGAAACGGGCGCTCTACCAGTCCGTCGTGGTGAAGGGAGAGCTGAGTTAAAAAGCGAAGCTCTCGATTTACCGGTCGATCTACGTTCCTACCCTCATCTACGGTCATGAGCTTTGGGTCATGACCGAAAGAACGAGATCGGATACAGGCGGCTGAATTGGGTTTCCTCCGTAGGGTGGCTGGGCTCTCCCTTAGAGAGAGAAGCTCAGTCATCCTTATCTCTAAGGGAGAGCTAAGGGAAGTTGAGAGGAGCCAGCTGAGGCTCGGGTATCTGGTCAGGATGCCTCCTGGACGCCTCCCTGGTGAGGTGTTCAGGGCACGTCCCACCGGGAGGAGGCCCCAGGGAAGACCCAGGACACGCTGGAGGGGCCATGTTTCTCGGCTGGCCTCAGAACGCCTCGGGATTCCCCCGGAGGAGCTGGAAGAAGTGGCTGGGGAGAGGGAAGTCTGGGCCTCCCTTCTTAAGCTGCTACCCCCATGACCCGACCCCGGATAAAGCAGAAGAAAATGGATGGATGGATGGATGGATGTTTATACTGAGTGGAAAAATATTAGAAAGCAATTAAGGTTGTCACTTTCATTATCACGATTATCTAGAATAACTGGCATACCTGAATTTATACTTACGCAACTCGATGGAGGATTTGATAAATGGGAAGACAGAGGCTTAATTACAGTAAACCAATTATTTGCAATAACAACATTAAAAGCTTTTTCTCTGCTTCAAAGTGAATACTGTGAATCATGACCTTTTCAGATTCTTCCAAATAAGTCACTATCTCTGTAATCATAAGGAACAGGAATCATAGGGTAGTGCAGCAGTTATCGGCCATCTTTGCTCCATCAGTTTGGACAGTAGAGGAAAGTCCTGTTCCAATGAGGGATTGCATCTTGCATGACATTGTGTGCTGCTGTGTCCATCTGCTGCTGCTCATCCTGCAGCTTTGTCCACTTTTCACTTTTAGAAATGTTGAACAAGACATCTTACAGCTGCCACACACTTGGAGGTGCTCTGGTTGCTCTTCAGAGTTCGGTACCACCAGGTTCAGGGTTTGTCTTGCACAGATGCCCACTTATGCTTTACTGCCAAAACCTTCACTGCTGCTTCAATATTATTATGGATGACAGCTTTGACTTTCTCAGGTGGAACATCAAACTTCGCAATAACGTCTTCCAGCCACTTTGCAATGTTTGCTGCGGTGTTTCTTCATTGTTCTCAGGCTGTTGAACTCCATTTTCCTCTCCAAGAAAGTGGCTCATCACAACAAGACTGGCCTCAGTGGCAACACTGGTCCAAATGTCTGCAGTGAGCAATGCTGTCCGTCTGTTTTAGGATGTTTCTCAACTCGTTTTTCTTTTCTTCATACTTTTTCCTCCACCATTATTACAAAGTAGGTTCTGGAAGAAAGGAGATGATTTGGATTGAAGGTGGAGATCATCTTCTGGAATCCTTCATCTTCCACCACAGACAGCAGCCCCATGTCTGTGATGAGCAGATTTAAAACGCTCTTTCTGAACTCAGCTGCTTGAACAACCGAACATCCTGGAGCCCTTTGAACGAAGCTGCCCAATGCATGATATAGAGCATGATATAGGTTTGACATAGAGCAGTAGCAAGAAAAAACCTACAAGCTAAATATTCTCCCTAAATATCTCAAATAAATCAGGATGGAAGTGCAGCATTAAATAAATGTGCTTCAGCTTTTATTGTTAAATTTGCATTAAATCCTGGATACTTTTTTCACTCACACAATTTACAGACAACTTTAAATAGAAAATTTTGTTTCCAGCCATACTGTATTTCCTTTGTGATGGAACTGATGATACTTTTTTACCATCAATTTATTGACTATATCTGCTGTGTTTTTGTATTTCTGCAAGATGTGTTTTTCCATTAAAGAAGTTTCCAGATAATGTTAGATGTTTCTGCAGCTGTGATAGTATAACAGACCTGAAGACATGTTGGGTAAAATGCTTAACATGGCTCCAAATAGCCCTAACTTATTTGTTGTACTTCCCTTTTATCGCCGTTTTGTTAGTTGACTTCTGTTTTTTGAATTAATGCTTTTATTTTGATGAGAGAACTTCCTCTGTTCATGTTGTGCAGAGGCAGCTTGGCAACAGAAGAAACGGAAAACGAGTTGCAACGAGGTTGGAAATGTATCTTATTATTAGCAGCTCCCTGATAGAGGCACAAGGTACATTTATGTTATCAATAAGGAAATTTCTTTTATAATTTGAATCATTTGAATAATTTATTTTATTTTTTGAATCAAAGTTGATATTTTTAGTAGTGAACGTGTATTTTGGTTGAAACGTTATGGTTGTAAGAGCGTTGCTGGTAGCTTACTGTCTTTGTTTGTACATGCAGCTCTTATAGAGAAACTCAGGGTTTACTCCCAATAAACCTGTTTATCAGTAAAGCCAAAGTCCTTCATTTGAAGGGCGTCTGCTTCACTGCCAATTGTCATAAAGGACTGTCATCTGGAATGCAGTTTGTACCCTTGGTTGACCCTGCGTCCATGACTAACTACCAAAGAAGAATTAGAAGTTTCTCTTGAAATTCTTATCGGCTCTTTCCTGCCATAAAATCGTCCCTCCAAGAGGTGAAGGGTCGTTGATGAGGTGGGGTAAGGGTTGACTCGTGGCCCATCTGGATATAGAGATCAGATCAGACTTTGGGTGGGTCTTTTCCTTGCTGTGTCTATAGAACGATGTGATGTGTGTCGTTCAGGGCTCTTCTCCTGCCTGCGTTCACTGAGACGCGTCTTCGACCGCTTTTGCCTTCAAGTAAAGAAAATTAAAGACAAAGATTAATCTTTCTCTTCTTATTGAAACAGATTCTCATTCTTTGATTAATGACATTTCCATAACAACACCAAGTAGCAATTATGTTTAGTTAGTAGGTGTAACATTAGCAAATGATATGCCTCAATTTACATTTATAACATTACAGATTATCACACATTTAGGTTAACGTATTTTGCAAAGAGAACATGAACGATACCTGTTAGCAGCTGTGGACGAGTTCGATGCATAGAGCGGGTGTTTTCTCTTCAGATGCTGCAGCATCAATCCTGAGCAGTGTTGTATAAAGTACTGAAATCTCGGAGTCAAGTAAAAGTATAGTTACCGCTCCAAAATATGACTTTGGTAAAAGTAAAAGTCACTGATTGAAATGTTACTTGAGTTAAAGTATTAAAGTATCTGAAACGTCTTGTACTTAAGTATGGAAGTACTGTAAAAATGGATGAACTCAAGTAATGTAATGAAAAGTACAAGTAAAAAGTAAAACAAGGCAAATGCAGTTTGAATGACATTTTTTATATTTTGGTAAACTTGTTAAATACACTTAAAATAATGAACACAACCAAGTGCAGGCAAAATTAAACCTGCTAATAGATAAACCTGCAGCATCATTTAGTTAAGAAAATTAGGAGCTTTACCACAAGGTTAACTTAACCTGCTTTACAACTGAACCAGCTTCTTAGTAAACCCTCCAGGACAGAAAATAAAGTTTCTATAAGCCTTAAGTTTTCCCTTTCAGTAAGGTCATTGCTGAAAATGAGAAAAATAAATAGTCAGTACAGAAAATGCACCAACATGAAGAAAAAAAGCCGTTACGATTACTCTACTCCACAAACTATAGGTGCACACAACTGGTCATTATGCAAAAGAAAAAAAGAATTGGGAGGGAAATGCAGCTTATTGGCATCTGAAGAGGAAGAGCTTTTTGTTAACTTGGTGTTTAATGGGACAAGCTAAACAGACCTCCATGATGCTGAAACCCACCTACTCAAATAATCCAGCAAATAGTCTGATTGGTTAGAGCTCCGTTTGTGCAGCTTTGGTTTCCGAGATATTAAAAATGATTTTTTAGGCCATCCATTACTTACTTAAAGAGTAAGTAAAATGAATTTTGTGTCAGTCACAAGGCAAGAAATCTATTTCCATTAGTTTCTCAGGAGTTTGGATGTAAAATTTGTTGACTCTCCCTGAGTGAAACTCCGACACCTTGAGGAAGGGGAGACCGAGAGAACGGCTGGCCCAAATTAGCGTTCATGAATCGGATCAACCTCGAGTTAGGCGCCGCTCACACTGGATATCGGAATAGCCAAAATCCAAATTGAAAACAACTTTGCTGCGTTTGTTTTAACGGCACAAACCTGCACAAATGGAGCACCAACGAACCAGCCCACTTTGGTTTGTTTTGGAGCAAAATGCGGGGATGGTGTCTCTGGATGGCCTAAAAAAATCATTTTAATATCTCGGAAACCAAAGCTGCACAAACCTACACAAACGGAGCTCTAACCAATCAGACTGTTTGCTGGACTTTCTGACGTAGTGGGGAGGTGAAACCTGTGCATCCTATTGGTGGTGATGAACAAGCCCAGGTAAGCAGGCTTTGTTGCAGTCAATCAGTAGGTGGATCAAAACATTTGCGTTTCTCTCTCGCTTCTTTGTAACGAGTAACTAAACCACACATTGAAAATGTATCGGAGTAAAAGTATGCAATTAAGTTCGGAAATGTAGTGAAGTAAAAGTGAAAGTTATCAAAAATTTTCTTACTCGAGGAAAGTATGAAGTACTCCAAAATATACTGAAGTAAAGTAGTGAAGTATTTTTACTTCGTTACTATACAACACTGATCCTGAGCTGTTGTGGTTCGCCAATTCTGCTTTGCAGTGGATGCACTATGCTGTTGTCTTTTCTCTTTAGCCTAAAATGTTCCCAAATTTTAGATAATTTGTATCGCTTTCGGGGTTCTTCTTGCAAGCATTCGCCTTTTCCCTCATTTTCCCCCGTTAAAGCTACAAACTATGGTCCATAAGCACCAAGCGTTAGCATTGTGCAACACAAAACCTTCCGGCTGGACCGCAGTGGGCTGAAGAGTTTAACAGTATTATTTATTACAATACATTCAACGAAGCTTCGAGGCAGATTAATTGTCCTTGAGGATTTTTAGGAATCAAATTTTTCATGGAATCGTTTTAGTACTAATCCGAACTGCAAAGTTTAGATGAAAAATAAGAATGAGATTTTTTAAAACCCCAAATGGTAATACAAAGTGATAATAGTAATGCTAGAGCCCTCTGCTGGGAGAAATGTGGACAGATAGGGGGCGTTTTCCCACTATTTTTGGGAACGTCCTATGATAAAAGTCTACTGCAGGGGAGCTCAAACTTTTTGAGACCAAGATCTACTTTTTCTCTCACCAGCCGGCTGAGATCTACCTCATGACATGAAGACATACAAATTGTAAATTAAACCCTATTGACTCACAGGGTTATATCAGAAATGATAAAGTGATAGAAAACCTAATGCAGTTTCTTCCTCTGTGAGATTCTGACACTGGGAGCAGGTTACTGGTTTCTCAGTCAGAAGCTGGTTGCAAACCTGAGGCCAGCAGCTGTCAGTCGGTTCTGGTCCATCTGAATTTTGGTTTGATGACGTCAATATGAGAAACTGCAGACTGATTGGAGGAAGCAAAGATCTCTGCAGAGGAAAAGGCAAATCTTCTGAATCTGGGATATAATTCATTTAATTTCACATAATTATCGTGGTGGAAGCCGTTTGTTTGTTAAACCTTAATCAAATATGTTTGTCCTGTTTGATGTTGTGACGTTTACTGCAAATGAACAAGGTAATTAGTCCCAGTTTGTCGTTTATTGAACGTTCATAAACTAGGGTTAGGGTTATGATGAACCGGCTGTGATGAACCACAGCGAAGGAAAACAAAGGTAAAATAACCCGAACAGGTGATCCACTCGAGAACCACTCGCACCTTTTTACTCTCTTTCTCTCTTTATCGTTAAGCACACCCGTTGCCGTGACAACCGCCTGCGCCCCGCAAGCCGAGCAAAGATTACGTTAAAAATGTTCAGTCCGTTACGATATCAGGTTTCCAGGCTTTATTATTATTTAATGAAGCTACAAACGTTTTGGATCTTAGTGAATATTTTGATCAGCCTGTCAGAAGAGGAAGTGCTGCTCTCAGCGTCCTGGAGGCCTTCAGTTTCTCACCTGCTGCCAAGATCGACTCAAAACCTTCCCGCAATCGACCAGTAGATCGCGATCGACGTATTGAGCACCCCTGGTCTACTGGGAGACGGTAAAAGGGGAAATATTAAACTTCACTGTTGAGTTTTGGATGACATAAACTTTGCTGCTGGAGAAACTGGCATGTTGTGAGCCCTTGTGTTAATTGCTCATCAGGTTCTGACTGCAAAGTGGCTGAAACCACATCCACCTGCCCTGGAGCAATGGATTCACAGGCTGAAGACTGTCAGCTTAATGGAGGAAATAACTGCAACTCTGAGTCTGACGAAGGACATTTATAAAAGAAGATGGTCTTCTGTTTTCTCTTACTGGAACAATGGACTTCAGTCTTTGTGACATTGTGGGGGGAAACATCTTAACTACATGTGTGTAAAGCTATTTCTGTGAAAATGGGGCAATGTGTTCATACTTAAGTGTGGACCATGTAAAGAAATTATTCGAATAAAAGCGTTTTTGAAGTCCTGAGGATGAATTTGAAGTTCTTGTTAACATGACATTGCACACAGCGTCCTCTCAAAATGTCCACCTTCCTAACCAGAGATCAACAACTACGAACTGACTCATCTTTACAGTATCGTCTTGTTCTCACCTGTTTATGGGTCGATCCACCAGTGATGGAGACGTTTAGTGCTCCTTTAATCGGAGGGATTTCCAAGGAAACTGATGATTTCCTGATGAAGCCTTTGACCTGCCAGAAAACATGCAGGTAACAAAACACCAGCTAAAAATAACCAGGAACCTCCTACGTCACTTATCACACAATGAATATGCTAAATGTAGTGAAAACAGGTAATGCTATCCGCCTGACTTAGCTACTGATGCTATTAGTCATTTTAACCGCCATTAACACCGAAAGGATGAATTTAACTCGGCATCAAGCTGCGTCATCAAACTAGCCAAGATGGCGTCCAGTAGCTGGCTTGTTAGCTGTGATGCTAGCATGCATTGGTATTATCTGGTACAGCAACGTCGCCCCGATAAAACCGCTTAAAATAATCACAAGCCACATAAATGAGTTGATATTGATGTTATTATGAAACATTTGGAAGAAATAGAACATGATTTCTCTGCTTGCTTACGTCACTAGGACTGCAGAGCCTGGAAAGTTCATCCTCTTCTTCTTTTACCGACTCAACCAACTCAAAGGGGCTTTACTGCCCCCTACTGGTGGAGGACATCGTGTAAATTCCCCATTTCATGTCTCATCACTTCAATGAAAACCAATCACATGATTGTTTGTTTTACAACTTTAATTATTTAACCTTTATTAGGAAATATTAACTAATTAAAAAACTGTATGACATGTAAAATTTCTCATTAAGTTTGATCAATAAATCATCAAACCAGCCAGTCATAAAACCAACTATGTACACTGTAAAACATTTGAAGGTGGTTTAAGTTGACAATAAAAGTAAACACCTGCTGCTTGAAAATGTAATTTAAGTCAACAAGAAAATTTTTTGTGTTTTAACTCATTAAAGTTCATGAAGTTGATTTAACAAGAGACAAGTTCATCTAAATATTGTTTTTAATTTCATTAGTCTTAAATTGTGAGTTTTAACTTAATGCTGCAAATTAAACTAAATAATTATTTCACAATATGCAAGAAAATAAATTGTCCTCAACTGGATAAACATTGCTCTATTAATTTACTCACAATATCAATTTAAAATAATAGTTTATTTTACACTTCAGTAAGAGTAGTACTACTTCAACATTTATTTACTAAGTAAATTTAAAACGTTTCCGTCCAAGAAATGATTCAATGAAGAGTAAAAATCTATTTGGTAAAAAAAACAACTGATCAAAATTTCATTTAATGTTTAAAACTTACATCGTGAGTCGGAACTAAATATAAACTGATGAGACAGTTTTGGTTTTTTAAGGACTAAAATGACAATGATTCAGAAAAGTAACAAAAAATAACAAAATCGGACAAAAGAAAACTAAATATTCAGTTTTGAGCTAAATAATTTAGTTATCAAAATAATTATTTAATTTTTAAACTAAACACTTTGCTGGGATCATTTTTGCTCACTTATTCAATAAAATCCACATTTTTAACACATCAGTTCATGAAAAACAGAAATAATCACCCAGAGACGAGCAAAAAAACAAGACCTCTCACTCTGAGTCATTTCAGAATCAGAGCTGAACTCAGACTAAAGAGTGGAAGATTAATGCTGCCCTGGTGATGAATCTGAATCTAAACAGATGAAGAGATGAAGAGTCTCCAGATGATCAGATCATCTCCAGTTTCCTCTTTAAAACTCACAGTTTCAATCTGATCAATAAGTTTTGATTTGGACTTTGTGTTGAGATCATCAGAGCTGCTGCTTGATCACTGAGATCTTCATCGGTTCCATCTTTAAGGTTTTATTAGTGGCGAAGTATGGAAACATCTTGTGAGTGAAGGTGTGTGTGAAGGTGTGTATGTGTGTGTTAGTATCCAGATTAGAGAAGGACAGTTTTCCTCTGTCCCAGTCCAGATTCACTCTGATCCTCTGGAGATTCTTCTGGACTGAGAGACGAGTGGAAGGAGCTGGTAGAGAACGTGCTGAGTATTTACCTTCATAGAACCATATAAACAACCATCCAGACTTTATGTCTCCCTTCCTCTGAACAGATTCTTCTAACACACCGAGTCTCCAGTATAAACTGTCTCCAACATCAACATCCCAGCTGTGGTTCCCTGAGTTAAAACCATCAGAACTCAGAACAGACCAGTAATAATCACCAAATCTCTCTGGATTATCAGGAAGCTGCTGATCCTCTCCTGCAGTCAAACTGGTCAGATCTTCAGACAGATGGAGGTTTGGACCAGCCGTGTTTGGGTCCAGAACCAGAGGAGTGTAGGTCACCATGGTCTCCATGTTGCTCCAGATGTTGAAGGCCAGGTTGCCCAGATGTTTGGCCTGGTCTATCAGAGCTCCTGAGGGCAGCTGTGGATCCTCCAGCAGGGGGCAGCGCTGGACTCTTTCCACTGCAGCCTTGTAGTTGTGCAGGAATGAGACGTCTGCAGCTCTCAGCTCCTCCTCTGTGGCTCTGACTGTGTCTGAAAGAGCTGCTATCTCTCTGCTCAGAGCCTCCATCTTCTCCTTCATCATCCCTCTCTTCTGCTCCTCTTCCTCCCTCAGTGCAGCCAGCCTGGCCTCCTCTTCCTCTGCTAGAAACTGATGAAGCTGCTTAAACTGCTCCATAATCTGCCTCTCTGTGTGTCGGGCCTGGACCTTCATGTGTTCTGCTGTCTGATCAAACTCCTCCTGAACTTTCTTCCTGAGCTCCAGCTTCTTCTTTAAAGGCTCCAGAGTTTCCTGAAGCTTCTTCTTGTGTTGCTCAGCAGCTTCATCAATGGGTCTGAATCTGTGGTTGGTGTGTTTTTCTGAATCTCTGCAGACGACACACACTGGCTGCTGATGGTCCAGACAGAAGAGTTTGAGTTTCTCAGAGTGCAGACTGCAGAGATCCTCTGAAGCTCTCTGCTCTCTCTGCTGTAATACAGATTCAATCAGATTCTTCAGAGCCAGATTACGTGGTGGATTATCTTTAGATCTCCTTTTACAGACTGGACACTCTCTTCCTGGTTTCTCTCTCCAGTATTTCTGCAGACACTCCTTACAGAAGCTGTGGCTGCATGACAGAAGAACCGGATCCTTAAATATCTCCAGACAGACCGGACAGCAGAGATCAGCGTCTGATCTGGAAGCCATTTTGTCTCAGAGTGAAGCTGAAACCACAGCAGACAGAACGTCAAACCAGGAAGTCAGTTTCTCTCCTGTAGAAACTTTCTGAACTTACTTTCACTTTGATCTGCTTGTTGTTCCTCCTGCAGCAGTCTGTGTTCCAGTGTCTAGTTGCTCAGTTCTCTCTCTGTTCTCCTTGTTCAGTTTGATTTCAGTCGGAGACGAAGGCAGGTGTCAAAGGTCATCCTCAGGGTGTTTACTCAATCAGTTTTTCTCTCAACTGTTTCCTGCTCAGTTTTTCCAAGACTTCCTGTTGGAATTCCAGTCTGGAGGCAGAGATGTGGCGCCCTCTGGAGGATTTCCAGTGAACATGTTGCTTTAGAAAAACTACAGTTAATCAACATTTTCTGATAAAATAGTTTCTTGTTGATTTAATTAAATTATATTTTCCTTTCATGAAACTGTTTCAGGGCCTCCAGTTTCTGGGAAACTCAAATGAACACGTTTCATGTTGTTTGCTTCTGTTTGCTGTTTTCCGTTTCAGACTCTGGAGGTGAAAATGTCGGGAGCTGCTGGTGTCTCTCCAGCTGACATGCTGGGTCACCTGGACAGGTATTTACTTTAAATGTAAACCAAAAATAAAGTCAGAGAAGAAGAAAGTTGGAAAATAAAAATAAAAGCTGTTGCGGTGAAAGAAAACCCTCCAATGATTCATGCTGGCAAAGAGCAACACAATCATTGCTCTCTGATTGCAAACTGAGCATTTAGTTTTAAACAGGTTCTTTAATGTTTTCATGCTGATCTATTTACCTTCTAATAAACAGAAACAGGCGATTCCTCTTTGGTTACTGAGCTTAAAACAACAGAGACTGAACTGCTTGAATGACATGAGAGTCAAACCAGAGAGGAAATGGAGAAACATTTCCAGGAGATTCTGTGATCAAATCCATCCCAGTTTCTATCAGCAGGTCAAACTGTAAAATGGCTCATTAAGTTTGACCAATAAATCATAAAACCAATCAATACTGAAGTTCATCAAAACACCCATTTAATCTTTAATGGTTCCATCTTCAGACGGACCAACATTTTAACTGATGAGGAAGTTTTGATATGTTAAAAATAATTCATTAAATAAAACAACAAAATAACAAAATCAGGCAAAAGAAACAGTTTTCTAAATCTGTTTCAATATGAAAGTGATTAAATGAAAATCTGTGAATGTTTGGTTGTTTATGGTGAAGTTACTGAGCGGTAAAGTTTCCGTTACATGTTGCTCATCGTAATGACGGCGTTAGAAACACGCAGAAACATATTTAAATGCATCATCAGCCAAGAGGGACAGAAATAAATACTGTTGACAAACAGAGAGTTATTGTCCATGTGTGAGAAGAAGAGTTATAATTAAAACCATTGACTCTCTGCTGCCCTCTGCAGTTTGAATGA
>CAKLNU010000424.1:0-114014 GCA_922788865.1 Poeciliopsis turneri
AGGATTGCCGAGGACTTCCTGTGGGGTTTAGAACAGGTCTTGTGTGTTTGTCAAGATTTAGAGGATCCAGTTTCAATCTTATGTTGGAGGCGCCAACCAATAATGTTCAGTTTTTTCTGTGAGTGGGCGGGGCTTGTGTGACGTCACTAAACTACCACACCAATATATGAAGCAGTTCTCCATGATGATGCACAAAAAAGGTCATTCAATGTTGCTGACTGCTGAAGGAGGAACAGCTTATCCTGGTTTCTCTCGTCCTTCCTGATAACTCTGCCTGTGAATTATTTTTAAAGCGACAGTTTTTATAGTTATATTTACATTACTGACATTTTAACTGGATTACTACTAACCTAAGGACTGGGGGATTTTCTTACTTTTATTTTTATTTTTACCTACTTTTCTTTACCTCCAAGCTAAACCAAGGCAAAATGCCTCCGGCTGACGCCAAGGACATGAGCAGTATTTTACAACGACTTCAGTCTATAGAAATGAAGATCAAACTGCTGGAGGTGAACTTTGAGATCAACGCTGCCTGTGGAAATGAGACGACCCTTCCTCAAATCAACGAAGAGGTCGTGCGCCCTGAACCGAGCAGCTCACCCTGGAACGCTCTGGGTGCCAAGCCGAAACGGGAGTCTTGCACTGCGGATCCGATGAGACGACTATCAGGGAGAACCCCGCACCTGGACGAATCAGCGTGGCCGGCTCTGAGCCCAAACCCACCTTCAACCTCAACACCTGCTCCGCCAAAGAAAGACAAACAAGCAGCTGCAACCAAAACGCTTCCACCAACCCCGCTCCCAGAGACAAAGCAACCTGCAAGAGCCTCAAAACATCCTGACTCTGTGGGAATCCCACTTAAAAACAGATTTTCTGCACTCCAGCCTGAGCCTCTGAGTGAAACTTCGCCTTCAAATATCAACAGTGAGGCAAGACCAACACATCGATCCCCCAAAGCTCCAAAGGACAAAGCGACCACCAGGAAAACTAAAGGTATCCCAAAAGTGCTTATTGTTGGAGATGAGGCAGTAAAGGGAATCAGTGATGTTTGCAATCCCAGGAAAACAAGAGTGATGTATTTTCCTGGTGACACTGTGTCTGATTTAACCAACAAACTGCTCTCTCTAACCACCGATCAGCCAGATATTGAGACTTTAGTTGTGCATGTCGAAGCCAACGACCTGGCAAAACAAAAGTCTGAGATCAGACTTTAACATTCTTCTGGACACTATGGGAAAATTAAAAATGAAGTTATTTCTCAGTAGTCCAATTCCATCACCTCAATGGAGAGACGAAAAACACTCCAGGCTGCTGACGATCAACAAATGGCTGATTAAAACCTGCTCTACCAGCCCAGTGACCTTCATCGATAACCTCTGGATCTATTGGCAGCGCTTTCACCCTTTTGGAAGAGGGGGACGCAATCTTAATAAACATGGAACAAAGCTACTCACTGCAAACCGTTTCTATTTTATCAACAAGGACAGCAACAGGATCATCGCGTCAGAAGAACAGGCTCAAGGATGTCTGACTAGGATGCAACGCTCCCCGGATGAGGAACACGACATTCCAAAACAAGCTGGATAAATCGACTGGAGACGGAGCGACTGCTTCCCTCCCTCCTGCCCCTCGCCCCCTCTGCTCCTCCAATCATTCCCAGGATTCAATAGACACCAATGAAGAAATGTCTTCCGGACCAGAGTTTCTTAAATTTACAGATGGAATGAATCAACAGGTTCGCCTCGGCACGTCTCTCCTTAGCACTCACGTAGCAGACCTCACTTCATTTAAGCCACCTGACCTTCCAGAGGATCCATCACTCTGTGATGGTGACCTCTGTGTTTCTGAGGTCTGAGGCTGGGGACCAGATATTATCTCTACACCCGTCTTCCTCCAGAATGCATCTGGCCCCCTGGAAATGCAGAACAGGACATTACCTGTCCGGATCACTACAAGAAAATTTACAAAAAATAGGAATATGAAATACAGCGGTCCTAATTCGAACCTCAGAGTGATTCCCTGCCTAAAGGAACCTCAGACTGAAAATCTTTTGGCCTCCAAGTCACTTAAAGTAGCACTTTTAAATACCAGATCACTCTGTGCTAAAGCTCTGTTAA
The DNA here is from genome assembly GCA_922788865.1 of Poeciliopsis turneri. Classification (NCBI taxonomy): domain Eukaryota; kingdom Metazoa; phylum Chordata; class Actinopteri; order Cyprinodontiformes; family Poeciliidae; genus Poeciliopsis; species Poeciliopsis turneri. The sequence goes on from CAKLNU010000424.1 coordinate 2,118, forward strand.
TTAATGATTTCATCACTGAGTATAATGTTGACGTTATGTTTTTGACAGAAACATGGTTGAATGACGATAATGATCAAATTGTACTAATTGAATCAGAGCCTCCTAACTACAATTTTTTAAGTGAGAATAGAAAACATAAAAAAGGAGGAGGCGTGGCTTCTATATTTAAAAATACCATAAACTGTAGTAAAATCTCTTTCGGTCATTTCAGTTCTTTTGAATATCTTGGAATTCAGGTTAAAGGTTACAAACGAACTTTGACACTAACTTTATACAAAACTCCAACATACGTGGAAAATTTCTTTACTGACTTGAATGATCTTCTATCTCTCATATGCATTGATTATGATTGTTTAATAATTGTTGGTGATTTCAACATTCATGTGGACAAACCCCAAGGCAGAGGAGCAAAAAAGCTCTGATATTTTAGAAAATTTTGGTTTAACACAACATGTCAAACAAGCAACACACACTCAAGGTCACACACTGGACCTGGTTATCAGTAAGGGTGTGAATATTTCCAATGTCTCTGTAACTGATGTCGCCCTGTCGGATCACTTTGCTGTTATCTTTGAAGGTTCTTTATTCTTTGACCCACTTGGACAAACAGCTACCGTCACAAAACGTTCTTTTACAGAAAACACAGCAGAAACATTTAATCAAATCTACTCTTCTTCCTCACCCTTAAGCTGTAATGATGTAGATAAGTTGGTAGATGATTTTCAGTCTAAAGTTTCATATATCATTGATTCCATTGCCCCAATTAAAGTAAAGGTTGTGACTGACAGGAATAAATCTCCATGGAGAAATGCACAAACAGTTCGATCTGCAAGACAACTCTGCCGCAGGGCAGAACGAAAATGGCGTAAAACTCAACTTCACGTTCATTGTGACATCTATAAAGAAAGACTACGTAACTATCACTTAACACTAAAACATGCAAGGGAGGCTTTCTTTGCAGATGTCATAAACAAAAACATTAACAATGCTCGAGCTTTATTTGCAACAGTTGACAGGCTCACAAACCCTCCTATGACATTGCCACCTGAACTCCAATCTAATGCTGCTTGTAATAAGTTTTCTGACTTCTTTTCAGAGAAAATCCCAAAAAATCAGAGGATTAATCTGCACATCAACTCTACAGCCAGAACCACTGCTGAACCCAAACAAAACTAATACAGGAAAAATGACCCACTTTCAACCACTTAATTATAAAACCCTAGAAGAAATTATAAGTCAATTAAGTTCAAGCTCCTGCTGTCTGGATGTTCTAGATCTATAACTCTAGAACATTTCTTTAAGAAAGTTCTGCCTGTTATTGCTAAAGATCTGATTCAAATAGTAACTCATCGCTCACATCAGGCGTTTTCCCCCAGGCTTTGAAAACAGCAATTATCAAACCACTGCTAAAAAAGAACAATCTGGACAAATCACTACTGCAGAATTACAGGCCGACCTCTGACCTCTGACCTCCCATTCATCAGCAAAATTATTGAAAAAACTGTGTGTAAACAATTAAATATTTTCCTCATGATGACCAACTGCTTTGACTCTTTCCAATCTGGTTTTTGTGCTCACCACAGCACGGAGACTGGCCTAGTCAAAGTATTCAATGACATCCATATAAATACGGACTGTGGGAGAACCACGGTGTTGGTTCTGTTGGACCTCAGTGCAGCTTTTCACACTGTCGACCATGACATATTACTGAATCGACTGGAGAGTTGGGTTCTCTCCGGTTCGGTGCTCGACTGGTTTGAATCTTACATAAAGAACAGGGATTTCTTTGTTTCAATTGGAAACTTCTCGTCAAAGAGGTCAAAGGTCACATGTGGGGTACCCCAAGGTTCAATCCTAGGACCCCTCTTATTCAATATTTATATGCTCCCACTAGCTCAGGTTATAACAGGAAATAATATTAGCTACCATAACTATGCAGATGACACACAGCTCTACATTACGATGTCACCAGGTGACTCTGAACCCATCCAGTCCCTGAAATGTGCTATACAAATAAAATTTGATTGATTGATTGATTGATTGATTTATTTGGTGCAAATTGGGTGATGCATGTGTGATTTAGGTTCAACTGTATGTAAACTTCAAGGGATTAGAATTCGTCATTCTATAACAGCAACCTGCTGCAGCCACCAGCCATTGCTGAGGGAAGGATTCAGCATCATGTTCTGTCATTGGACTCACCTCTACATTGGTATGAATCAAACAGTAAAATTATGACCACCTGCAGGAAAACAGGTGATTTCCTGTTCAAAGTGGGTGGGGCTAAGATGATGTCACATATTGATCATGTGATCAATGCTGGTCTGTAATGACACATATAAGTTATCTTCCTGTTAAGCAGCTGTGAGCCTTTGTGTGGAAGTGATTCCATGTTGATGTTTAAGTTTCTTAAGAGTTGCACTGTTGCATAATGGCAGAACCTAATGTAACTTGTATTATATACTGAAGTCTTTTTATTACTGGGTAGTACTAAGAGTGACAGACTTATGCATACAATCCTATTGCCATAAAACTGAAATGAATATTTAAAACTTTTATGTCTTTTACTGTAACTTTTACTACATAACACAAAATATTGCAATCAAAAATGGAATATGTGTCACTTATCCCTCCTATGTACTGGATGTAGTTTTTGTATTTTGCTCACTTGATTACATTTTGGCATATTATCAATAATAAAGACATTGATGTCACTTGGTTTGTTTTTTCCTTTGTTCTTAGGTTTAGTCCCAATTATGTCAATGAAAAACGGTAATTTCACATACTGCAAATTACATGCTTACCTCTCAGCACCATAAGTTGTCACATATTAGGGTAACTGAACTAATCAAAGAAAAGATTGCCACAGTGGTTGTTTTGATTATGCCCTAATATGTATGTGTGTGTGTGTGATGTGCGGTAAGGTTCATAGTTCGTGAGGCACTGACTTGTCAGATTTACAGATATAGACACCCTGCATGTTATTGTTTACGTCAGGAAATTTCGCGCATGCGGCTATAAAGACTATTCTACATGTCATCCATGTAAAGAATATTAATGTAGATAATTTCGTGCTATGCTGCACAGCAAACGGAGAAACCATTAAAATACAGTGCAGCCGTGACCGGACTTGTTGCCGTAGCAACTGACAACGCGACCAAAAAAATCTCCAATATTTCCCAGAGCAGAACATTCAGTCTGCTGCAGTACTATGGTTTTAGGCTTAATGTTTATTTTGAGATTAATTCCTGTGGTAAAAGGAGAAAACTATAAATATATCGCCGCATGAGACTCACTGTTACTCTCTTAAGCTGCAATTGTGGAGTCACAATGCCTGGGATCTCGAGCGCCCCCTGCCATGAACCAGGAGAACTGCCTGTTCACATCAAATCTGCAGCTAGAGCAGGGGTCACCAACCTTTTTGAGACTGGGAGCAACTTCATGGGTACAGAGCAACACGAAGGGCACTTGTTTGATACAGTCTTTATATATATATATAAATGATAATACTGCCTGATCATATTAGTGTCAGGACTACTCACAATAGTTATCAGTTATCAGTAATAATTTACCATGGCAGCTGGTTAATTGCTATTATGTGATCAGAAGTTTTTAGCTCACAGAGTTTTAAGTTTCATTCCCTTTTGGAGTTTTCCTCTGTGATTCTAAACTGGCCACAAGTGACTGAAATAAACAAAAGCAAACTGATGGATTGTTGCAGTAAATTTTCCTTTAAATAAAAAAGAAAAGAAGAGTTATAGTTTTATTATCTCACCATCTGTTCTATTAGCAAAATTGTGGTAAATAAAATATTTTTTGTGTCAAAAGATATTATACACACACAGCGGTGTCAGTCTGATGCGGGGAACCCCAAAGCCCAAGTCTTATTGGTCAGTTTGCTTTTGTTTATTTCACGGCTTTGCGTTTTTCTGGAAGCTAAAAATGAACGAGTTGGGTTTGAACCTCCCGTTGTTCTACAATCAGCCTGAGCTTCTGACAGTCTGCGGGGTTCTGGCGGGTCGCCCGGTTTTATTCGCTTTTCGTGGTTTTCGCGAACCGAACAGCTGACGGGTCACCCGCTGGCTGACCCCAGCAGATGTAGAAAAATAAAGGTCTGACACCTGACCTGCAAGAGCACAAGCACCTCTCCAATGCGCAAAAATCAGCACAAGCCTAAACAAGAGCAGCGGACTTTTTTTCCAGACGATGCTAAATAATAAAGACATGAAGCGAAGCCTCTCCATGTGGTTCACGGAAAGGACGGTGTTGGTTCCCAGGTTCAGGTGTTGCGATGCGCGCTACAAATAAGATGTTTGGCACAATTTATTTCTTTTTTCTTCACAGTTTTGTGAATAGAGTTAAATAATAAAAACTCCAGAAGTTATTCTTTTCTTTGTTTACTTTAAGGAAAATGTGACGGTACGCAGAGTGCAGCTGCAGGCGCTGCTAGCGCTCCGACAGTTCCTGCAGAGCGCCTGCGCAGTTCATGAACTTTAACAGCAGGAAAGAATTTTATGCATAAAGCAATTTATTTTAAACGTTTTTGTCATTTCCCTCGTTTGTACTCTAAATATAAACGTCAAACGTTATTACTTCAATGAAAAAACATTTAATTAAATTATTTTTTGGTAGTGCTCTCTAATAATAATGGCTATTTTTAGGAGTAGCTCCGCGGGCGACTGAAAAGGTCCCTGCGGGCGACCGGGTTGGTGGCCCCTGAGCTAGAGGTTGATCAATCCTAGGTGAGGCTCAGCTCGCTGCTGCCTCACCAGCGTCACTTCTGAGCACCTGAATGGGAAAATTCTGCAATTTTTGAAGAAATCAGAATTAAGCGAAAAAATAAGTACTTTATAGCACAAACCACAGGGTGAAAATAGCAATATACATACTTTTTCCTATGATAACAGGTGAGGCTCTGCGTCTATACACACTTGTCCAACATTGCCCTCGTGTGGAAGCAGCTTGTAATTTAGTTTGCCACCTTGTACAAACATCCTTCTGTTCTGGCACCTCTTGTAAAATCTAGTTAGACACCAAAAGTATGAACGACACAGGTATACTCATTTAATCTTTAAATGATAATATCTTAATGATTGGAAGCAAATATACTTTTCCCCTTTATTGTATCAAATAGAAAATCAGTTTTTACTCTGAACAGCTGTTCCATGACAAAAGAGTAATTTTTCTGTCACTAGTGCTAATGATAAATACAGCATATTTAAACCATTCCAGTCACATCAGAGCAGGCAGAAAACGGCAATTTGATACAAAACCTTAATATGTGCAGGTCATGACTAAATCAAATCAATCATCAGGACAGCTTTAAAGCAGCAAAGCACCCTAAACGTAATCAGTGTTATCTGTCAGTTTGAGCCAAATGTACAACACAATGAAATGTTATGACATAGTGGAAGAACTTCAGATCTAATACATTCCTGTGAATTTAGATTTATTCAAGTGTCTTTTGTCTCAACTTTTACTCAGGAAATACAGAAATCTGTCATTTTGTTCAGTAATCCATAGCTTGTTCTCATTGTGTTGTTTTAAAGTGTAATGGCACCATATTGGCTCTGGATGTTTTATGAAAGACCAACCTGCTAGAGAACATCAATCAAATGAGTAAACTGAACCAAGACGTGCAGAAAGAAAACTGTGGCTTCTAGTGTTAACAGGAACTAAAACCAGCTGACCAAATGTGCTTGAGATCTGCTGAGGTTGCTAGGCAATGGGCTGGGCTTTGCTGGGGTTGCTAGGTAACAAGCATTGCCTGCTGATTTGTGACGTTACCTTCCAGGGGATTTTGAAACGGCTCATTTTCCAGACACCAATTATACAATTTATTGCCAAAACCCACCTAGGCAGATTTATAAGCACTTGTGCTGTTTTAGAAGTAGTAGAAACCTAAATGAATGTATACAAATGTGCAAAATGTGATTTTGCATCATAGATTCCCTGTAAAGTAGTTGGTTTAAATTCACCTGCGTACTCTCTGCTCTGCCACAGGCCAGTCGAAGTCAACGTCGATGTCCACGCTGTGCTGCGGCTCCATCTCAAAGTAGGCGACCCGACCGCCCTGCAGAGAGTCCGTCAAAAACATCAGAAAACCTCCAAACATTGGGAACTGATGGACACAGGTCTAGAGAAACACCTGATCATCATAGGACAGAATGCCTTTCATTTTCACCACCTAATAAAAACAGCTTTCATTGTACATTTTCTGCTCCTTACTGCCTGAATTTAGTGTTTTTGCCACCAAGCTGTAAAAATGTTATTTTTTAATGAAACATGAAAATAAGTTGTTCGTGTGAAAATTGGTGAATTAGGCATAACTGACCACAAGATGGCAGCAAAGTAAAGCCTTTGATTTTCATCGCCCAATAATTTAAACAATTTTAATATATTTATTACTGCCTGAATACCTAGTTTCGCAAACTCAAAAATAGATTTTATTTAAATTTAACAGACATGAATTTAGGTTTGTAGTCAATTATGCATAACTCTGACCACTAGATGGTGACACAGTACTCTTTGATGTTTGAGGCAAATTGACAACTTTAGTCAATACAGAGTGAAACAAGATGAAAATTATACATAAATCCCCAAATCAAGCCTTATTGACAAGCTTCTGGTCTAATTCTGGCTCGATATCCGACCACGTTTTGGTAGAATCAATTGAAACTAGTTTTTCTGACACAGATGTGGCTTTTAGGGAAACGCTTGGAGCTAATTGTCAGTACTGAGAGATAAACATTCAGAGCAGCTACCTGCAGCAGTCCTTTCTCGACGAGTTCTCTGGTGGCAAAGTAAAATGAACCATTCTCAACCAGTTCTCCGTTCCAGTCCTGACGCCGCGGACGCTTCGCAGGGTTTAGATTCTCCAGCACAGTGCATTCATCACCTGTAAGGAAGGATGAACATGTTCTGCTGTAGGTTCTCTGAATAGAACTGAACCCTGATTGAGTCCAATTACAGTCAAACAGGCGTTTGGTGAACTCACTTCCTTCCTTGACCTCCTTCCAGCGGAACTGGTATCTCCGGACCACAGAGAAGACGGAGTCCTATCCGTTCTCTGTGATCTTCTTCAGGGCGCTCTGTATGTGAGATGGATGGAGACACGGAGACGTAGCCTGGATGTTACAGACCACCGTCACCTCTGAACAGGAGAAAAACTCATCTATGACTTTCAGGCTTTCAGGCTGCCTGATAACAGAGAGTGGCTGCGCTGCTCTGGGCTCCGCTCTGACTTTGAACCCCTCTCATCTGAAGGAGCTGGACCTCAGTTTTAATTATCCTCAGTTTAATTATCTCAGTTTTAATTATCCAGGAGAGGGAATGGAGCACCTAACACCTAAACAGAAATGTTCAAGCTTCAAACTGGAGTCTCTCTTGTAAGGAAACACTATCTGCAGACACACAGTAGTCAGGGTTTCCATGGGACATTGAAAAACATTAATAGTAGCTTTTTTGAAAGAAACAAAAAATGACTTTTAGGAGTATTTCTGCAATAATGTACTTTTTACTTTTACATGAGTAGAATAACTTTATTAATAAATATATCTACTCTGTAAAATTTGGGAACATGAAGGGTTCCCAAAACATACAGTACAGCAACAGAAAATATGTGTTTTAATGTGCTTATGCATTAGAATAACTTGTTAAAGTCTCAGGACAGAGATCCACAGTCAAAACAATGTGCTTTATCCAATCATAGCACATAGTTTGATAGCTAGAATCAGTTGGAACAAATCAATGGATTAAAAGGTCTCTTTTGTAAACACCACTGAAATGATTTGTATTATGAATTAGTGCTATAAACTGGGGTGCTAACAAACTGGATGTATGTCAAGTCTATTCTTATGCATCAACATGAATTGAGCTAAAATTTCTCTTAGCTCTGGTTGTAGGTAAAGGGTCATTAGATGATGGTATTTAAACCTCATTCACATTCTTTTAATTATGAAGCTTTGGAGACAGAATGAGAACCATAAGACAGACACTAATAAGGCATCTGTTAACTAAACTGATAGTACTAGAACACTATTAAACATTGGTGACAGAAATATAGTAATAGGTGTAAGACAAACCCCTAAAACACTACTGAAGGTCTGAAGGAGAAAGATGGTTGACACCAGGTCTGAGGAAGTGTAAGTGTGTTTTTGATTCATAGAAGACTGTCTCATTTATGGATTTTCACCTTTGTGACAGTGAATTCAGAAACATTTTTGTCCATTGTGTTTGTCTTGTCATTTAGATTCCTGTCCACTAACAGTCGACCTGAACACTGTAAGCAGATTTCTCAGACTGTCTGACGAAAACAGGAAGGTAACACGTGTGGAAGAGAAGCAGCCATATCCTGATCATCCAGACAGATTTGATCTCCATCAGCTGCAGTGTACTAATGGTCTGACTGGTCGCTGTTACTGGGAGGTTGAGTGGAGTGGGAAAGTCTATGTATCAGTGAGTTACAGGGGAATCAACAGAAAAGGAGAGAGTGATAACTGCTGGTTTGGATTTAATAATAACTCCTGGTGTCTAATCTGCTCAGATGATGAGTATGCTGTCTGGCACAATAGCAAAAAGGTTTTCATCCATTCCTCCTCCTCTGTCTCTGGCAGAGTGGCTGTGTATGTGGACTGTCCTGCTGGGACTCTGTCCTTCTATAGAGTGTCTTCAAATAAACTGATCCACATCTACACCTTCAACACCAAATTCACTGAACCTCTTTATCCTGGATTTGGTGTCAGGGATCTTTCCAGGGAGTCTTGGTGCTCATTTTAGAGTCATTTTTCCAAGTTGGAAGCAACCTAACTTTTTTAAAATCCATGATGTTCTTAGATTAACATCTATGTAAGTAAAACTTTATTTTAATCGTGCGTTGATTCACATTTTTTTTTAAGATCAATTTATTTAACGTGCAATTAATTGCAAAGGTTTCTGTACTTTTTCTATGCAATTTACTAGGGACTGTGAAGATTGGGTTCTAGAGTAATGGAAGAAGATCATATGGTCAGATTTACACACTCACTCACAGTCACTATAGAGTTAATTCTTAACGTCCATATTCCTAAGATTTCATCACAGATGTAACTCACTCACATTCAAAAAAAGAAAAAAACAACAAAAAATTAAAATAGACTAACACCACTTCACAAAATACAAGTCTTACCAGCAGTGTCCGAACCTAGTCTCAATACAAAAATTTATCAGATGCATACACTCATAATCTCAAAAACAAAAACCTCTAATAACAGCAGTTTAAATTATGTGAACAACTTTGATTTAAAAGACGCCATTGCTGGCTCTTGAACTGTTGTATTTGTTTATTGTGAAGCATTTGTATTTTTTTTTTTTTTTTTTTTTTTGAAGTAAGGAAGGACCTCGAGCAAATATCTACAAAGGGATCACAGAGTCCACAAATCTGAAGTCTAAAGGAAGGAGGAGGAACCTCTGAACTGGAAGATATAGCTCCTTTTATTTTTAACTTGGTATAGGGAATCAACATCAAACTCTGATCAAAGGACGCCAGGCACCTGAAAGGGACAAAATGCTGCATAAGCCCTTTGATATTCACTGGTGCCTGTCTGTGAAGAGTCCTCCAACTCAGTAAAATAATCTCAGTGCATTTTTTACTTTAAACACATCTTGAAACCTTTTTATCAATACAGGTCTGAAATTCAAAATTTCTGTGCAAATATGGCCCATCTATTAGTACTCTACCTAGTCTGCTTACTGGTCTGCTTATAAATAGCGACAACCATTAATGACGTAAACTGAGGAGAACGTTCTAGACTGTACAGCTAAAAACACTGAATAACATCTAGCGGAGGTGACCGATCATGAACATTAAATCGGCTTCATGTTTAAGACTACTAAGAGAAGTTTGGAAATGTACCTTTACATTTCCAGATCTATACATCTGTCTATGGAAATGTATCTGTCAAGATAAGATAAATAATAAGAATACATAAAATTAGGCTCAATAACACTCTTCTGGAAAATTTAATAACTCTCTTCTGACTCTGGGATTCTGGCTTTGTTGTTGCCTCTATTCCCCATTAGCACTGCCTCTGCTGTGTTATGGTGGTATTTCAGCCAAAATTAGTCATTTCCTATTCTGGACCCCATTTAGTATTAATTCGGGTCTCTTTCATTGTAGGCCTGCTATTTGGAGTGAGTGCACTGCAGATCGCCGAATTAGTTGACTTACTGTTGGTGGTGAAATCTTGCCTTCCCAGCTGGATGAATCCCACATAAGGATAAAATCATTTTTCCCTTCCCCATGTCCAGACCAATTGCAGCCTGAACAGCCACACAAACATGTTTCAATCACACCTGAGCGGAAAAAAAACAACAAACTCCTTGCGCTTAGCTGTTAGGCTCCGTTCTCCTCCAGTCACATTACGCAAATACATTTTTTCAAGAAGGAGGGCTTTTTGGTTCATTTAACACTTTAAAACATTTGCTAGCTAATTAGACACCAAATACAGCAACCAGATGTAAAGTTTGACCTCAGAAAATATTGTTCTTCCATTTAAGAACCTTGAATAGGTACTTTAAGTTGCACTGTGAAATAAACCGGAAATCAATGTTGTGCACCAAGATTGGAGTTATGTGAAAACTTGAAAAAAGATTAAACAAAAGCATTAATTATTTCCGGTTCAGGGTGTGAGACAATTGAGATTAGGAATCTAACATTATGCCAAAGTTTTGAACAGACTTCTTGGTTCTTTGTCAAAATCCTCCAAGTTCTCTCTTAATTCTTGACATGCACTTTTTTATGTACATTTTTGTTCTCTATTTGTTTGAAAACTGGTTAATATGTACTTTTTTTCTCAACTGCTGTTCGCTCTTTGAAGTCTATAATGTACATTATTGATGCATTTGTTTGAATTGCACTAGCATATTTATGTTACAGTAATAACACAATGAAGTCTTTAAATTGCTGAAATATGTTTCAGTAATAATGTTATAAGTGGCACACATAAATGTTACAAATATTTGTGTAAAATTAAGCTCTTGAAATCATTTTATCTGTACTACATTATCTATTTATAATGTATTTTGTCAAAATTATGAAGTTTGGAAATGGCATTATTTATTGGTTTAGAGGCCAGTTACCTTTTCAGAACTGGTCAGGATGGTGTTTGCTTTTCTCCATCAATAAATAAAGTAATCTTGGCTCCTTGGATTTATTTTAGTGATCTTTGTTTGCAGTTTTGATTTTTGATACGGGCATTTTCCCAGGGCAGCATTAAAATGGGGATGGGGAATAAGAACACATAGAAAGCACCTGTTTTTATGTGACTTGTGCAGACAATGAGAAGTTGGATATGTTAATTAGCTGCTGTTCGCTCAAACATGACAGGTATATGTGCACTTCATCTTTGGGTGGGATCAAGGATGGACAGTTAATCTGTGATATCCTCTCTGCCTTTGGTGATTATTTATTGTGCTACATTAGGTGATATACAACTAGGAAATTTAAGAAAATGAAGTGTTTGCTAGCCAGGTACATTTCTGGGGATTGTTAAGCCAGGAATACAGTCATGAAGAGGAAGACATGTATAAGAAGGAGATGGCCTGATGAAGCGATCTGTTGATAATTGTAAACAGCTTGTTTATCTTTGGATCTGGCTGAGATCTAAATGAGAGAGGGCTAGACACTAAGGGTGTGATGGCACACAAAAGTCACAGTTCAGCAAGTTTTTGTCGTGCTGAGGTAAATAAAGGAAATGCCTCGTAAAAACCAGATCCTTGTACTACACTTTGCTCTGTACAGATGGTCTGGGCTCTCAGCTATGGAGGAACAACTGTTTCCTGGAGATGTGACCTGTGTGAAGGTTTTTATGTGACGTGTAATAATATGTGACCTATGAGGTGGCTTCTCTTGATGTGGCAACGAACAACAGGAACTCGAGCTGGCATCAGTTTTTCTTTAATTCTCCATCGGCATTTTTTGTATCATATAGCAAAGACATTACCTCGCAGCGATCCTCCTGGCTCTGTGGATTACCCATAATACCTCGCTCTTTCTAAGGTGAATGCAGTACAACTTTTTACCAGCAGATGGTGCATTTTAGCAGGATTTAACCTGAACCATTTTAACTGTTACAAATGCATCAGTAGATGCTGAGAAGCTTTCCAGAAATCGCCTGCGCTGCAGAACAACCATCCTTCATTGCAAAGAGAAATCTGGTCGAGGCAGCTGTTGTTAATTCAATATTTGGAAGCGTGACTAACACGGGCTGAACGGCTTCGTTGATCCAATAGTGACACCTAGTTGTCAATTTAATACTTTTATTTTAAAGAACGGTATATTTCTTCTTCGTGCGTTTTGTGACATGCTGCACTTCCTGCTCCTGTCACTAAAAACGAGAAGACATCTTGAAGAAACCCAAAAGAAAGCTTTTTTGTTTTTGGAAAACAGGTGTAGATATTTGCAATTGTGATTTGTGGTAAGAAATTTTATTGATTTAAGGAGTAGTAGAACGTTGGTTTATTTGTTGAAAAACAAAAACTATGTGCCAAAACGTTATAGACACAATATAGTCTCTTTTTTTGTCAACATTAATATTTTATTTTATATGAGAAACATGGGATACAATGTTTTGTTGTATACTTGATTTAAAAGGCTCTCAATGACAATGTCATTTATATTTCATAATGATTAAGCCTTGGAAATTATTTTTATTGGATTAAACATGTCCAACAGTTTTGTATCTTTCCATTTTACACTACAGTTTTCATGTCTATAAAAATGAAATACAAAATTAAACTGCACCCTCTTGAAAAACCCTGTGTCTGGCTTTATTACTCCAAGGGGCTGTTAGTCATTGTTTACAATTTCACCTTCTGTTCTCTGATTGGGCCGGTCAAAAATCAATTGAAGAGAAACCCAGTGAAGGGGAGAAAGACCAGGCTGTGCTGGAAACCAGAAATATTTTAGAGTGGAATTGCACATGAAGGCAATGGCCAGGCTTGTAAGAAAATAAAATTGTTATATTATAAAGGGTCCATGTTGATGTTCAGAGTTTTATGCTTAAATTACATTTATGTTTTGATATTTCAGCATCCTAGTGTCCCAGCTGTACCTTAATGCAACATGCACTGTTGCATTAAGGTACAGTGCATGTTGTTGGGAAAATCTATTCATCAATGAAGATTTCTATTTATCTTATATGTAGAGTTTGAGCTAATTCTATGCTAAAAGCAGCCATTTTGTTACATTTTTCTACAAACACATTGTAGTAGAAACCAGTTACATTAACTCACATTAACTTGTAACTTTAAAAAAAAAAAAAAAAAAAAAACATTTTCTGTGCAGATTTCAACTCTGAACTTTTTACTTGAGTAAAAATCAAACTTGAGAAAAACGTCTGGATTTTTTTTACCCTCTGAAATACTTTTAACCAAAATTCAAACACAGACACCTGCAGTTTCTGTTAAAGTTTTATACATTTGTCATTTAAAGAAACTGATTTGGACATTTTCATTACTGTGAATTTTTGTGATTTTTATCCTTATAATTCCTAAAGTTCCACCTAAACTTGATATTTTAACACTTTTTTACTCTCGAGTAATTTATTGGCTGGCAACTTTTTTACTGTAGTAAAAATACATTGAAGTAGTGCTACTCGAGTACAATTTTTGGCCACCCTGTGTGTAAGTACACACACACACACACTTGTCCAACGCTGTCCCCGTGTGGAAGATTATATCTTGATGTTAAGCAGCTTGTAATTTAGTTTGCCATAAGAAATGCCACCTTTTGTGCAAACATCCTTCTGTTCTCTGGCACCTCTTGTAAAATCTACTTAGACACCAAGAAGTATGAACGACACAGGTATGCTCATTTAATCATTTATTGATAATATCTTAATGGTTGGAAGCAAATATACTTTTCCCCTTTATTGCATCAAATATAATAGAAAATCAGTTTCTGCTCTGAACAGCTGTTCCATGACAAACATTGAATTTTTCTGTCACTAGTGCTATAGATAGATAAATATTACAATTACATCAGAGCAGGCAGAAAACTGCAATTTGATTCAAAACCTTAATATGTGCAGGTCATGACTAAATCAAATCATCATGACAGAGTTAAAGCAGCAAAGAACCACAAACATAATCAGTGTTATCTGTCAGTTTATGAGCCAAATGTACAACACGATGAAATGTTATGGCATAGTGGAAGAACTTCAGATCTAATACATTCCTGTGAATTTAGATTTATTCAAGTGTCTTTTGTCTCAACTTTTACTCAGGAAATACAGAAATCCATAGCTTGTCCTCATTGTGTTTTGTTTTAAAGCGAAGTCCACCATATTGGCTCTGGATGTTATTCTCAATCTGGTTGGTTTTTCGTACGTCAATCAAATGAGTGAACTAAGACATGCAGAAAGAAAATAGTGGCTTTTAGTGTTAACAGGAATGGAAAGTCCCAGGTATTTTCATTTTTAATCAAGTACCGATGTCATTTGGCGTCTTTTGCCTTCATGATCCGTTGCAACCACCATCCCAAGTGCTTCACACAAAACGTGTCGCGTTTTAATACAGCATCTGGCATCAGAAGCGGTTGATCCCGTCCTGCTGCTTATGGAGCCTGGCCTGCTGTGGTTCAGACAGCGGGCGGACGCCGCATCGCAGCCTGGGAGGGAAAACGCAACATTTACTTTACTGCTCCAACAAGACAACCATCAGGAGGCTAGCTCACTTCACAGATTTACTAAGTTCTGTTTAACTAATTTAAAATGGTTTAAAAGATTATAAATGCATTAAAATGTTACGCTTAAGAGACATATTTATATGAAAACCATTTTAATAGCAAATAATGCTAGAACATGATTGTAGAGGCTGAACATAATAACCTTAGTTTGTGTCTTGTTAATTTTAGCCAACAATAATAAGCATTTTAAAAACAAAAAAGATTGAACTTTAATTTTTAACCCCAGGAAAAAAAAAAAAAAAAAATATTGCACTCACCCTCTATATAAAAGAAAAAATTATGTTGAAGCAGGTTACAAGGTCAACTTTAACTGGAAAGTAAGAAAATTTAATAGTTTTCCCATCTATTCAAAAATACTTCAATTTTTCTTTTGATCAAGAATGCCTTTAAAGGGTTGATAGTTATTGGGTAGTTTTACTAATAGAATATGGTACAAACTGTTAAAATATGAATGGAGCCTCAACAGTCCCACAGTTTCCCAGTCTGTTTAGAACAAAATAACCAAATTTTCTTAATTTTATCGCCAGCAGCTCATTTGACGACTATAAGCTGTAACATTCATTTTCTACAAGATCTCTTCAAAATGTAAGTACTTTTTTAAAACATCAACCAGACAAGTCAAAAAAAAAAAGTTTAAAAAGTTCAGATTTTTACCCATCAATTTTCTATCATCTTCCGTTTCAAAGGCATCCGTTTGAGCGCGATGTCCTTCGTGGAGCTCAGCAGCACCACCTGGAGGACAGTAGGTGTAACACATTACAAGACACTGGTCAATTTCTCCTTTGACGTTGATAAAGGCGACAGATCCGACCTCCACGTTGTCTTTCTGCAGCTTCCTGAGTTCTGTGGTGTCACTCATTTGGATGGAGTCACTGAATCCTTCTGTGTCGCTGTTGTGGACGGAGCCCTTAAAGGACGCCTCGGACTCAGACACGTCAGAAGAGCCTATTCCAGGATCAGTGTCACGCAGACCACCAGCAGAGGACCCAGTCAAGTGGACCTGTCCTTTGGTCAAACATCCAGAAGCTTCACAGCACATCGGAGACACTCCCCGGCCAAAGTAACCGAACCTGTTGAGAAGCAGAGAATCCAAACATGAAGTTCAGCAGGATGTCCAGACGGACAAAAATACCAAAATTTAAATACGGTTTTTAAATATATATATATATATATATATATATATACATATATATATAAAAAGGCAACTTTTGCTTCCTTGAATGTTAAGATGGGTATGAGCCAGGAAAGACACTTTCATTACATATTTTGTACAAATTCATTCTTGGACAATGAGATTCCAGTTTGATCAGTTTCTGTTTCACTTTAAATCCAAAGCTGCTGCTGCTGGCCGCGCCCTCAATGTAACGTTCACACTCGGACGTGAAAATGGCTCTAAAACAGGGGTGCTCAAGTCCAGTCCTCGAGAGCTACCGTCCTGCGGCTTTTAGATGCAGCCTTAACCGGATCAGTTCTGAACAGGCCTGGTAACGAGCCATTCATTTGATTCAGGTGTGTTGGAGCAGGGATGCATCTGACAGTTGCAGGATGGTAGCTCTTGAGGACTGGACTTGAGCACCCCTGCTGTAAAAAGATATGCAATTATACATCTTTGAAAAGCAGAAGTTGGCCCTCTTGCACAAATAAGAAAACTTAAAAAGTCAAAATACTTATCTTTTCCAGAAGCCATCATACAGCAGTAAAACCAGCTGACCAAATGTGCTGGAGATCTGCTTAGGTTGCTAGGTAATGGGCTGAGCTTTGCTGGGTTTGTTAGGTAACGAGCATTGCCTGGTGATTTGTGATGTTACCTTCCAGGGGATTTTGAAACAGCTCATTTTCCAGACACCAATTATACAATTTATTGCCAAAACCCACCTGGGCAGATTTATAAGCACTTGTGCTGTTTTAGAAGTAGTAGAAACCTAAATGAATGTATACAAATGTGCAAAATGTGATTTTGCATCATAGATTCCCTGTAAAGCAGTCGGTTTAAATTCACCTGCGTACTCTCTGCTCTGCCACAGGCCAGTCGAAGTCAACGTCAATGTCCACGCTGTGCTGCGGCTCCATCTCAAAGTAGGCGACCCGACCGCCCTGCAGAGAGTCCGGCAAAAACATCAGAAAACCTCCAAACATTGGGAACTGAGGGACACAGGTCTAGAGAAACACCTGATCATCATAGGACAGAATGCCTTTCATTTTCACCACCTAATATAAACAGCTTTCATTGTACATTTTCTGCTCCTTACTGCCTGAATTTATTGTTTTTGCCACCAACCTGTAAAAATGTTATTTTTTTAATGAAACATGAATTTAAGTTTTTAGTGTGAAAATTGGTGAATTAGGTATAATTTACCACAAGATGGCAGCAAAGTAAAGCCTTTAATTTTCATCACCCAATAATTTAAACAATTATTTTAATATAATTACTGCCTGAATAATCAGTTTTGCAAACTCAAAAATAGACTTAATTTAAATTTAAGACATAAATTTAGGTTTGTAGTAAATTATGCATAACTGACCACTAGATGGTGACAAAGTACTCTTTGATGTTTGAGGCAAATTGATGACTTTCGTCAACAGTTGGAGTGAAACAAGATGAAAATAATACACTGCCTGGCCAAAAAAAAAGTCGCCACCAAAAAATGGTCACACTCTCTAATATTTTGTTGGACCGCCTTTAGCTTTGATTACAGCCCGCATTCGCTGTGGCATTGTTTCAATAAGCTTCTGAAGTGTCACAAGATTTAGTTCCATCCAGTGTTGCATTAATTTTTCACCAAGATCTTGTATTGATGATGGGAGAGTCTGACCACTGTGCAAAGCCTTCTCCAGCACATCCCAAAGATTCTCCATGGGGTTAAGGTCTGGACTCTGTGGTGGCCAATCCATGCGTGAAAAAGATGTCTCATGCTCCCTGAACCACTTTCACAATTTGAGCCCGATGAATCCTGGCATTGTCATCTTGGAATATGCCCGATCCATTTGGGAAGAAAAAATCCATTGATGGAATAACCTGGTCATTCAGTATATTCAGGTAGTCAGCTGACCTCATTCTTTGGGCACACAATGTTGCTGAACCGAGACCTGACCAACTGCAGCAACCCCAGATCATAATACTGCCCCCACAGGCTTTTCCAGTAGGCACTAGGCATGATGGCTGCATCACTTCACCTGCCTCTCTTCTTACCCTGATGTGCCCATCACTCTGGAACAGGGTAAATCTGGACTCATCAGACCACATGACCCTCTTCCATTCCTCCAGAGTCCAATCTTTATGCTCCCTAGCAAACTGAAGCCTTTTTTTCTGGTTAGCCTTACTGATTAGAGGTTTTCTTAAGGCTACACAGCTGTTCAATCCCAACCCCTTGAGTTCCCTTCACAAATTAAACATACTCCTGAGTTCTGCTGTTGTTTTTCTTCAATTTGATTTGACCAAACGTTTAAGTAATCGCCGATCACGATCATTCAGGATTTTTTTCCGACCACATTTCTTCCTGGAGGACGATGGTTCCCCACCATCCTTCCAGTTTTTTATGATGCGTTGGACAGTTCTTAACCCAATTCCAGTAGTTTCTACAGTCTCCTTCGATGTTTTCTATGCTTGATGCATGCCAATGATTTGACTCTTCTTGAACAGACTAATGTCTTTTCCACGACCACAGGATGTGTCTTTTGCCATGGTTGTTTAAGAAATGAGGAGTTACTCATTGCATCAGCTGGGGTTAAATAACTTGTTGACAGCTGAAAGATAATCGCCTATGCAGTAATTATCCAATAGGAGGCTGGTACCTATTTGCTTAGTTAAATCCAGGTGGCGTCTTTTATTTTGGCCAGGCAGTGTATATACATCCTCAGATAAATGCATAGATCCCCAATAACACTTGAACAAACATCCACAAGTCAAACCTTGGATCCAAACTTATTGACAAGCTTCTGGTCTAATTCTGGCTCGATATCCGACCACGTTTTGGTAGAATCAATTGAAACTAGTTTTTCTGACACAGATGTGGCTTTTAGGGAAACGCTTGGAGCTAATTGTCAGTACTGAGAGATAAACATTCAGAGCAGCTACCTGCAGCAGTCCTTTCTCGACGAGTTCTCTGGTGGCAAAGTAAAATGAACCATTCTCAACCAGTTCTCCGTTCCAGTCCTGACGCCGCGGACGCTTCGCAGGGTTTAGATTCTCCGGTACAGTGCATTCATCACCTGTAAGGAAGGATGAACATGTTCTGCTGTAGGTTCTCTGAATAGAACTGAACCCTGATTGAGTCCAATTACAGTCAAACAGGCGTTTGGTGAACTCACTTCCTTCCTTGACCTCCTTCCAGCGGAACTGGTATCTCCGGACCACAGAGAAGACGGAGTCGTATCCGTTCTCTGTGATCTTCTTCAGGGCGCTCTTTATGTGAGATGGATGGAGACACGGAGACGTAGCCTGGATGTTACAGACCACCGTCACCTCTGAACAGGAGAAAAACTCATCTATGATTTTACATCCTCAACATTTGGTTCAACTTGTGTCCAACTGAGCTTTTCCTACCTGGGTGATCATTGATAAACTCCTGAATTGTCTCCAAGGAGGTGGAGGAGTCCCTGGAGACTTCCTCGCTCCTCCGGTGGACTTTGGCCCCCCAGGATTTTGCAACTTTTTCAATCTCATCGTGGTCTGTTGACACCCAAACACTAAAAACAAAACAAAGTTATGTTTACTTATAGCTGTAGGACATTCCAGCATAAAGTGTTTTATATGATAAAAGAATATATATATTAAAAATGCATTACAATGTCTTAAAAGCAACTCTGGACAAGTGGCTTTTAGTTTTAATTTAAAGGAACTTGATGTTTCTGCAGTTTTCTGGAGGTTTGTACCCGATTACTGGAGCATAAAAACTGAATTTGGTTCTGGCTGTGGAGCTTAAAGGACTTTAGAACTGGGGCGATGTGGTCCATGTTACTGGTTTTAGTCAGAACGCCAGCAGCAGCGTTCTGGACCAGCTGCAGCGTTCTGGGCCAGCAGCTTCTGGAGGAATTTTTATTCAGACCTGTGAACTCACTGCTACAGTAATCAATGCAACTGAAAAAGTCTCCTGGAATCATTTTTAAATGTTGGAAGTGACAAAAGGCCGACTTTGTAACCATCTCTGGATACTCAGTTCAAACCCCAAAACAATCATAAGCTCTTTTATATTCATGTTTCCTCTGAGTTAGTTTGTAATGCAGAGTTTCCTACAGAGGTATTCATACACCTTGAACTTTTCCACATTTAATAATATTGCTACTTTTTAAATACGTTACATCATGCTTAGCTGTGAATTGAAAAGGACAGTTTTTTCCCCCCCATATAAATAAATATGGGATTCTTAATCTACCAGCTACAACCTTAAATTTGCCAAATTTTCTCATCTAAATCACCAGTTTCCACATCTTGGCACAGATGCACAACTGGACTTGGATCTGGTATCTGGAAAAGAGGCGAAGCTTAAAGCCGTTGAATTTTTTGTTGTTGAAATGCGTTTGTGGACAAACAGGAGCTCAAACACAGAAAATATATCAGACTGTAACCATGGTAACAAAACCACACTGATTTTTTGCACTTTTACCCAATAAATGTTCAAATCTTTTATCTTATCAAAACAGTAAAATTAAATGCAAATTATTCATTCTCTACAAAGAATGAGATTTTGATCTTTGGGTAAATTAAAGTATTTCTGTGGGGCCCTGATAATCTGAGGTTTTAAAATAAATTCAACAGGAAGTGGTTTCAAATGGGGGCTTATTCTGACCTGTTGTGAACTGCGGAGCATATTTAATGTTTAACTTAGTTTTAATGCACCAAGTTGAAGAGTTTGTTTGGCCAAGCCTCTCAACTTCGTCTGATGAGTCATTGAGACGCAATCAGGCACAAGGTCCTGAAACGCAAAGGAAAAACCAGCACAGTGTTGACACATCATCGGTTTTCTAGTGAAGTTTATTTGATGGACTATATGAAATGTGTCACTTATCTTTGTGTCAATCTGCAACTTCCCATTAGTACAGATGTACACAACATGTGGTGTACCCCAAGGCTCAATCCTGGGATCCCTCACATTTGATATCTACTACCTCAGATTACAACAAGCAATCGGATATCAAAACTATACAGATGATGCATAACTTTAATCACAATGTCACCAGGTGACTGAACCCACTCAAGCGCCAACACAAATGTCTCCAGCTGAACAGAAAAGAAACTGAAATTACCACCTTTGGACCGAAAGAGTAACAATCTGGAATCAATGCACAGCTTCAGTTATTACAACTAAAAACCAGAGATCAGGGCTGAAATCTGGGAATAGTGATGGCCTCTAACCTAGATTTAGAGAAACTCCTCCTTGTGTTTACCTTCAGTTGCATTGATTACTGCAACAGTGTCTTCACAGATCTGCCTAAAAAAAATAATAAAACAGATCCAGAATGTTGCTGCTGTTTGGACTAAAGCCAGGAAGTGAGAACACCCAGTTTCATAGACCCTACATTGGCTCCCTGTAGCTCAGAGAATATACTTTAAAATACTGTTTATAAATCACTGAACGGCTCAGCACCACAATACTTTAAAGACCTGCTGTTATCATAGCAACCTTCCAGACCTCTCACGCAGAGCAGAACCAGAACCAAACATGGAGAGGCAGCATTCAGCTCCTATGCACCACAAATCTGGAACAAACTTCCAGAAAACTGTAAAACAGCTGAAACTGTTAAACAGATAATTGATCAATGTTAACTCAATTTCACTAAAAATATCATTGAGCAATACATGTGACATGCATTTACTTGATTTGATAAAATGTAATATTTGCACTTGTGCCATATGACGGTTTTAGAACTGCCTTGTAGCTGAAATAAAAATGAACTGGATTTGACTTGAAAATTACCGTCTGTGTATCTCTATTGATAAAACCAATTTTTTTTTTTTTGTTGACAATAGAGTTTGAAAATGTAAACTCAGCAGAGAGAAACAGATGGTGACAGAAAGGTAAAGAGAGAAGGAAGAAAGGGAGGGACTGCAGATCCTGTAAAACTCGACTGAACAGTAAATCCTGTTCAGTCAGGAGGTGTGACGTCTCAAAGCCAATAAATACGGGTGGACACATCTTTCGTCTCCAATGCAGGATATTTAACCAGGAGGCAACAAAAGGACAGTAGCCACAGCTTTACATCCTCATCTACTGTTTAAAAGTAGGGGGTTAAGGATCAAAATAGGACATGTCCAACATTTTTGACACTTTTGTGCATTTAGAACTTTAACAGTTTTTCATTTGGCATTTTTAGTGCCAAAGTGCATTTAATAAATATACTCAATCAAAATCAGACTGTAGAGATTAAAATGCCTATGACTGAGTGTTAGCAGTGAACTACAGTCACCTGTATAGAAATAGGAGGTATGGGATCAGGTTACACACAGATCAGAAAAGTAGGTTGTAAATAAGACGGGTCCAGAGACAGAGCTCTGAGGTACACCTTTTGTAATTTGGTATTAAAATAAGTTCAAGATTTTAGGTTTTGCACTGAGCAAAAATACGTTCGTAAGCTGCAAAGCCATCAACTGGTATTGTTTGTATCAGGCAACTCCAAGCCTGCAGGGCCGGGTCTCCTGCAACCTTTAGATGCATCTCTACTTCAACACACCTGAATCCAATAATGAGGTCATTAGCAGGACTCTGGAAAACTGGACTGCACTTAGGAGGTGATTCAGCTATTGGATTCAGCCGTGTTGGACCAGGGACACGTGCAAGAGTTGCAGGACAACAGCCCTCGAGTTGCCGGACACTGGTTTATATCAAGATGCGTTTTTTTAATTATGGAATTAAATGGAGACTATGTACAAAAAATGTGGTGCAGATTGTTGGATTTAGCGAGGAGATATGGCTGGTGGATTAAGCAAGGGGGCGCAGTGGAGTCAAATTACATTTCAATGCTGTTGGGCTCTTTAGAGGTCAAGAAAGGTCACACACATCCAGTTTGGCACCAGTCGGATGATCCATGTGTGATTTAGAACAGATTGTATGCACATGGCGAAGGACTGCAGTTCTCCATTTCTACACCCCAATGCGGTTCGGTCAGCAGCCAGCATCCACAAAGTTCATCATCTTATCCTTTTAAGTCAGTTTTCAGATGAAACTCATATAGATGATAGAACAACAGTAAAATATACAACAGAAAAAACAGGTCACTGCATGTTAAAAGTGGGCGGGG
This sequence comes from Poeciliopsis turneri, assembly GCA_922788865.1. Taxonomy (NCBI): domain Eukaryota; kingdom Metazoa; phylum Chordata; class Actinopteri; order Cyprinodontiformes; family Poeciliidae; genus Poeciliopsis; species Poeciliopsis turneri. The sequence goes on from CAKLNU010000424.1 coordinate 25,078, forward strand.
CTAACGTGATGTCATCAAGTCACCATGGAAATGTGTTCAGGATTATTCTGCAGAGAGAATTAGGAAGTCTGGTGCAGCTGTCATCTTGCATTTGGAAGTTATTTAATCGTGATGTTTCGTGGCAAATATTCAGTTTGACACTAAGCCACGCCCACATGCTTTGATGCTAACTACAACTTAGATGTAAATGCAGTGCAATTTCAACCTTCTTCTAAAATGAGTGAGGAAAATTCTAAAGTTTAAGATGTTCTAGTTTAATGAACCGTACTAGTCAGTAATAAACCAAGGGCAATGCACATTAGCAGAGCACAGTTATCTTTCAGCACATTAGAACAATAGCACAGGCTCAATCCCAGCCATTAATTAGGTATTAATCACAGGAAGCGCTACAACTAAATATTATAACCCCAATGGATTGGTAATTAGATACTTAGCATTTTCTCAGCTCTTTTAAACAAGCCTTTAAACACTTTCTATACATAACAACAAACAAGGCTGAATGTATCAAACTGGATATATCAAACACACTATTCAGTCTCTTTAATTATAAAAGCGCTAGCAATACAAACGTTGCAGGCCTGACGGACTCGGTTAGCATCGTCCTCGGAGTTCCAAAACATGGCGGCTCCTATAATCAGCGTTACTCACCGCGAGTTACCAGCTTTTAAACTAACGGCAATAAAACTGCTCTCAACTCCGCTTCAACAGTCCGTTCCGGCTCACGAGAGTTGTTCGGATCTGTAGCTCAAAAACCCAAGAAAAACGTTGAGCTTGTTTCGGTTATGTCGCTCCAAAATCCGTGCAAAATGTTCAGGAAACGTTAGCAGCTCCAACTGGTTAGCAAAGAAAATGTCCAGTCCACAGCGGAATACTCAGAACCTCGACCATGAACGGCCGCCGGCAGACTGCCAGTACGTAGCAGCTTGCAGGCACAGCTGCAGTACGGTTCAGTCCATCATAACCAATCAAATTGCTTAAATTTGATTTTGCCCCATTCCTGACCAGTAAGATAGGGAGAAGTGATATAGATGCATTTACTTGCGGTAGTAAATAACAGTTTTTAACAAAACGCTACATTTACGGCATGTTTTAAGCCAACAAAAATTATCTGAGTGTTTACATATAACCTTTCAGGTTACATATAACCTCTCAGTTTATATGTAACCGCTATCCTTTTGGAAATGTCACGGCAGACGCTCTCGCAAAGTTTTCACGCCCATCTGCCCGTCGATCCGTTTGTCATTGGTGGAGTAAGACTGACACTTACTGGCGAAATACTGATATAGTTATTCATCATCTTTATCCGTCTTGGAAAGCTCGTTGTTTCATTGGTGGAGTAATACTGCCCCAAAGTGGCCAACTACTGAAATAGTTTCTAAACAGTGACAGCTGATGAATCATGTACTTTTTATTTTAACCAAGAATAATCAATATTTTTAGTGTAAGAATTATTGGAACAAATCAAAACACATAACTATGTATATTTAAATAATTATTAAGTTAAGATGGCCTTCATAAATTATATTTTCAGGGCTGCATTGATGCTAAAGAGAAAATTGCATCTTTTACCAAAATAGTCGACTTCCTATGGGGTTTAGACCATGGCTCTAAGAGACTTTTTTGTACGTCCTGAAAAGATACACATGTGTACCTAGTTTTGTAAATTGTAGGTTAAAGCATGGCTTGGGGCTGATCATTTAAAAATTTCTAGGTGGCGCTGTAGAGCAATTTCTTGTGCAATTTTTGTGTTGACCTTAAAAATCAAAATTTTTAAACTCCCTTTATGCTTCAGCCAAGTTTGGTGAGTTTTTGAATATGATAAGGCCCCCAAAAAGGCCACCAAAGAGGATGGAATAATAATAATAAGAAGAAGAAGAAGAAACAGTGAGGATACAATAGGCCTTCGCAGCGCTTAGCTGCTCGGGCCTAAATACTAAGGTACACACTAAATGTGAGTAATCAAAACCAGAAAGTAACCAAAAAGAATATAAATATAAATACAACACAAAGGAAAATAATATTTTTTTTCAGCTTGCACAAAAGGAAAGGAAACACAAAGGAAAATATAAGAATTTGGTATTGCACTATGTGGTTTGAGCTGATAAGTGTGGAGAAAAGTACAAGGGGTCACTACTCCTTCTACCCTCTGTCCTGTGTCACAATGCAGCCTATTGAAAAAATAGATGTTTTTTCTCCTTATAAGAGACATTTGAACTGTTACAAAGTAACTCTGCTTAAAGTTAAACTTTTACTTTAACACACTTTTAATGCCTCTCTGTTGAAACAGCTGAATTAGGGCTAATTCTCCTTTAGCAGCAGCTTTGTTCGCTTATGCCTCGGACAGGCCCTGCAGTGAAGCTAGCTTCACTTGCTTCGTCTAAAGTCCGGTTTAGACTCGGTATGGACTTTAAAACCTACCTGTCGAACTCTTCCGAGTCTTTAGCGGCTCTCAGCACCCAGGCGATCAGAGGAATCCCGGCCAACGGCTTTATGTTCTTTAGAGGAATGCCTTTGCTTCCCCCTCGAGCCAGAACCAGAGCAGCTACATGTCGCGGCCGCTCAGCTCCTTCTGGTCCCGCCTTTTCCCCGGCAAGGCCTCCGTTTCGGGCAGCCATGGCGTCTTTCTGTCAGGAACCAAGCGGGAATACGGTCCGTTAATAAATGAGACGTGGATGCGGACCAGGACACGGACACAGCTGTTTATGTCGCCAGGTGTTTCTTTACTTCCGGTACTTCCACATGGTGCACCGCCACCGTGTGGTGTGGAGTTGGAACTGCAATAGAAATAGGCAAAGGACCCAAAAACTGTACTCTGCAGTGATACTACTTCATCATATCTTTACTCAAGTAAAAGTACAAAATAACCATCCAAGGAAATACTTGAATAATAGTAAAAAAGTATTTAATAATAGAGGAAACTCCAGCAGGTTTGTGCAACTCCAGGCCTGCAGGGCTGGTCTCCTGCAACTTTTAGATGCATAATGAGGTCATTAGCAGGACACTAGAGAACTTGACTGCACTTAGGAGATGATTCAGCGATTTGATTCAGCTGTGTTGGACCAGGGAGACATCCAAGAGTTGCAGGACATCGGCACTCGGGGACCAGGATTGCCATCTGCTCTAGAGTAACTTATCATTTTAAAAATTACACCATCAGACAGACCAAAATGTAAATATAAGTGCACAATTTGGTATTTGAAAGATGAAGAATGAAAATATTCCATTTAAACATCATCATGCAATAACAGAATCAGACAAAACATTTTTCCAAATCAGTTTTTTTTTTCAGTATAAAACTTATGAAAAATTCAGGTGTGTGTCTGGTGAAGTTTTGTTAAAAACACAGAGAGAAAATTAATATCTAGAAATTTTACTCAAATAAGAGTAACAATACTTCAAAATAAAGTCACTCAAGTAAAAGTAAAAATTAGCTCCATATTACAAAATATAAGTTTATAGTTTTTGCTGCCCCCTGCTGGCAGAAATTATTTTAGTCTTTTGTTGTTGGTGTGATATTTAAATTTATGAGGCAAATTGTAAAATCTTTAATTGTAGCTATACAACGAAAAAAACCTACAATCTTCTGCAGATCACATCAATCAGTCAACAATTTAACCAGCAGGCGTTAAACTCATGCAGCACATGAGTTTTAGTGGCTTTTTAAACTAAAAGTCACTTTTTTTAGATACAGATTCACAAATCAGTTCCAGTTAAGTTTCCATCTTTCAACGGTTTTGTGTGCAGAGGTTCAAAATAATACACACACACACACACCCGGGTGCAGGTATGCTACCCGACCAGTACTCTCATGCTGCTCAAGAAACAAAACTAAAACCCAAACTATGCGGGTGGAAGGTGAAAGGCAACACAATTATGGACAGTGAAATAGTTTTTATTAAAGATAAACGTCTCATTTAAATCAGGATTAGTTAGTTTTATTACTGGGATCAGTTTTGCTCTGAACTGTTTGGTTTCGGTTGATTCGTTGGATCAAAGCCAGAAATGTTTCTCATTCCAGATTAGTGTGTCACGCTTTTCTCTTTCATTCTTAATTACTTAAAAGCATCTGACAGCTAACTGTCTCCATTAATCACATCCAGAACGGCTCACGTTACTTTTCCTGTTTAAAACTTGGTCATAAAATCTAAAAGTAATCACTGAAGGTTCTCACATTATGTCTTTTCACCATGAAGCTCATTTATTAAATCCCTTGTCTTTGTTTTGTTTACATCGTCCCAATCATATTGTTGCCGAATAGGAAGTTGGCATTAAAGCAAACCGTTTCCAAGGAGACCGGTCTGCAGATCAGGTCCAACTGGTGTTAAAAGGCCTCTGCTGGCTTTCCAACTGTTCCCTTACCAGTTTCAGCTGGGAACCAGTCGAGCTCTCCAGGCAGATTTATGGATGGAGGTGGAGAGAAAACAGAGGATTTAATACAGTGAAAGTCACAATCAATCATTCAATCAATCAATCGGTTGCTAAATTAGTTTTGTGGTTCTTTTCCTGTGAACATTAAGTCAAATATTTACTTTTCTATGGCTGCGTTTCCAATGTTTAATTGTTCTTTATTCAGTTTTTCCACCATTTTGATTTGTTTTGTATTATTTTTTGGGCTACTTGTGCATTTAAGTTTCTTTTCATATCAAATTTTTCTTATAGAAGCAACTTTTGTCTCTTTTTAATGTTTTTTTTCTATGTGTTTCACCAGTTTATTCTCCCAGTTTTAAACTATTTAAAATCCAAAATAGTTTAATCCAAAAATAAATAACATTCTTTCATTTATGTGTCTAAGAAAAATGTTCTGTTTTCATCTACATCATAAACTATCAGAGTTTTTCTTTGTAAATTTAAAACTGAATCGCTTTGTTTCGGTTATTCCAACATTTTGAAATGACACAGGAATAAAGTGGGAATATTGCCTGATTAAAGTCAAAATAACATGAGAATAAAGTTATAATATAATGAGAATATCCATTAATACATAAGAATTCTATTATATTCCCATATGACTTGAATAGAGTCAAAATAATGTGAGAATAAAGTTGCAGTGTTGCCAGATTAAAGTTGTAATATTATGAGAACAAAATTATTCCCACATTCAAGTCATAATATTGCGAGAAAGAAGTTGGATCTCCTACAAATTTATTCCATATTATTTCCACTTTAATCTGGATACATTATTCACATAAATGTATATATTTTTAATCTTCTTAGCATGGACCTAACACTGTATGATAGATGGATGAGAGGAAAACTGGGCAGAAGATTTGTGGATTTCTCTTTTTGACGATTTATATTTATATTTCATCAGTTTCTAGTAGATTCCTTATCTCTGGGTGAATATTGTAAATATTAGCTCAGTTTTAGCGTTTGGCATCCTTTTCTGTTTTCTAATCTTTACTAAAAGATGCAGTGGCCTCCATCCTTTGCGCTCTCTTGGCCTTCACCTTGCAGGCGGCACCTCTAATCGTTTAAAGTGTTCCAGCATCAGCGACAGGAAGGAGGAAGGAGACGGAGGCCACATCTGGCCAGACTGCTCCAACAGCCCGGGCTGCATACCTGCAGCCTTCCTCCACCCCTCTGCCTCTTCAGACGAACTCCAACACCCAACGCTGCTCAACCAGACCCTGACCGGCCGTCCACGCCTTTATTTACAACCTTAGTTTCACATCTAGATTGTGTTAATCTGAAATCACAAAGGAGTTGCTGGAGGGGAATAGAAAGGTAAACTTTTACTAGCAGTGTTGTTTTTATTAAAGGAAAAAATACTATTTATCTAAGAAAAATAACACAGCATGTTCTCCAAAAGATGAAAACCCATCATTTTGGAGCTAAATCTGAAATAAGTGATTTACAAAGCAACTTTTCCACAATGAATTATTGCTAGAATCACAATTTAAAGAAGACATAGAACAAATGCTTATCTAACTGCTTTCTCTTTCCAGTCAGCACTGAACTAAAGTGAAAATGGCTGCAACAAACCGAATAAAAGAATAAAAACGACAAAAGATACTCACCATACAAACATCATACCAGTTTAAAGAAAAAAATAAATTAGTGCTCGTTTAAAATGAAAATGGCTGCAACAAACCGAATAAAAGAATTGGACAAAGATTTATCAGCTTTAAAATTTGTGCTCTTTAAATTATTGGTGTTGTTCAGTTAAAACAATCCAGAAATTGTTGGTAGATCTGATTCCCTTAAGTTTACGGATCAAAACGACAATATGGCTGAAAAACATTTCACAACATAAACGTTTCATATCAGTCGATGCAGATGATTACTGATTAGTTGTTCTTTGTTTTGCACATCTGAAATACTGACGATCTGGTGGCCTGACATTTCCTCTCTCATCCACAGTTTTCATTCCACGCCGTTGTTGAGTATTTTTTTGGCCACGGTGGCAAAAAACTTTAACTCCTGCCGTGCAAGTTCCTCAACAAGTCGTTGCTAGGCAACCAAAGAACGAATGAGTTGCTAGGTAACCAGGGAACGAATGAGTAGATTCCACCAACCAGCTTAGCAGGCTGTGAGAAGTTGAGAGGCTAAAGTATTTTCTCTGCCTACATCTCCCAGAATGCTGTGCGGTTCTGGATCAAGTTGAGTGAAATCCATATATTGAATCCTGAACATTCTATCAGATGTAGTATTATGTTAATATTGATCACAGATATTTAAACTAGCATATGCTAGAACTGTTTCCACTCGCTGACAGCAAATCAATTTGATTTGTTTATTAATTTATTTATTACTAAAATCTACAGGTACTTATTTAAACACAAACAGTGATTTTTAAGTGATGGACTCTTGCAAATTAAATATCTTCACTCTACTATCTGAAACATTAATTTTGGATTAATTCATTTAAACACTTAAACTTTTATAATTATGACCTAATAGGGACCTTAAAATTAACCTCAGCCTGATTTGAAAAAAGAAATGTTAAAAATGTGGAAATTTTATACAAAAATGTACTAAACTAATGAGAGGTAACTCTCCAGACAAACATCAGATATGAGTCATGCCTCACTTGGGTATTTAATAACTGTATGACACAGTAGAGTTTTATACTCTCGCTAAAATAATCACACAGCCTATTGGCCCCAATAATATTCAAATACTAAACAAAGATAAACAGAGAGCCCTTTATGATGATGTATTTAAATATTAAAGGGAAAAGGTGTTGCTCTCTGTTGTTTCTCTCATATTTCCAAAGCAATTCCCCAAAATTCAGCTTATGTATAAATGCAACTGAGTATCACAGATGTTTGTGGGAGATTAGCTAAATTATACATTCTGCAGTCGCAATGTTGAGCCAAACTAACTATGAAAAGTGTCTCTTCAAACTGTGTTTAGCTGTGTCAGTTAAACTCATGTGACAGTTACTTTCCCTGAACTCTTAATGATCTGAATAAATGTAAACAAAGCCAGAAACCCAGTTTAGTGACTGGAAATCCTCCACACTGCGACTTTTATACCTCAAATAATTATTATTCACGTGTCCTTAGATAACAGCCACGAAGCATTTCATAAGGATTTTATGTAATAAACCAACATGAAGTCGAGCAGAACTGGAAAATGGATGCAGAATTTTTTTTTTGCAAATAAAAATCTGTGAAGTGTGGCCTGCATTTGTAAACAATTCTTTATTTTAATTCTCCTAAATAAAATTCAGTCCAACCAAAAGCCTTCAGAAGTAATTATTATGTTCAGTAATTGATGAACGGATTCCTGTTGTGTGTAATTTAAACCAAAGGAGACCAAACGTTTTGTCACATGGGCCAAAACGGTCAGCTAATCAAAATTCAGAGGCCAAAATGTTATTTTTAAATGCTGATATCTCCAACTTTTTGTAGAAATGGGACAGAAGAGCCGACACTTCAAAAAGGTTTTCCTTGTTAAATGAAAGCAGCCAGTTTGCACATTATTAAGGGCTCAAGCAAAGAAAATGTAAAAAAATATTTAGTCTGTTCTTTAGATGTAGGTTAGTTTTCATTTGAAAACACTTTTTGTATTCAGCCATAATTTTCATCTGTTCTCCTTGGAAAATACTTAATTTCTTTTTCTAAAAACAAACAAGGTTCAAATGACGAACACAAAATACAGTCAAGAAATACAAAACCAGACAAAGAAACACAGTTAGCATAAAAAGCATGAGAGGTAATTGAAAATAAATTAATCTGAATTTATGTAGATGACATTAATTCCAGATTATTTCACTTACAACATGGGAAAAACGTTATAAAGAAGAACAGCACTGCATCAGTATATTGTGACTCAAGTAAAAGTACAAAGTGGTCGCCAAGAAATTACTCAAGAGTAAAACATGTTCGGTACTCAGTAACTAATCAAATTATCAATCATTTAATATTTAAACAATACATCATCTGATGGACCAAAATATAAAGTTAAGTGGAGGTTTTAGTATTTTAAGGATAGAAATGAGAATAATTTATATAAATAACAAAAAGTAACAAAACGATGCAAAACAAAATATCAAAATATCCCAACCAGTTTCTTTGAAATAAAAAACTTACAACAAAAGCTGCAGGAGTGCATCTTTATCTGCTGAGTTTCTGGTTAAAACATGTTTATTTTTTATTAAATGGGCAGAAAATCCAGAAATTTTACTGAAGTAAAAGTAGAAATACTTCATAAAAACATTCGCCAAGTAAAAATAAAAAGTAAACAATTGTAAAAAATACTCTTCAAAGTATTAATTTTCTTTTTAAAAAAGTAACTTGAGTAAATGTAACTAGTTTCTGCCATTGGAACAAATACATTTTCATCCATATTAAGAAATTATTGATGTAAAACTGGCTCATGTGTCTTGCTGAAAAGTTACTTGTAAGTTAGTTTTAAACATATTAAGATATTTGCAGTAGAAACTCAAATTACTTTGTGAGGTTTTGCTTTTGCAGTGTCCACCCTGTTTCCATGCTGCCCTGGGTAACCGCCCACTTGACCCGTTATTAGCAGCCACTGTGTTTCCGGGTAAATGTAGATGCAGTTTTATACATTTTAATGAGTGATTCATTAGAAATCCTGTGCCAGTTTTGGCTGATTCCGTGTTCATGAGGCTGAATGTCTTTTCTCACGGCTCCCCACCTTAAAGGGGAATGGAGAAGAGGTGGAGATACGGAGAGCGAAAAAGAAAGACGGGGACAGGGAGAGGAGGGGTAAACCGGTTCAGCAGGTATACTGAGGCCGAACCCAGTCTCCTTCCAGCCTGTTGTCACCGTTATTTCTGCCGCGCATGCGTGCTGGCGCCTGTTTCCTGCTTTTTTTCTCCTTTTAAATGAGCACCTGAGCTGCTGTTTGACCCACCTCTATCGTGACTCAATGCGTGTGTGTGTGTGTGATCGGGGATATCTGCCGTTTTCTTTTTTTCTCTCTCTCTCTCAACCCAGTCTCCCGTTATTTGAAGGCGCTGCGGAGTCCGCGCGGACTTTACCTGCCTGAGCGGACTCACCTGTCCGGACTTTCTTCAAACCTGGAAATCTGACTTTGAGAAAAAGAAAAGTGCCAAGACATTAGGAGATAAAGCTCGGGGGAATCAAGACGAAAAAGCGCAAGAAGGGGGAAAAGAAGAGGATCTTCTCTTTCCATTTTCCCCCTCAGCTTCCTGCTTTTAAACGGTTACCTGGTGGTTGTTTTTTTTTTTTTTTGACGTCGCTACTTTTCTGAAAACTTCCCTTGCGCTAAATTTAAAAAAAGAACCACGGACTGTTTGGCTTTGATCGAGCATGCCGAGGGCCTTTCTGGTGAAAAAGGCGAACGTCTCGCCTGGAAAGCGGAACTGGAGCGAGCTGCCCGACCATGAGCGGGGGGACGTCTACATCCCAGGTGAGTCCTGCTGCAGTAATGAGCCATGTTCGCGGCTCCATGTTCGCGGCTCCAGGAAGAGATGGACCCGGAATGCGCCGCTCGGTGCCTTTACGCACAGATTGGAGGATGTTTTACGCGGGGTTTTGGGTCGGACCGGGCGTGCTGGTGTCGGTGTGGCAGGTGGCGCATGGAGGGGCTCCGGAGTCTGGATGCGAATAACGGGAATCCCCGGCGGGGCCCCTGGAGGGCCTCCGGGTTCAGCGACTGCTGAACTTATTTGTGTTTGAAATCGACTCCAGATCGGATTAACCTCAAATCATTCAATTAAAATGAATGCAAACAAAATATATAATGATTAAATGTTTGCCTCCTTTCGCAACGGGCCTTTCCGACTGCTTCCCAGATCGACCTTCGACCCCTGATTGCCCTCCTTCCTTGTTCAGGCGCTGCGGCTTATAAAACTGCAGACTGAACGTCGCTCCCTGACATTTGTTGATTCGTTACAAACAAACAGAAAAACTCCTCAAATCAAGAGGCGAATCGGTCCGGATTTCTGAGGGAACATCTCCACTCGCGGCCCCCCTCCTCATCTTTTGGAGAACAATCCCCATTGTTGGAGTTTTTATTGTAACAGGCCGCCGGTATCAGATAACAAGTAACGGACTACACCCTAAACCTCTGCAGTCTCTGACCCTTCCCCCCGCTCCTCCTGCACTGGGTGGGTTGGTTGGTGCGTCTTTCTCTCCCGTTAACTTTTAATCATCATCCTCTGCATGGCTGCTTGAGTCAAGCAGCAGGAAACCCGATTCCAGCTCCATGCATGCCTTAAATGTAATATCTGTGTTAAATATGGCTTTAAACTGTTACAATTACACTTCACTGATAGGTAATTATGTATGATCTGATGATAAACAGTAACTCCATGTTGATACCTCAGAAAAGTTCTACAAGTTATTCTATTTAAAAATAATTTGCTATTGCTTATATTCATAGAAAACCCAAAATATTGTTGCAACGCACCAGATATGGTTCGGTCACTTTTATATAAAGCACATGTCTGTAAAATATTCAAATATTTCAGAGGCTACAGCCGCTGTAGCGCTTTCTGAAATCTGGTCCAGGTTTTAGACATAATTAGTTATGAACTGAAAACTGACTGGCAGGTTTAATGTGTCCATTAGTTTTGTTTCCTCAAAAATGACTATAAATTTATAATGTTCAAAACCTTGACTATGTGGGCAGGTCACTGTTACAGTTACTGGAGTAACTTTTAGAAAATAATGTACTTTAGGAGTTTATAACACTTGAGTAAAAGTATTTAATTAAAAGTGAAAGCTACTTTTACTTGAGTAAAATTAGACGTTTCTGGATTCTTCACATAAATAATGATATAAACTCATTCAGTTTGTTTTCCACTGAATGAAGAACAAACAGATTTTAACCAGAAATTCACCATCTAGACTTTATGTCAAAGTGAGACCTCTTGTTTGGAAACAATCTCTGTTCCTCTACTGTTATTTACTGCCAGGTGAATAAAATCAAACACTGTCACTGTTCTAACATACATGTGTTTTTATATATGACCTACTGTAAGTAGTTTCACATTTTTATTGAAAAATTGTTTCAATTTGTTCTTATGTTTTTTATTCTGGTATTTAAAATATCTGAATTTAAACACGACGTCTTCATTTTTTCCACCAAATTAAGGTAAAAAGTTGTTGAAGTCGTAGTGACGCTCTTACTTCAGTATAATCTTTGGGTACTCGTCTATTAAATGCAGCTAAAGCCAATCAAAACAAACATTATCCTCATTTTTTTCCTAAGTTGCCATTTTTATTTCAGCAAATCTCTGTTTCCAGTGACTTTTGCCCAATAAGTCGACATTGTGACACGTCGAAGCTTCAGATCTTTGCTTCCTTTTCACTGCTGTTTTACACGTCGCCAAACTAAATGTCTGACATGACAACACCTTTGACTTCCTGAGAAACACTTAAAGCAGCATCATGACGAACAGGTTCATGCTATGTGGCTCTAAAAGTCTGATAACGAGTGACGAATGTCTTTTTTTGGAAAAGTGCCGCTCTCTAACTGCTCTCTAACTGGGCTGCCATCCTGGAAATCTCCATCTTCTGATTAACTTTGACCAGCAGTGAGAAACTGCATCAGCATTTTGGCTCTTTTTCCTCTTTTTGTCTTTTTAATCTGGGCAAAATCATTGCATTTAATTACAATCTTCATCCTTTATAACCAGGTTTTTGTAATAACCAGATTTTACTTAAAAGTCGACTTTGCTGCAGCCGAATTAGCTTTTGTTTAATCAATTAAATGGCTAAATATTAGCAAAAGGAAAGTGACTCAAATTAAATTCTTATACAAAATAAATTTGTTACATTGAGCTCAAAACAGTTTGAAAACCAGATGCTTTTCTTCTAACACAGTAAAGGTAAAAAAAATTAAGTTTAGGATTTGTGATGAATATACTTGACTTGACTTTAACTTTCATTTCATTTTCTTTGCCAATTTTGTCACAAGAAGTTTGGACACCACTATCAAACTCACTTTCTCAGAAGAATCTCTGTTCATTTCAGTCCAAAGGTCAGGAGTTATTTTAGATTTTGCGTGCTAACGATATGCAAATTTGTTTTTTTGAAAGCTCACGTCTCCCTTTGATACAGTTACGCCCCGGGCAAAGAGCCACGTTACTCACATCAACACCCACTACCAAATGTTTGTAAGATATTCTCAGGCTGCCGCCTGCAAACTCATTTTGAACTTTACTAAAAAGTCACTGAAAAGGTAGAAGATCCTCTTAAATAGTTTAAATTTAAGGATGACAAGTCAAAAACTAAACCTGCAGCACCTGTGCGCTGTGACGCATCGTCAACACCCTGAACAAAACCCAGCAACGGTCTCTGGTACGGTTTGTGGTATGTGCCGTTACTTGATGTACCTGCCTGGATTGCGTTGGCGTCCACACACACTTACAAAAGAGAGGCCGCAGGAAAATGAAAACACACACACACACACACAGACACGCACAGACAGAGGTATGATAATTACCTGAGATGGAAAGAGAGTGGAAGGCGTGTTAAATACTTTTTTTAAGCCACAGGATGCCATCAGTTTGGACAAATTTCCAGATGGTGTGTAAATTTGTGTGTGTTGGAGTTTTATTTTTATCTCATAATCCACAAGCATGTGCCAGGACCAGTTTCTGATGGATCATTGGTGTGAAAACAGTTTGCTTTGGCCCACCTCTGAGATTACACACAACTGATGAGGCTTTAGTTGAGTAACAGGAGTATTAATGTTACAAACAGCAACAAAAACATGCAGTTTTCCTTCACGTCAAAGCTCAGGTTTAACTGCCCATTGAATATTTAATTGGGAAATAGTTTAATTTGGGTTGTACTGAGATGTAAAGCACAATTACATGAAAAAAAATCCTAAATGTGCGTTTCTTAAGAAGTCAGCGATAGCCTGTAGAGCCAGTTATTCTGCATTTAGTGTCTTTATGGAAGAACGTTTTTAGTTCATGTGTATTTCTCAACAACATGATATATTCTGAATTATATCAATTTGTTGGTTAAACGTGTCAGATGTTTATTTTAATGGTATAAATATGATAATGGTCTTTAAGGAAACATTGTTGTTTTCTGGATTTCCACCAGCACAAAGATAACATAACATAGTTATCAACATAACTAGTTGATATGAAAAAGAAACAGGATGTATCACTCTGTTTTGCACCAAGAAGGTTTGGTTATGATTATGAGATCTAAACGTCACATAAAGTAAATATCTTAAAAATCTGATTTATAAAAGTTTAGGTCCTGCTAAACTTCCTTTAAAAAAAATCTTTTCCAGCATCAACGCCTGCAAACTTTAAAAAAATGATAATCTGAAGGTTTGTAGTTGTGGGGTATTAGAAATATTTATCAATTAAGGCATAATTATTGTTTTTCATTTATAAAATTTGATTTTGTATCCCGTTCTGCTTTCAGAGTTTTAGATTTAAGTGTTTTTATTTGAAGCAACACATTTGGTCCATTAATTTATAAAAACAACAAAGTACTACAAGAACTTTCGCTACATTAGTTCAAGTATTTTTGTCAAGCACATAAAATTTTCACTGATTAGCATTTTATGAGCTAAAGATATTGTTGAGTTACAGCTTGAGTTCTCATGATCTTTACATGATGAGAAATTGATTATTAACATTAAAACATGTTTGTTTCAGTTCTCATCCCAAACTGGATTTAATTAAGCTAAGCTAATTAGCATAAACTTGGCAGCTTGTAAATTCTGGCTAATTAACAGAAACTTCCATCATGCTAAGCTAAACTTAGCCAAGGTAAGCTTAGCAGCAGCTTACGGAAATATAAAACAATCCCTGAAAGTTTCACATATTTTATTATTATGTTCACCATAATTTGCCAAAACAGTGAAGCTTTGCTCTGAACGTATCTCAACAAATTAATTTATTAGTGCCAAATTGTTTTCAATGCAGTTTTTAGCCTCTTGCGTATTTCTTTCAATTTAAAATGTATTGTTTTATAATTAAAAAACTGTATTTGATAAAGTGGCCTACAAGTTGTAATGCTAATCTAAGCATAGTTAAACCAAGTCAAGCTAATTAGCTTCTTTCAGTTGCTGCAGCAAATTTACAGCAAAGCAGATAAAATTTTAGGAAAAAAAACTGAATTCAAGTGACTTTTTATATAGTGTTTGTGTTTTAACTGTTATCCATTCAGAGGTTAAATCTGTGCTGCTCTATTGTTAGAAAGAGCGAAGTTTGATGTGCATCCTATATGCTAAACCTGGCTAACGAGTGCTAACTGCTGCCCATTTGGATTCATAAAGCAAACATGAAACTGTAAAAAATAGGAGATTTTGGCTCTGAAATGACCCAAGCGTTAAATCATTGGGTCTTAAATGATCTCTGTGTATCCTGGGATCTACTTTCAGTGTCGCTGCTTAAGCTGCCTGAAGGTTAATATTTATTGAATGGAGGAAAATGTAACGGACCCTCTGAACAGCCGGTTGCTGCAGACAATACACCTTTAGCAAACACACCCTGACTCACACCCAGTGTTTGATAAAGTTATCTGCTGATTGTTGACTCTTTCTCTCAGCTGAGCAATGCTATAAATAAAAAAAAAATAAAACACTATAACATGTGCAAACAGCACTGGTGTTCCTCCTTCCACTTTGTCATGAAAAGAAAGAAGTTTGGGTATTTTGGACCCAGTCATCCAGTTACACCCAGACATACACACATCTCATTCATTGGTGATGGGGTGAAGGAGGGGTGAGCAAACAATGCAAGTTGAGATTAAATGTCCACAAGCAGCAGTCGCCACAGAAACTATCAATGCACAGAGGTAATTAAGACTTTTAGGCCATTTCAAGGAAATGTTATTTACTTTCTGCTTGTGGAAACAGATCCTTTTAACAAGCGTAATCTTTGGCAAATGAATAACAATCAGATTTTTTTCCTCCATGAATAAATATGATTAACTGCATAGTGAGACAAACAGCATTTCTTTATGTGATTTTTGTTCTAAACAAACATGTTTTCCAAGAGGTGTATTTGTGTTTTTGTGGTGATTATTGCTGTGAAAACAGAAATATGGTGATAAAACTTTTAAGTCCACGTCACCCAGCAAGTCGTAACTTAGTATTGTTGACAGGATGTCATAATCACCAGATGGCTTCTCTGTAAACCCGGAGATCCACTGGGGCTCCATGAGTGGCATTTCATTAGCAAATATGGTGCAGAGGCGGCACAGAGCGCTCACTGTGTCACGGCGAACCGTTAGCTCGGTAAGCTTATAGATCAGCTTTTGTGTCTTCTCATCTTTAAAGCTCGCTGCAGGGGCCTGATTTGCATTTACATTTGGGTTTTATCAGATTCAAGCCTGACAAACTAAACTGATTCCTTGTTTTCTATGGGCCACACCTGGAAATGGGCGGCCTGAAACACACACACACACACACACGCACGCACACACACACACACACACACACACACACGCACGCACACACACACACACACACACACACACACACACACACACACACACACAAAAGCACGCCTTCACAACGTGCCGTTGGCTTTTTCTGTCAATCAGGTTGCTTTCTTTGACATTTTCTGTTATGTTCTGCTCTTGCACACCGTGGTTATAATTTGGTTTTATGTCACTGTTGCGTTTTCTTTCTCTAATTCAGTTGCTTTTAGCAAATTTTCAGAGAGTATTTGTCAGTTTTTATTAGTTTCACTTACGTTTTTACTATGTAATATTTTAGTTTTTTGTGTCTTGTTGGTTTTTAGGTGCAGATTATAATTCAAAATGGTCGAAGTTTCGTGTTGTGATGCCGTTTTAAAAAGATTATTCAGTTATTGTTGAACAACCAACTATCTATGTCACCATTTTGCCAATTAGCCGACGTGTCAACTGAAGGATTATAGAGTGCTGTAATTTTCCGACTGTTTCTGTGGGGGGAAAAAAGGCTAATAAATAAATTCATAAACACATAAACGAGGGATATTATATGTGTTAATGAAACTGTTCTCTCAATTTCAGTAGTTAACTGTAATAAGCTTAGTGTTCACCTTTATCATAACACAGAAACCCTGACGCTCAGCCCTGCGGAGGTGGATTGTTTGAGGAAGGTAAAGAGCTGGTGCTGCAAGACCGTCTGGTTCAGCAAGTTTAACTGTAATGGGGATGTCTTTGTATAGGTTGGTGTGTGTGTGTGTGTGTGTGTGTGTTTCCAGGCATGTGTCTGCGTGCAAAGCGAGTTACTCGGCGATAGCCCAAACAGGAGCACACCTAACCACGCAAACACACTTATTTGATTGTGTGTTTGGTCGTAGAGTCGTTGTGCAAATAAGGAAAGATGTTGTGAAACCCAGTAATGCAGAAATTTTCTTCTTTAATTTTCTGTCTCACTCCTTTGGTCAACAGTGTTCCAGTTCACATCTGCCAGTTTAAAACCACATTTACTTTTTTTAAACATACATTGCCACGTTTTGCATCATCATCATCATTTTAATATCAATAGAATGTAACGCCAGAACCGCACTGCATTCTGGGAGACGTAGGCAGAGGAAAGACCTCTCAACCTCTCATTTCTACCAGCTGTTGATTGTTTTTTTTACAATACATTATTTTGAACAAATAACATAGCATAGAAGATCTTCAACATAATGAGAAATATGAGAATTCAATAATAAAACCAATATAAAATAACCACAGACGTTGACAACATTGGTGTTATGGTCTTATAATCTACAAAGTCGAATAAATAAAGCAAAACAAGTTTAAAGTTACGCAGCTCTGCCTCACAACTACTTAAAAATAACAAAACAAGGCATTTAGTGAAAATACCCATGAAGCAGAAATTTGAGTTCTGCAGTGTTTCAGATTTTTTAGACAATAAAACCTGTCAATAATTATCGATATTGACTGATATAAAATTCTTATATCGTTTTTCATCCATATGGTCCAACCTGAGGTTCTGACATATTAAATATGTTATTGTAAAATCATCACAGCATGTCATTTTCTACCCTTCTTGTCCATGCAGTCTCCATCTTCCCGAACTCGGGTCTGATGACGGAGGTCGAGGCGAGTCCGGCGGAGACGGTTCCTCTCTGTCTCACCAAACACTCTTCATTGGACAGCCGCGCCCAGCTGCCGTCCAGCACCGCGCTGGGACAGCCGCAGAGTCCCAGCGGCTCGCCGCCACGGTCGGACATCAGGCGCAGCTTACACAGCGGGTCGCTGTACGTCCGGTCCAAAATGAAGGTGAGAAAGAAAACACAACTGCAGTTTCCACTGTACAATATAAAAAATAAAAAAAAGATTATTTTCTGATATTTTATAGTGGTAAAGCTGATATACAATGATAAAGCCACTGTAGATGGAAAAACATGAGATTTATGTCAAAAAATATTAATCTCAGAAATTTTCCACAAAAAAGAAAAACAAGGAAATTTTTGATTTTGAAAAGTGGAAAATTTGCCAGAAAAAGCTCAGAACATTTTAGATTTATCTCATAAACTTTCTATGAAACGTTTCAAAGCCAAATATTTTCTACTTTTGAAATTTTCTGAGTTTGAAAAGTAAATTTTTTTTCGACCTCTCAAACGCTGAAATTTTTTAGAAAAAAAATGTACATGTCTGAGATTAATCCCCTAAAAATTTCTATGACTCAGAAATTATTTTTAGAAATTTCTAGACAAAAAGTTTCAAAAATAAAATATTTTCCACGTTTGGAAATTTTTTGAGTTTCAAAAGTAAAAAATGTCAGGTTTTGAAAATCCATATATATCTCAAAATTTCAGAGTTTTTTCTTGCTTACTTTTGACTTTTCAATCTCAGAAATTTCCAAGTTCGTTTCAATAAAATTTCAGATTTTAATCTCAAATGCTCCTCTTTTTTTCCTTTTTCTCCCTACAGTCGCCCTGATACGTTGTCGTAATAATATCTACTTTGTCCAGGATAAAAAATTTTCTCTGTCAAAGGAAAACTTCTTACCGCTAAAACGTCATTAGCAGAAACTCATCAGCCTCGTTAATTTCAGCTTGATCAGCATTTTTCTGTCTCTAACAGGTAACTACAGGCGAGCTGCCTCCTGATCCCACTCCTCTTCCTCCAACTCTTCCTCCCATTCCCATTCCCAGTCCACAACCTCTACCTCCACAAGCCGCTGTGATGCCAGCTGCCCCCAAACAAAGCCCCGCCCCCTCGGAGCCGCCATCCATGGTGAGCCGACCAGCAGGCCAAAGTCAGAACACGCCGCCGACAACAGCAGGAGCGTTTGTGTGCCAGGTATAACTGGACGACTAAAGTGATTAATCTCATTATTTCATTCATTCATTATTGATTCTTCCAGACCAGCCATAAATGTTTTAAAGTTATTCTGTATACTTCACCTTAGGGCCATATAGAGGGATTGTAAAAATTCTGATAATAAAATCGTAATATTGCAAGAATTTGGATCAATAAATTATCTTTTAATGTAATTGAATTAATGCTAGTTAGCATAGCCACCAATGACAGTTTTTTTGTAACAGTGAGTTGCACATTTAGTAGCTCGTACACAAGCTCAATTGACAGCATGAAGCCCCTCCTCCTGGCTCTAATTAGTTGTTTTTGGAGGGGCTGTTCATTTCTTCAATAGCAGCTCAGGGAGGAAATCGATCTTTTCACAGATTATTTGTCTCATATTAACTTGGAACAACATGGTGACAGAGTTAACAAATACTCAAAAAAACATATTGTTCTGTTGAAAAAGCCATTAAATCACCAAGGTGAGATCACTGTGACGTCTAGTGTTGGTGTGTGTTGGTCTGGATCAACACACACCTTTAAAGTCCAGAACTCAGTTGATTTCCTGTCAGGTTGTAGATTCAGTAAAAATCATGGGTCTATAAATTGTTGCTGGTTTCAGGTTTGCCAGAAGACTTTCCAGTTCCAGCGCATGTTGAACAGACACGTCAAGTGCCACAGTGAGACCAAGAGACACCTCTGCACCTTCTGCGGCAAAGGCTTCAACGACACCTTTGACCTCAAGAGACATGTCCGTACGCACACAGGTACGTGCTCGTTTTGATTTTCCTGCAGTCTCCAGGTTCATCCATCCATCCATCCATTTTCCGTCACCCTTCTCCCTAACGGGGTCGGGAGGTGCTGGTGCCTATCTCCAGCTGCGTTCCGGGCGAGAGGCGGGGTTCACCCTGGACAGGTCGCCAGTCTGTCGCAGGGCAACACAGAGAGACAAACAGGACAAACAACCATGCACACACACACTCACACCTAGGGAGAATTTGGGAAGGCCAATTAACCTGACAGTCGTTTTTTTTGGACTGTGGGAGGAAGCCGGAGAACCCGGAGAGAGCCCACGCATGCACAGGGAGAACATGCAAACTCCGTGCAGAAAGACCCCGGGCTGGGAATCGAACCCAGGACCTTCTTGCTGCAAGGCAACAGCGCTGCCCACTGCGCCACTGTGCAGCCCTGTCTCCAGGTTCAAGAGCCTTTAAATAGATCGATAAGCTTCCTGCAGGTAATGACAGGTAGTGAGATCAGATATCAAAACTATGCAGATGACACACAGCTCTGCATTACAATGTCACCAGGTGACTCTGAACCCGTCCAAGCTTTAACAGAACAGATAAATGTATGGATGTGCCAAAAGTTTCTGCACGTGAACAGAAACAAAACTGAAGTTATTGTCTTTGGACGTAAAGAGGAACGATCAACTCTGGGTGTAGTGATAAACTCTAAGCTGAACCTTCAGAGACACATAAAGACGGTTACAAAGTCGGCCTTCTATCACCTGAAGAACATCGCCAGGATTAAAGGACTAATGTCTCAGTAAGATCTAGAGAAACTCCTCCATGCATTTATCTTTAGTCGCATTGATTACTGCAACAGTATCTTCACAGGTCGGCCTAAAAGATCAATCAGATCCAAAATGCTGCTGCTGGAGTTCTGACTAAAACCAGGAAGTTAGAGAACATCACCCAGTTCTAAAGTGCTACAGCGGTTCCCTGTAGCTCCGAGAACAGACTTTAAAATAGTGCTGTCAGTTTATAAATCACTGACCTGTTTAGCACCACAATGCATTAAAGATCTGCTGTTGTCATAGCAACCTTCCAGACCTCCCAGGACTCCTGGTTCTGGTTCTGCTCTGCATCCAAAGAGCCAGAACCAAACATGGAGAAGCAGAATTCACTGAAATAACACAAAATATTACCAGGGATTTTTGATCTAGGTTCTCGTGCAAAAATCTCATTAATCTTGAAATAAGAAAAACCAACTTACAAATTACTTTTTTTAGCAAGATGTAGGAGATTGTTTTAGAAATAATTCCTTAATATTGTTGGAAAAAGTTCTAGTTACATTGACAGATTAATTCAAATAAAACAACATTTTTCACCTTTTATAAACTTTAGTATGATTCTTGTCTCATGTTGTGTCTCAACATTTGCTCATTTAAGTGCGTTGATTTCCTGGTATAAACATTTTTAAAGTGTCATCCATGTATATATCCTCTGGTGTTTTCCATTGTAAAGTTAATTATGAGTTTCTCAAACACAAGCTCCTGTATCTCATTGAAAAGTTACTTGTAAGTTGACTTTGTCTCATTTCAAGTGTACTGAGATATTTGCACTGAAAAATAGGCCAAAAATAAGATTTTGTGATTTTGCAGTTTTCAGCTTCTATGCACCTCAGATCTGGAAGGAACTTCCAGAAAACTGCAAAACAGCTGAAACACTGAGTTAAACTAAATCAACGTAAAACCCAGCCTGTTTAGAGAATATATTGATTAATATATTTTATGTGTGCCGACAAAATGTGATGTTTGTTACTGGTTTCTTCTTTTTAATTGGCCTTGTTGCTGAAATGTGCGATAGAAATCAACTCGATTGATTGATTGATTGATGTTTTACAGGTGTCCGCCCGTACAAATGCTCGCTGTGCGACAAGGCCTTCACCCAGCGCTGCTCCCTGGAGTCCCACATGAGGAAGATCCACAGCGTCACCCTGGAGTACAAGTACAAGGAGCGGCGCAACAAGCTGTATGTGTGTGAGGAGTGCGGCCACACGGCCGGCACTCAGGACGAGCTGGTCCGCCACCTCCACTCGCTGCACCCGCACAGCCAGCTGCTGAAGGGGAAGGCCGCGCGGCGGGCCGGCGGGCTGGGAGCGCCGGCCGCCGGCTCCGTCGGAGGATCCGCTCCCAGCTCGCCCCGGGAGGCCGACAGCGACGACACCAACGGGTCGGCCGGGCAATAGATCGCCGACAAAAACTCAGACAGGACGGATGAAGGAGGGATGAGTTCTCTCACGGACATGTGGAGTGTTTGTTGATATATTTATATCGATCGAAAGGGTTTGGATTTGGGTTTGTTTTGTAAGAAAATTGGTAAAACGTAGAAGAGTAAGCTTGACTTGAATGAGTCAAAACATTATGACGTCTCAACTTTCATCCTCAGGGAATAATTTTTATTTTATTGCTGCAAGAAGAACCTCAAACAGGGTGGAACCTTTTCAGAAGACGCTCCGGATCAGAACCTTTGATCCAACAACGCAGACTTTGTTCGCCTCATTATGTTTTGGCTCATCTTTGTATTTTTGTATGATATTATGCAACCAGTGGGTTTCTCTGTGCAACAGAAGAGATAAATGTTTCTAATGGAAAACACTTTATTGTTATTATTATTAAAGCAAGTAATATATTACATAACATCGACTTGGTTTTGTTTGTTCTTTTAAATTAAAACCGTTTTTGCAGCTCTAAGTAATATTTTTTATAGCAGTGGAGACAGAAGTGGTTCCTTGAATTGAAATGGTTCCTGAACCAAGATATATATTTATTTGTTTTAAGTATAATATAAAAAATCAACTGCAATAAACTACTAACACCAAAATATATATACATTTATATTTACTTAAACTGGTCATTGCAACATTTTCATTGGTCACTGAAGGCATCATGATACACTGCAAAACCACAAAATGTTACAAAGTAGCTTTGATTTAGGTTCTAATGCAAACATGTTAGTTGACTTCAAATATGACATAATTAACTTACAAGTGACTTTTCAGCAATAAATACCAGCTTGTTTTCAGTCAATTACATATGTTTGAATTAGAAACGAGACCAAAATACTTTGTGAGGTTCTGTGTTTTTGCAGTGCATAATGTGGAGTTATAGATGCTAGCATGAGTCAGATGCTATTCTCTAGAAACCAACATTTCAACATCCTGTCTGCTCCCGTTCAGAGCTGGATTAACACACACAGTCCTGGTTCAGATCATGTTTAGACACATAACTACATGTTTGAAAACGGTGCCGGAGTAAAACAAACACCAACTGGAGCATTTTACTCCTCAGAGGGTTAAACGTTTCTGACCAAGCAGTTGATTCAGGAAAATCAAGAAAAAAGTTTGGCTTCTTAATTTTAACAAATGTTTTAGTTCATTTGGTCGTTGATTGTTTTAAGCCAAAGTTATTATGAGCCATTGTAGAAAGTTCAAAGACCACTTGATGGCATAGTCGAAGTTTGGATCAAAACCCAGTTAAAAATATGACTGACTTTCACATATTTTGGGTTTCAGTTGAGGATGCAATAAAAAATGTGGTTCTACAAAACATCCAGCCTCTTTGAACCATTTTGTCAAGAAAACAGAGGCTGCATTAACTTTAAAGAGAATCTATTATGCAAAATTTACATTTTGCACATTTATATACTTACGTTTGGGTCACAACTGCCTCTAAAAGCAGCACAATTGCTTAAAAAACAACACCCAGTTGCTTTTTTGGCAACAGATTTTTGGTGTCGAGAACGCAACTCCAACCGCAACAAGGCCCAGCCTGTTACCTAGCAACCCAAGTAGAACTCCAGCACGTTTGGTCAGCTGGTTTTACCCCTGAATGCACTTTACAATGGCTGCAAGAAAAGACAAATGTTCTGTTTGGATTGTATTAAAGACTCTGATAGATCCCAGTATGACCCAGTAACTTGCAGATGTATGTGCTGTAGCTGAATGTGTTTTGTTTTGTTTTTCTGTCTCTCTGAAATCTGTTTTTGTTTTTGCTGTTGTTGACTTCCCATCCACAAACGATTTCCTGCATTCTTGTTGGTTGTGCAGCAGGCTCTACTGATGCTTTTCAAAGATGTAGGTGATATGATAGTGCATCAGTTTGTTGCCATTTTCATGTGTGAGCATAAACACCGACTTGGGGGCGTGGCCAACAGCACTTTGATTTAAAGTGACAAAGCCCCTAAACCTGAACTGATCAGAGTAAAATCTCAATGTCTAAGGATGATTTTGTGCAAAGAAAATAGGCCGTAGACCTATCCTAACCTGTTAAAGGAAGCATAATAGGTCACCTTTAAAGTTACTTTAAAGAAGCAAAGAAGACATCTTTTTTCTTGTTTGACGAGGCGGTTGCAATCACAGAAAGTGAACAGTTATTTCGCCTCTTTTCTTGCTCCCCAAATCCGTCCCCCCCCCCCTCTCTCTCTCTCTCTCTCTCTCTATCTGTCTTTGTCTCTCTTGAGTTTCTTCCTCCCATTCTCCTGCTTCTTGCCAAGCGTTGAACTGACTGTCTAAGAAAGGCTGCGGCTGGGGGGAGAGGTTGGATTCCTGATCCCTGTCGAGTCTTGTTGCAGGATTCCAGCTGCTCTCAGCCCGGGGATACAGGGAGGAAAACCGAGGCGGATAACGGTCTGTGAAAGGTAACAGACACAGACTGTGTAGGA
Organism: Poeciliopsis turneri; assembly: GCA_922788865.1. Lineage (NCBI taxonomy): Eukaryota > Metazoa > Chordata > Actinopteri > Cyprinodontiformes > Poeciliidae > Poeciliopsis > Poeciliopsis turneri. The sequence continues at coordinate 49,193 of CAKLNU010000424.1, forward strand.
AAATAAAGGAATCATTCAAAAGTAATGCATTTCAATCAGGTTTATGCATTGTTTTTATGAAATTAGTGTTTTCTTTATGTGTCCAGAAGGTTTTCTGTTCGACATGGACTTTGTTTCTTGTGTCATTTTAAACTGCAAAACATACAATAACAGACAAAAACTGGGGTGTCCAAACTTTTTGTCACATGGGCCAAAATCTTCAGCTCAGAAATACTCCAAAGTCAAAAAATATCATTTAAAAAATGTAAATCACCAAAAACGTGAATTTTTTTTTTCATAGATCCAAAATATTTGCACGTTTTCTTTGTTAAATGGAAGGCAACTATAGTTTTCTTATTATTTTAGGCTTGGTAAAAAAAAAACTGAAACAAATATTTAGTCTATCAGGAAAAACAGGATTAAATGTCAGTCTTCATTTGAAAACACTTGCTGTACTTAGCCAAGTTTTAATACAGTAATTACCAGCAGATTTAGGTGATTTAAGGTGAACTTAATAGTATAAGTTGATGAGTTACCATGACAACAGAAGGAACCCTGAAAGCTTGGAGAAGATTGTCACTTCCTGTTGCATTTAATATATTTTAATGACATTTTCACTTAAAAATCTAAGTTTTTGTCCTAATTTATTTAACTTATCCTTGAATTGTGGCCTAGGGCCTCGGGGGGCCACACAAAATCAGTCCAGAGTCCGCAAATGGCCCTGAGGCCATTTGAACACTCTTTCCCTAAAATAAATTATTCATTTATTAAACTCACAATGCAAAAAATTGTATTCGGTGATAGAAAAATCAATTCCACCTTAAGGAATATTAAAAAACAAGCAAAAAACAAAAAACTGCGACCTGCCCACTGTGAAACTGGGTGTGGCCCAGGGTATTGTTGCACTGATTGGGAGTTTGGACAATTTTCAAATGATGCATCCTATTGTCCTAAATGCTGGATAAACTCCTGGATTTAACAGATTATGATTCAGTCTATGTTGCATATTCAGCAGCAGGTCATCTTTTTGCAGGTGTTTTTTTGTTATTGCGCATTCTCAGCATGGTGTAACAAACTCAAATTACTTGATCTGAAGGTTGATGTTTAACTTATTAGGTTTTCTTGTCACAGCTTTCTGACAAGTCATGATCACATCTGCTGCATCACGATATCATGTTTTCTTGGCTTTGCCATGTTTGAACAGAAGCTAAGACCAACAGATCCCATCCTGTTATGCAGGAAGTTGTGAATTAAATTGATTACTGATTAAGACTTCCCAGAAACTCTTCTCAGTTTAATATAATGCTTGAGCTACATTTGTTGTCTTGAATTGTATTTTTTCACTGCACATACGATCCTTATCAAATACTTTTTAAGCATATAAGACATTTTTAGAGTGAGTTTATGCAGAATAATAACAAAATGACAAAAAGGTTTAAAAACAAGAAAACAACAAAACATCATCGCCATAAAAATAGAAAAACCCAGAAGAGTATTCTTTTTAGAAAACGTAAACATCTTCGGGTTTTCTTGGTGATATCAGACCATCCTCACCGCTTGGTGTCGCTGTTTTCCGTTTGCGCTCCATAGCGACGTGGGTCACGTGACCGACGTCAATAAGGAAGTGCTTCAGTACGTTTGAAAACAAGGCGCCAGTCAGTAGCTTAGTAAGTAAGAAAATAACACGGTGAGCAATTTTAATGGACACAAAGCTATCTTATTAGAACTTTTTATGATAAAACTATGTTTTTACTGGTATTTACGTCAACAATCTGTCATTGCTTTGTGAAAACATTCAGATAAACGCTCTAAAATGTTAGCTTAGCTTACTTGCACCTTGTTTCCTCGCTCTTTTTTTGCATTATTCAGTGAGTTTACCGCTAGTGTCCGTGTCCTGTTGGGTTTCTACAGGGATGCCCGGTTCCGAGCCGGTTCGGTTCGGACGGAAGCGCGCCTTGCCGTCCTGTCCGAACCCGTTGTTCCTCCAGTGGCTCACCGAGCTCCGAGACGAGGCGAAGGAGAAAGGCCTGAAGATCCAGTTCACCTACCAGAAGGTACCAGGCTCATCAGGGGCAAATTCATCCTGTTGGACGTGATTAAGACCCATTTCTCTGGTCTTGTGTCCGTTATTCACTGGATTTAAGTGAATATTTTCTTAAAGGCAAGACTGTCTGAGATGGTTAATCGCTGGGGATTTTCTATTACAAAACAAATGTTTGCTTTAAAGGAAAGCAAACATTCAAAAATGTAATGAGTTAGTGAAAATATGAGATATAACCTCCATTATTCCTGTGGAGAAATTCAGCTATACCAGCAGCAAAATGGCAGAAAAGCTGAAGCATGCAGCTTCATACGAAAATAACAAGTTATATCAGAAAAAAATACACTAGAGTAATTAATTGTGATTGATCAGCGCTTCAAGAAAAAAGAGAAATAATATGATGTAATTTCTTTATAAACCAAAATGAAAACTTCAGATTTATTTAAAAGAATAACAAGAAACACAAACTATTTTGTAAAACTGCAAGGGAAGTTTGCACAGAAATATGTGATTCAAATAACTTTTGTTTGTTGTCTTCTTTCAGGCTATCAACTCCTTAAATAAATATCCACTTCCACTAAAAAACGCGAAAGAGGCAAAAATCCTTAAAAACTTTGGAGACGGACTCTGCAAAATACTGGATGACAAACTGCAGCGACATTACAGGCAAAACGGTAAGAAACAGACGGGCTTTTTTTTGATTAATCTCAGAATTTCTGAGTTTTTTGGTGGAAATTTGTGTCTCTTTTCTTTGTGGCATATGATTGACAGAGGAGTAGATAAATGAATGGATTTGGTAGATAGTTGGCAAAGACATAAATGGATTTGTGGATTAAAAAGAAAACATAATGTTAAATCATAGTCAAGCTTGCAGGTTTAACCGAGTTGACTGTCGTTAAAATTAGTAGCAAATTTAAAAATATTTACGATCCATTCTATGTTTCTTCAAACTATAAACATTATCACAGCAAAAATATTTTAAAAAGTATTAGTGTTCAAAACAGGGACATTCTAGCAACATTTTCTAAATATTAATACAAAAACATAAAAATATTTAATAGTAACTGAATAAAAATGTACAAAATGCTATTCTGTTTGAAATGTTTCATCAAATACAAGTGAAGCTCTTGCTTCTCTCTCCTTACTAACTTCTGTTCTTTCAGGTCCCAACGCTTCAATACACAGTTTGCCCAAAGGTGCGCCCCCTCCTGGCCTAACATACAACAACAACAACAGCAGCAGCAACACTCTGGCTCCTTCTAGGAAGGTGATTAAAACGACCTTCTTATATTTTGGTTTGTTTATATTTTTATATAAATGGAAAAAATGGTGTTCACAGAAAGATGAAATGTGAAACATTGTATTAAAGCACACAGAATATTGAACACACAGATAAGAAAACATAATTTACACTGTTTGAAATATATGGAAGAGGAAAAGGGCCACTGAGAAAAAGAAATAACTTTTTCTCAAAATTGTGACCTTATTCTCAGAATTCTGATATTAATCTGAGAATTCTGAATTTCTTTTTTTGTTTGTTTTTTTCCAGTGGCCCTAATCGTTTCCCATAGGAAATAAAAGCTTTAAATGAGAGAAATATTAAATATTGAGGTGCGTGTCCTCTGCCGTCCACCAGAGGGCGCTGTGTGACCATTTTCTCTCCTGCCTATAATAAATAAATTGAAGCTTAGAAACATTTTTAATTAGCTTCCTGTTGATGCACTGACATTAAAAGGCGTTTTACTTATATAAATTAATATTTTAAATATACATAAAATATTTTAAATACTATGTTAATTTTTTTTATTTAAATAAAAAATATTTAATAATAAAAATAAAATTTCAGTTATGTAATTTAAATATTCAGTTCACATATTTAATGTCAAATTAAATATTGAAATATTAAACATTAAGTTAGTTAATTTAATCAACAATTAACTTAACATATTTCAATTGATTTAATATTAAATTAAATATAATGTATATAAAAACACTTATAATGATTATTTAAATGCTGTAACTTCATATAAAATTATCATGTAATTAATGTAATTAATCTCTTACAGAGGAATGATGCAGGGAAGGACAGAGGAGGAGGAGGAACGAAGAAGAAGAGGGAGTACGTTCCACAGCAGCGATCTGGAGGATATGCTGTATTGCTCACTCTTTACAGACAGCAGCAGGTACCATTCTGCTGTTAAATTAATTTAAAATACTTTGGACCAGTTCTTACTCTTTTTATCCACCTGTAGATACCGGGCAGTAAAGGCTACATGTTTAAGATGGAGCTGCAGTCGGAAGCTCAGCCTCTGTGTGACAAATCGTTTTCTGTGGTGAGTTTTCATGAGATCTGCTGCTGTTCCTCCGTCTGTCTCCTCTAAAACTTTCTCTCTTTGTGTTTGTCTGCAGCCCGATCTCGGCAGCAAGTACACCGCCTGGTCCTCAGTCAGCACTCTGATCCAGAAAAACCTGCTCATAAAGACTCACAATCCCGCCAGGTTACTAAACTACATCCTTTAAATGTTCAGTTCATGTAAAATTATTCAAAACCATTTGGTTTTTAAACATTTTATCACATTAAAACAACAAAGTTCTGCACATTTCTTTGAGATTTTGAGTAAAAGCTGAAAAGTGTGGCCTGTTTTTGTATCTAATATGGTAATTTTTGCTCATTCCACTTTGCAGAGTATCTGAAACTATTAAAAGTCTTTGACTAGGCCAAAGCAGTGGTGTCCCTGCAGGTTTTGGGAGTCAAAACTGGCAAATTTAAAGCACTGATGGACAAAATTTATTAAATTAAAAATAGCAAAATTTATATGTTTTTTTACCTCCTCAACAAAAAAAACCCAACACATTTTTTATGAAATCTGTACATCATTTAAGATCCAAACAGTTTAAAAAGGCTGTGAACTGTGATCTTATTAAAAGAAAAACAGGAAATTCTCAAACTTTTTGGTCATCTATTGTCTCTATTTTGTTGTCTAAATATTTATGTCTTGACTTGAGCTCAGGGGCCAAATAAAATGATTTAAAGGGCCACAAATGGCCCGCGGCCCACACTTTGGACACCTTCTGAGAAAGTTAGAGGGAAGAGGAGGAAAACATAAATGTTTTTTGGGTTTTTTTTTTTTACTGTTTTTCAATGTTTTTTAAAAATTAAAATATAAGTCAAAATAATTCAATTAAAATCATTTTCTGATTGGCTGTCAGTGAAATTAATAAAGCTGGAAATAGAAAAAGACCAAATGAGCTGTCCAGCAGCAAAACACCCATAAAAACTGTGAAAATAAAATAAAATCTGACGCGATTCATGTAAAATATTATATAAAATTAAATGGATTGTAATGGTCTCGCTATGGTGTCCAAGCTAACCATCAGCCAAACTCCTTTCACACGAGTCAGGATTAAACGGCTTTTCCTTTATTTACGTAGAATGGAGTGAAACTGCCAAAACAGGAACAACAAAAATTCAATAAACAACTTACTTTGTTTCTCACACATTAACAGAAACGCTCATTTTTAAGTATACCTACAGGCATTGTGTCGAAGAACTCGATCTGAACACGACATTCACAATGTATCCATCCGAACATCCGCTCTGCCGTTAACAAACTAAATAACGTAAACGTAAAACATTTCCCTGAAAGTCCAGCAGGTGGCAGCAATGTGCCATGCAAAATAAACACTCACAGGTTACATGACATGGATGAATTGTGATTAAAAAAAAAAAAGTTAAAATCCCAAACTATGAGGCAGCATTTATTCTAAATACATGTAGAATTTCTTTGCATATTTGGTAGCACCAAACAAACCAGAGTTGGATTCAACGCGGGAACCTGCAGATTTCAGCGTCTCTCTCTCTCTGTTTTAGGTATTCTCTGACGGATGAGGGTCTCGCTTTGGCCGAGCGACTTGAATCGGTGGAGAAGGAGAGGAGAAACGTCCCGGTGGAGGACAGGAGGGGAGCAGCTGGACCAGAGGACGAAGAGGAAGACGCCGTGGTTGATCTGACTGCAAGTGATGATGAGGAAGAGGAGGAGGAGCGGGAGAGTCTGTTAGAACGAGCCACCGGTGACACTCAATCCAGCAGCGATGCCGGCGGGTTGTCTTTACCTGGGAAGACACAAGTTACCATGACGACGAGCAGGAAGCCAAACAGAGACTGTCTCCTACCTGGAACCTACGATGTCATCCTGTGTGTTGACTTCATTGAGACGACGGGGTGAGAAACGTTGTTTTGAACGATTGAGCAGCTGAAAGAGAAAAAGTGATTTATATATATATATATATATAATGTTTTTTCCCCGTCCTGGTTTGTGCAGCGGCAGCCATTACAGGAAGCAGGAACTCGTCAAAGAGCTTCAGCGGAACGGAGTCGGCTTCGACGTCAGGAAGCTGAACGTCGGAGACTTCCTGTGGGTGGCGCGGGAAAAGGTCGCACCTGTTCCAGGTAACGCAAGAAACACCAGAGCAAAAATATCATCAGAATAAACTTTAAAATTCTTTTTACAATATACAAAAAGCATAGAGCAACTTTTAACAGCTCTACTATTGTTAAAGTAATATACAATGATAAATTAAATTTAAAATAAATTAATATTTTATAATTGGAAAGTAATTTTTTAAATTTAAAATAAACAAAGAAAACTGATCAATAATTATTGAAACTCTTTTATAGTGATTAATTTTTCAGCCACAAGTCGTCAGATTAACTGGTTTGACCTTGAAGCACATTCGCTTCCTGGAGAAGCATAGCAAATTATCTAAAAAGATAAAAATCTCTCTTTAGACCAAAATACTTTAATTGCAGAAAATCTCCAAATTAATAAAAAATTAAAAATGGTTAATTTAAAAATGTTGACCGTTTTCTACTAGAATGAATGTCAGTCATGGATTGTAGGTTATTACTCTCCGTGTGCTTCAGTGTTAGTTTTTCTTCATTTTGACGTCCAGGCCAGCTGCGAGCGCCTGCAGGCAGGGAGCTCGTCCTGGATTACATCATCGAGAGGAAGAGGATGGACGACCTGTGTGGGAGCATCATCGATGGACGCTTCAGGGAACAGAAGGTGAGCAGACATGTTGGTTCTTTCTCTGTTTTTATGTACATTTTAACCCACAAATTTTTATTTTTTTTAATTTTGTTTTTTTTTATGGAGACCGAGTTTTTCTGAAAACCAGTAACACTAAAATATGTTTCTCCAAAGTAAGATGTTTCTTTTTTTCTTTTCTGTTAAACTCAAGTTTTGCTCTGTTCTTCAGTGTTTCATGAAAACGTTTTTAACTGAGTTTGAACTGTAAAAATGTGGAACAAGCAACTTTTATAGTATTTACATTAGAGATGCAGTGATCCGATACTAATATCTGTATTGGTCCTGGAAAGAAAACCTAGATTGCGTATCGGTGACGATGTGAATCGATCCATGAGGGCGGATCTATTCAGTCCAGTTCTATGCTTTAATATTTATTCTTAATTCCACTTTCTGAACCATTTGAAAGAAAGTTTGTTGCAGTTTATTATTACATGCATCTTATTCTTTTGTCAGTTTATTATTTTATATTGACTGTTTTACTCCTAATTTTTGCTGAGTCATCAAATTAAAGTTGTTTTTACATGTTTGACTAAAGTATTGATGTATTTAAATGAGCTGTACTTGTGTAGAGTTATCAAATAAATCTGTATTTCTGTATGTTTATGAGTGAATTCAGCTGTTTTTATGTATCAGCCGATCCTAAAACTTCAGATATCAGAAGTGATAAATGTGGATCCATCAATCTTTCCCAAAGAAGTTCAGATATGTTGGAATATTTTTTTCACACTGCTTGTTTTTGCTCACAGCATCTTGAAATCACTCAATAAATAAGCTTCAAGTTAAAGTGAACGTGTAATCAAGAGTAAATGAGCGTAAACTATTTTTAAAATGTAATTTTCTTGTCAGTTTCGGCTGAAGCGATGCGGTCTTCGTCGGCCCATCTACCTGGTGGAGGGCAGCAGCTCGTCTGCAGCTCACCTGAGTTTACCTGAAGCGACTCTGCAGCAGGCCATCGTCAACACACAGGTGAGGATAAAGAAAGAAACTGAAACTAAATGTTCTCTATTGACATATAGTGAATAACAAGTCTTATAAATGGAGTATCAAGTTTTTGTTTTGTTCGTCCTAAACTATATAGAAACAAAAATTACTTGTTTTTACATTATAAACATAAATACAATCTATTTTGCCCTTTTTTTTTTTTTTATCCCTGTCTGTCTGAAAAGGGGCAGCGCTGAGGCTGTTTTAAGCCAAATATTAATTTGACATTGTCAGAATTTACACAGAAACATAAAGATAGAACTGTTAAGAATCAATTTATACAATTTATCTGCAAAAAAAGCAGTGAATCTGGAGTTGCTCTTAAAGCTTTCTGCTGTTATGTTTAAATATTTTGTGGCAGGTTGTTGACGGCTTCTTTGTGAAACGAGTCCAGGACGTTCGGGAGTCGGCCGCCTACCTCACAGTCATGACCCGCTACCTGAGTAAACTCTACCAGGTGGGAAACAAACTGATAAAACCTGCTTTCTTCTTCACGTTCAGTTAAACAAGCATCTTTCTGCCTGCTTCACTTCTTTTTGTTTTCTGCCTTTGTCTGTTTGTAGAAATCCAACACTTTAACTACAAATATCTGCACATGAAAGAACCTAAAAGTTCAACGTCTTACTGACATTTTAACTGTGAAGAAAAAATAATTAAACTCTGAATTTATGAGCTGCATTAAATTCTGTTGTCTTTTGTTTAATGAATTAATTAAACTGTTTTTAATCCCCAGAGGGGGAACCAACATTTCAGAACAAACAATATAAGACATGGATAGGCGGGTGCCTATAAAAAAAACGTTTGCTTTTATTTATTTGTTTTTTTTAATCCCAGAACCAAACGCTGGTCTGTCGCTCCAGGGAGTTGGAGGGAGACGGACCGAGCGATGAAGAGGAGAGAGGGAACCCGTCCTGTTCCCTCATTTCTTTTGCAGAGTTCAACCACGGCGCCGTCAAAAACAAGGTGAAACCCTCACATTGTTAACGATTTGAAGGGAGTTAGTCTCGTTTGTAAACTTACACATCCTCTTCCTCTGCAGTGTCAAACGGTGAAGGAAGTGTTTGCCAGACAGCTGATGCAGATCAGCGGTTTGTCTGGAGATAAAGCAGCCGCCATATTGGAGCAGTACAGCACTCTGCACAGGTATGTTAAAACTTTTAAATGATATCTTAAAGAGACAGTAGAGTATTGGTGTTTAAAATCATTTGAGAATGAATTAGTAAAAAGTGGATCAAAGCGTTAGTAGATTGTGTAAAGAAATATCTGCAAATTCAAAGGGAAGCAAAACCATAGAAGAAGAAAAATGTTCAACTTCGGATAACAGAAATGAATCAAAAAAATGCAACACTGACTGGTGACAGTCATGACCAATCAAAAGGCAGATTATTTATTCTTTAGATGAGGGTTCAACTGCCTCACTAATCTGGATTTTATACTATTTTATCCTTAATTTACTGCTGTTCATCTTTTATTTTTCCCTCCTCAGTCTCCTGGCAGCTTATGAAAAGTGTGGAAGTGAATCTGAGAAAGAGAAACTCCTCTCCTGCATTCGATACGGGAAGCTAAAAAGGTTTGCAGTGATTTTTATTTGAAGCCTTCTTTTTTGTTGTGGTTAAAAATGATCCAGACAAAATGTGTAGCGACTAATTTAGAAACATTAAGCATGTTTAATCATTTATTTTTCCTGTTTTTCAGAAATCTGGGTCCAGCTCTGAGCAGGACAGTTTATCAGCTGTACTGTACTCCAGGAGCACTCACATGATCTCTATAGATCCCAACGATCGGCCTCCAATTTGTCTGCTTCATGGGATGTTTTGACTCACGTCTTTACATAAAGTTACTTAAAGGATGAATATTTACATTTATATTCATTTTAAAAATGCTGCTATGTTTTAGAAGGTCTTAAAACAATAATTTTGTAAACTTGTTTGAAGAATTTTAGAAATGTTTCCTGGTATTGCACCAATAAAGTTGATTTTTGAAGCATTCTGATATTTAAATTGTCACTTTCAATCCTTTTTTGCTTCTACATTGTGCAATAAAAGTTCTCACGATCTGTAAATGAATAAGGTCATCAATGAGTCTGTAATGGGGTAGAAATAGAGTATCTGCTGCCTGACTGGTAATGTCCCATTTTATCCAACTTTTACGTTATTGACGTCAGACACGTTTCAGTTTTGCGCCAGAAGTCAGACACGGAAATCCAGACGTAAACAATGTCGAAAAATAAAGAAATTATGAATGAAGTCACTGACAAACCCGTCCTGTTTCCAATTAAAACTGACTTCCCTAATGAAGTTGCAGTCAATGCTCCTCAAGACGCCATTTTTATCCGCTTAGCTTCCTGTTTGTTAGCTTCCTTCGTCTTGTTAGGATTTTCGAGACGATACTGTCGGCTGCCATTGCTCAACAACTTTAAAATCGATCCATAACATGGCGGCATCCATTATTACTTCCATAAACAGTGCGCCACCGTGTGACGTCATTAACGGTCGTCTTCTGCGCATGCGGGTCGCTTTGGGCTCGTCAACGTTCACGTTGGCTTCCTAAAATAATGGTTTCTTTTTTGCCAAAAGTGATCTTGAATGAATAAATAATTAGTAATTATAATTACCACCTCATTGTTTCCACATTAGATATTTTAAGCTAAATATCTAAATTGAGAATTGCCACCTGCTGGGCGAATGTAGCCATAGATTACCTTTGAATAGGGCTTGGAAAAAATATTGCAAATTCTTTTGTTTTCACAATAAGACTGTTCTCAAAGTGTGTATTGTGAAAAAGGGTGTTTAAAAAGATGCTCAATGTTTAACATTTTGCAACTGCTACACAAAAAAATATTATGAATGCTTGTGTTTCAAGACATCAGTTCATATCTAAGCAGCTCTTTGAACTTCAACATTGTTTCTTGCAAGAATTTTCAATATGGCAGAGATGTTGGTCGGTGTATGTTTTCCCCTCGGATTTGGCCTTGGATATTTAGCTATGAAAAAAGTTTTTGATCAACTGCTTCCTGGAAGCGATTTAGAACGAAGTCGTGCTCGGGACAAGAGCACTTCCTCCGAATACGATGAGTTTGATGCATTTCTTTTTGAACCTTCTCCAACAGAGACGCAAACCTCCCTGGCTGGGGAGAGTTGCTTCTCTCAATACAACATTTTTGATTCTTTTTTTTTTTTTATGCTTCTCCGACTGGAGACAGTTGATTCTGAATACTCGAAGTTTGAATTTGAAGATGGGATTTGAAGAAAGCCCCCATGAAGACAGAGTTGATCTCGGGAACAATTTCTCCAATCTCCAAAATAGAACCAACTTGCTTGGCTGGGGATGTTTGCCCGGTAGCTGAACAGACGTTCAAGGCAGATGATGACCGTGTTATTACTGCAGGTGGCCACTGCAAGGAAGATATTTATGAAAGGGGACTTGTTTACATTTCTGAGGAGAAAACACCAAGTGTGACGGTTTCCCCTGCTCTCCCTCTCCAGGCCAGTTTTCTACAGAAGCCAGAATTGTTAAGAGATGTTGCTGAAAACGAGACAGAAACTGGAGGAATTATTGTGAGAGTCAGAAAATGTGTTTAATCAACAAAAGAATATACGCATCTTGGAGAAATTGTTTTTAATTTTGTGTTAATTTTGCATTCTCGTGGTTATGATTTGCTTTTGTGATTTTTTTCATGTTTTTATTTTTTCTCCTTTCTGTATATGGACTTACTTTTGTGTCGGCAGCATCATGCCAAAAAATGAATGACTAGCTTTAAATTTAATTTCAATTGGTAAAATGTATTTAGCAGCTGAAATTAAATTTCCTGTTTCAGATTAAAATTACTTTATTGATCCCAGAGAAAATTTAATGTTCATCAAGATTCTTCAAAAAGCCTTTGAAGATGGCTGGCCACAGGAAAGATCTCCTGAAACGATCTGTATCATAGTTTGTGAGGCACTGACTTAATCATAATCAGAACAAGGTGATGCTCAGGATGAGAGCACTTCCTCTGATTATGATGATTTTGACAAATTTCCTTTCAACCTTTCTCAGACTGAGAAGCAAACCTCCGCAGCTGGGCAGGTAGACAAAAGTAGCTCTCAGGATGACTCAGGACACGCGAGAGAGACCATTTCTCCCGGCTGGCCTGGGAACGCCTGGGGATTCCCCCAGAGGAGCTGAAAGAAGTGGCTGGGCAGGAGGAAGTCTGGGCCTCCCTTCTGAAGCTGCTACCCCCGCGACCTGGAGACGCACAAGAAAATGGATGGATGGATAATAAGTGATCGCTGTGGTAGATTAGCTATTGCTGCTATTAGCTATACTAACACAGTGATGGTTGATTAGTTCCACACCACATCTACATGTTTAGGTTGTCATAGTCAAGCTAGCATAACTGAGCTGCTTCCCTCTCCCTTGCTATTTTTTTCTTAATTAATACTTCATAGAAGCTCTGCATATTTTATTTAGTAAAATACAGAGTTATTTTGCATTTAATTGGAAATAAGCATTTTAATAAATGAATTACAGGTTAACAGATCCAACAGAAAATAGACGTCTCATTTTCTCATAAACTATATGTACAAAAAGAGTTGTTGATATATTGATATAGAGTACCTGTCTTCTTTTTTCCTAAGCAGAAACCTGAGCATTTGATTGTTGGTTTTTGTAAATTGCACTCAACTTTTCTAAGATTTGATTTAGGGAACTGAAACGAAAGTCAAAATATGGCTGATTAAGAAAGAAAATCGGTTTGCAGACGGTTCTTTTTCTCTGTTGAGTCATAACCTCACAATGCTGAAACAAGCAGGAGGGGAAAACTTTGCTTTCTCTGATATTTCACATTTCTTCACAGCTGAAGAAATGTTATGTTATTTGATATGAGTTTCTCAAATGGAGGATCTGCTGCATTTCAGTCTTTGAGTGAATTAATGTCTGGCATACTGTACATCCAGCCTTCAGTCTCTGTGTTTCACAGTATCTCAGTAAAACAGTGAAACTCTTGAACATCTTGAACATAGACGTTAATAAATAAAACAGTACAGCACCATGAATTTTGTGGAAAACTTAACAAAACTCATCTTTGCTTGCTCAATCCCAACCTTATAAATCAGAGAACCAAGAGATTTGAAGCATAACAGATAATCCAGAGTTTTCTCTGGTGAGCTAAATTACCAGTAAAACGCAAAAACCTACCAAGTAGTTTTAGTTTCTAGTGCGTCTCTGTCCAAACCAACAGGCTGAGTGTTTACTAGTTTGGCCAAGTCCGTCACAAATTCTGAGACATCAGTTCAGCTGTTCATGAAGGATGTTTTTTTTTTTTTTTTTTTGCAATCAAAATAGAGATTTTGGGTGACAATTTGAAATGTTTACATTTTAAATGACTTTGTAATTAATCACCAAGTCACTTAAACTCAATGTTTTTCACCAATTTTGAGAGAAATTTGCAGTAAAATCACAACAAAACTTGGAGATTTGTTGATTGGGTGTGAATTTTGCAGATTTGTAGAAAACTGGAAGGACTTATTGATGTCATTTGGAGTCTAAAGGGCCAATAAAAAGCTACAGCAGGCCAGATTTGGCCCCCGTCCCTTGAATTTGACAGATATTCTCTAGATTGTTCCTCTTTAAGTCCAAAGATAACTTCATTTCTGTTTTTATGGAAGTAAAAAAACATTATGGTGCCTCATTTTCAGCGCCTGAAGGCTTTGTGGTCCCCTGCTGACATTGTAACGTAGAGCTGTGTATCATCTGCGTAGGTTTATTACTTTCCTCTTCTGCTGGAGTAAAAATAGATTGAAGTTGTGCTACGCCTCCCTGAGTGATTCTCAGAAACGTTTGACAAACTGCTGCTGAAGTTTATGACATTACTGAAACTTCTTAATCACAATTCATTCCAAGAACAGCGGAAAGAAGGTTCTGTGAAATGCTTCCTGTTCAAAACTTAAAAAATTAGATTTCCTTTCTGCGTTCCTGTATGTTTATAGTTTTTCTTTTTTAAAATTGCTTTTCATCTTTTGGAGATTTGCACAAGTTGTTCACACCTGTGATTCTGCAATCCTCTTGTGCATTTAGTGAGGACCAGTTAAAATATTAGGTAAGTCTCATTTTTCTCTGCTGCAAGAAATCCAGCAGAGATTCCATGTAAAGCTGGAAGTTGAGGTAAAATATGGAGAGTCATGTTTCCTTTGGGTTAAAACAAAACCACCTGGGTTGATTTCACTATCTGAAAGTAAAGCAGAACAGAAGTGTTTCTGATTTGCACGACTCTTTCTTTGCAGTGACTGGTGTTTTCCAGTGAAAACCAAACACAAACCAATATGTGTCTTCACATGTTCGGACACACATTATGGAGTATTTTCTGCAGCATCTTTTTTATATATAAATTTCATTTAGAAAGTGATAATGTACAGCTACAACATAAATGCTACCATTTGATGTGCTGGACCAGATTTTAGCATAAACTTATTCACATCTGCTGTCGCTTGGAAGATTATAAAAATGCAGCTCAGAATGTGGCAGCGACATAAGACACGGTTTGTGACACATGCCAGGGTTTTTGACATGCGCCATGTACATCAAAAACATCTACAAAAATGGAACTAGGTAAATATGAAGCCTAGGCGTAAATTCAATTTGGAAGACTCGTTAACCACACCCGCAGTCCAAGCCGCGTCTCATCCGGTCATCATTCAAGCCCCAGCTGAAAAGGATCTCCAGCTCATCCCACCTCCACCCCATCTCCACCTTCACTCTGCCAGCTCTTTAAAGATGCATCCTTCTTTGACCTCCACCACCAGTGTCGGGTCCCGGGGGGATGATGTTCCTATCAGCGGCGGGAACGTTTATCCGAGCTTATCGCAATCTCTGCCCGATTTCCTGAGCCGGGGCCCGAGCGCCAAAGACTCCAATTCATACATGATAAGTAAACCCTCTAATCGCTCTCTTCTCCATTTGAGTCTCTCCAGATTGAAATTACACAACAACCTTTTTTTCTCTTTTTTATTTATTCCAGCTGTCAGTCGGACCTCTACACAAAACCATATTTCTTTGATAACAAATCAGTACAACAAAAATAAGTACTTTCTTCACAAAAAAAAAAAATGCTTCTTCTATTATCCAGCTGTTAAAACAATAAATATTCTCTATCTTTTATTTTTAAGTATAAACTTGCTGGACATTCATTTTCCATGAAATTAAAAGAAAACAAAAAGCTAATAATTTTTTTTTTAAAAACGTGTCCCTAATACTTTGTATTATAAAATAATTAAGTTTATTACTGATGAAAAGTTTCGACTAGATTTGTAGCGTCCTGGAACTACAAATTTCGATGGCCGCCCAGAATTGTTTTAAGCTCCACAAATGGCCCCCAAGCCTCACTTTGGACACCTGTGATGACAGATTAAAAGTAATCTAGAAAGAATATAACAAACACTGACCAGGAAAAGATGAAAATGATAATTATCTGATCACTTAAAAATATCAATTAAGAATAATTTTTATCCCTAATCAACGTTTAGATCAAGCTGGATATGTAGAGATGTGCAGACAGGGTGAGATGGAGGCAGATGAGCTGCTGTGGCGCCCCCTGGGGGTGGCAACGGGGGGCGGGCGCCCTGGGGGTTGTGGTCATTAAAACATCTGCGCCGAAATTAGAGTTAAAGAGCTGAACATCTGAGCATGAAACAGCAGAAAGAATGATTTCTGCAGCAATCTCCCCTGACATTCCTCACACCTCTCCAGGCAGGAATGTCGCTTCTTATCTATGAATCAACTGTTGGAAACACTTTCCCCTCGTTTTCCCTTCAGCAGAATTTTTATCTGGAGGATCAGCAGATTTTGAGGAAACGCCTGTTTTTTACACGAACCGTCAGACGGTCTGAGGCGGAAACACCCGAGTCTCCAACTTTCATCACACCAAGTTTCTGCAGTGAGTAAAACTTTAACTTGCTGCATCCGAGGGGACCTGGGAGGTTCAGCTTTACTTTATTTGCTCTACATGCCAAATGGCCCATATTAACAGCTGTTTCTGCTATTTTATGCTGTTTATCTCACGGTCATAAACTGTTGTGAAAGAGGCTGATGTTCTGCAGATGTTCTTCAAATCTCGGCTGCTTCTGTGGAGTTTGCGTGTTTTCTCACTGGATGCGTGTCACTGTGACATCCTTCCACATTCCTCTGTGTTTTGCTCTGTGTAAGGGCGTGTAGCTTTCTGCAGTGGTGGCTCTCGGATAAATGGGGCCCAACAGGGGCCCCACGTTCTGCGCCCACCAAATCACCCTAATCGGTGTTGTTTTGAATTTATTGCCTCACAAACATTCAAAAATCCACGATGGAGTGTTCGTTTGCTATTTATTCCCAGAATATTAGCAAAATTAAAATGTAAACTTACAAGAAAAAAACAATACTTGT
The DNA here is from genome assembly GCA_922788865.1 of Poeciliopsis turneri. NCBI lineage: Eukaryota > Metazoa > Chordata > Actinopteri > Cyprinodontiformes > Poeciliidae > Poeciliopsis > Poeciliopsis turneri. The sequence continues at coordinate 65,678 of CAKLNU010000424.1, forward strand.
AATGAAAAAAAAACTTCAGTCAATAGCAAAAACAGTTACTCAGCCAATCAAGTTCATCTGTAAAGCACATTTTGGCAACAAATCAGTTAAGTTGCTCTGTTAAAAAAACTGTAAAAACAACATAGAGTTACCAATTGAGAAACCAGTAACAAATATTAAATTTTGTCGATTATCAAAATCACCAACAAACATCGAATATTTTGGTCAATGTTCCAGTGAACGGCTCTATTTTCATGTATAAGATGCACTGGACATATAGCGGAACAAAATAGTTGAATAGGTCAGACATTATTCAAATCATCAACAATAACTGTCAATATTACACAAAAAAAGTACACTCACTTTTTCAATCATTCCTCTTCTACGAATCCGTCAAATTTCTCGTCTTCGGTGTCAGAATTTAACAGTTGGGCGAAAGCGGCCTCGAGCAAAGCCGGATCCGTCTCGCCATCGTCCGATTCAGTCTCATTGCTGTTGCTTGGCTGTTCAATGATGATCCCGGCCTTCGTGAAAGCTAAGCTGCCTACACAGCATAGAAAACTGACTCCACGAGGTTTCTGACGACAAGGAGAGTGGCTTCGTCGCTTACCAAAGTCGTAATAAAACGAATCGACAGATTTTTCAGCGCAGTGTGAACATACGCTGTTCATACATAAGGTGCCCTGGAATATAAGGCGCATTGGCAATTTTTTTTGCAAATATAGGGATTTTATGTGCAGCGTATAGTCCGAAAAATATGGTTATATGGTTCAAAAGCAAATCTAAACAGCACTACACGTCACACTTAGAGGAGCTTTGTAGCTGACAGCCATCTTGATAGGTACCATAACTCACTGTCATGTTGTTTTAGTCTCTCCTTTGTAATGCATTAAATAGAATAAAATAAACAACCCTGAACAAACTACAGACCAATGGTTCCCATTGGGCAGTTGGTGGCAGATAACAGTTGTTCCACAGTTGACATTAATTTTAACAATTTAAAAAAATACATACACAAAACATAGCAAAATTAAACACGAAACTGTGCAGATCTGAAATGCACCGTACTTCAAAATGTAATGCTGCTGAAGAGAAAACAGTTTCAAACCAAAACAGGGGGCGGGGCTTTTGGCTACTGGTTGCCACGGTAACCACCAACTGCCAAAAGCAGAGGAGTCACATCATGCAGCAATAAAAATCAGGAGAAAATAACCTATTGAATTTGAGGAGTAAATAAACCGGTTTGGACCAACTTCACATCGATAATAATGTTTTTAAATAATTATGCAGATGGGCGGATATTTTCTCAAACGTCTCCATATATGGAGCTGATGATGTTGCTTTGCTGCAGCCAGAGTAAGTGCAGCTGCTTCGCTGTGCTGGGGGAGAAGACCAAAGTTCAACAGCCTGCAGACAGTCACAGGCTACTGAGCAGAGAAATTAAAGGGTAGTTGCTGATTCCTGTTCTGCATTGTGTAACAGTGTGTTACAGTCAGCAAGTGCTGCAGTTTATACCCCAAAATAAACTGCTGCTCGCCTCAAAGCAGAAGTAAAGCCTTCAAATTTTATTTCTCATTAACACTTAATTAATATGCTTATGACATTTATTCAAGAGAAAGTGAAATTATCTACATTGGGAAGAAAACAGAGTACTTCAGAAAGGCAACGGCCCTAGTGGTGTCAATACACCAACCCAACAGCAGGTGGCAGTGTGACTCCCACACTTCATCCAGCCCAAAAGGTTTTTTTAACCTTTAACCTTAAGGTCCAGATGTCTTTCTGGACCTCATGTTTTCTCGCTTCTTTTTTCTGACTTCTTGTTGTCAGGAAAAAGCTGAAAATTAAATCAAAGAGCGTGTTTATTAAAATGCTCGTGCCTTGTGTTGCACCTAGCATTTATCATTATGATAACATCTCACCTAAATCCTTTTTTAAATGTTTCCATCTGCATTAACTGTCTGTGCAGGTGAGCCACTTTTGTACCATTCTTGCCTTGCAGGCTCTGATTAACTACCAGCCTGATTAGCTGTTAAGCTGGTTAGCTTTTAGCCTAAATTTGATTAGCCATTAGCTTCATTGTGATTAGCTGCTAGCCTGACTTTTATTATCAGGTGATCTGACTTTGATTAGCTGTTAGCTTGATTCTGATTTACGGTAAACTTCACTCGGTAAACTTCACTCTGATTAATATTTCTCTTAGAATGGTCCTGAAGGATTTTTTAAAATATATTTTTGTCAAATAAAATATAATCAAACTCACTGCTGCTCCCAACCAAGTTACAGTTGCCAAGTTTACTTCTAGTAATGTACTGATTGTTATGAGCTACTGCAAGTTTCGAAACAAAACCTTACAAAAACTGCTAAACCAACTTAAAGGGTAAAAAGCAGAAGCTGAACTGAGAAGTGCTCCTTTGAGAAAGTAGTGGTGACCCAGTCCAGTCCCTGGTGAGCTCCCATCTGGCAACTTACAGATGAATCCGCCTCGATCAAAATACTGAATTCATGGCAATCAGCTTTACATTTACATTTACAACAGAAAACCTGTTGTAAATGTTAAAAGCAGCCTAGTAATGATAGAACGTAAAAATGCCAAATTAGCAACAGAAGGCAGCAAAGAGCTTAGACCATAACGGCTGGGTGGATCCAAATCAAGAAACTTGAGCTACTCATCGGTTCTTCAGCAGAAACTTTGCATCCATGCAAATGCACAACTTAAGTAACACCTTTGGTGATGCATCAGCACTCAGGTTGATAAACAAATTTCTGTGGTTGAATATTTTCTGACATCAGCATCATTGTAGCGTTGCTTGGCTCCAGTGGAAGAAAAACAACACATTGCCTCCATCCTGATTTTACCAGTTCAGAACTGGAACATCTTAGGTGGGAAAGCAATCAGTTTGTTTTCTGTACATAGTCATGCAATCAGTTTTTAAACCAACCCTTGACTTTTCCACAGAAAGGGTCAAGAGTGCCTGAAGTGAACTTTTGAGCAGCTTCAGGGAAGAGAACCAACCATTGAGATCTTTATCAACAGGAAGTGAAATTAGTGTGAAACATATTCTTAAAACTACTTTGAGTTTCTCCTTACACCCATCATGTTCTAGTTTCTTAAATGTGTTCGACTCTTGGCACCATGTCTTCTGTGACGACTTTGTTCCTCTTGAGGTTTTTAGACTTCCTATTGCTTTACTTATTTACACCCACTGCGAGTATCAGTCCTGCATCACTCAGTAGCAGGCGCTGCAGCAAGCAGAGCTCACCGGTGAGGCATTTTAATTTCATATTTACCTGCATGACCAGCTTGAGGCGACTCTTTCTTCCCCACTTGTACATAAATTAACAAAAATCTGCTTATTTTATATTGCAGTATTTAGTATGCATATTTTTCTCTTGCTTATTTATGTTTGTGGAAAGTATTTAGCAAAATGTTTATATGTTATTATTTTTTGACTTTTTGTTAGGAATTCTTGCAGACAGCTAAAAATGTTTCCACTATGCATGTAACAATAAAAGGTTGAACTTGAACACTTGTGTGAAAACAAATGGGATGGCGGCTAAATATCCGTCCAGGTGTCATTAATAGGCCTGGTTTTTGAAAAATGCATCCTGGAAAGGAGATTATATGATGTATTTATTTATTTTGAACAGAAAAAAAATATAAAAAAATGAAAAAGTTTTAAAATAAAACTAATTATCATACCAGTTTTACATAATTTGTTTGAACAGGAACAAGTAGAAAATAGAAACTCATTTGATTTTTTGCCTCTCAGCCTCATTTATGAGGATAATTTCTATTTATTTCAATTAATTGTAGTTCAGACTTTTGTACTTTCATCTGGTTTATGCTATAATAGTAGCAACATACTTAGCAGTCTGATCTGTTTAAAATATATATTTTTTCATAAATAGCTTCTTAATATTTTGATGTGTGTTAACAGGAGATCTTTGAGATCAAATGTTAGATAAATTGCATTTCTTACTTTGTGGTGTACTTGTTATAAAGCCTTGTTATGCTATAAATAATTATTCAAAGGATGTGGGTAAACAGAGAGATGAACATGTGAAGAGCAGTTAATGAATTCATCAATTCTCCTCTGAGCTGCAGAGGATGTGCAGACAGTAAACATGCAGGAGGGGAATACATCATGCATTTTATTCTGGCAGACATCTGCTGTCCGGTTTATAACAGCTGATTATTTTCATTTTTTTATGGAGGGACTTTCAGGGAAGCTATAGAAAAATATACAGACATTTTTTATTTAAAAAAACAGAACTTGAGTTGGGGGGTTGAAAACAAAACCACGACTGCAAGAAAAAGAAAAAAACGTGTTGCTTTTCTTCTTCTACCCAACCACTTTCATCTATCGAATATAATCGTGGATCAACCCAACCTTTTGGTTTCGACCCCACAGACTGTGGGCAGCCTGCAAGGCATTGTACATTTCTGCAGAAAAAAAAGCCTCCTCTAAAAAAGTAAAGAACTAAGTGTTGTGGTTTGTAGAGATAGGGATTAACCACAGGTGTTGAGCAAACGTCAAAGCTTGTGTTTCATCTTCACAGCGATTGGATCAGCCTTCTGCCACACAGATGAGCTTCTGATACCACAAATTAAGTATCACTAAATAAATGAGCTTACCAAGAACACAAACAACATTCAGAACATTTTTTTTTTCATTTGTATTGTTTATAGCAACAAACATTATTTTTATTATAATTTCTTAAGTCTGACCCAAAGTTGTCCATCATTCAACGGGTTATTTTGCCAGATGCTATTTCCTGTCCATGTTTTGTTTATACAAAGTTGAGGTCAGCCTAACAGAGCCGCTTCTCAAACACCAAGATGAAGGTTAAATACAGTATAACCTGAAATTAAGAACAAATAATGCCTGTAATTAGGTAATTTCTATGCCTTAACCAGGACTCTGCCTCACTTTGTTTTAGTAACTGAAGCTATCGAATATATTTGGTAACATTTATTTGAAGGGGTGTGCATAATACTGACATAAATATAAAATAACACCAGATATGAGCATGGAGGAGTCTTGATGCATGGTTATTGTAAGGAAGTGTCAACTGGTAAAGAATTACACTTTTAATGCAAAGTTGACTCTTTTAATGGACTTTTAAAGCAAGTTTTAATGCAACTTTGCTTTAAAAAGTTATTATTTATTGAGTCACACATCATGATAACAGTCATAAACATTCATGAAGACTCATTCATGTCCTGAACATGTGTTATGTCATGTTTATTACAGTGTTATTTCAGTTCCCTTTGGGATTAATAAAGTATTTTTGAATTTCAATCTGTCATGGCAGTCTTATGCCTCTTTAATAAATAAAAAGCTCCACATATTTTTCTTATATAGCAGTTCGAACACTTTTAAAACGCATGTTAAAATCAACTAACAAGGAAATTGACAGCAGAAATGGGAAGTGAGAAAAACACCCATTTTTTTTATACCTCTGAATGTCAGTTCAGTTATGAGGAAATTAATTCCACCTCAAACAGCAACTTTGAGGTTGTTGAAGCAACTTATGATTATTTTTATTTACTTTTTATGCTTTTGTGCTGAATTGTTTCCAGAGTTTGGTAGTAACTAGTTACATTACTTCATCTCTGGTTTATAAATGATGTGTAGGTGGTGCTGAGCTGATAAGGTTCAGATTTTGGCGCCATCTTGTGGATGAAATGAAGTCTAATTTTAAAGAATATGTGACAGAAGAGAGGATGACAGGAAATAGCTCTGACTGTGGCTAAGAATGAGGCACTGTCAAGCTAAGTGGAATTGTTGGAAATGAAGAAATTTGTCACGAGAAATGTAGGATATCCGTATACTTGACGATGAAATCTCAACTGTGTGCAGACTGACTGCTCTGCCACCTTGTGGGAGCCTTTACCTGTGGTCTTCAAGTGTATGCTGATGTCCCAAAGAAAATGATCCTGGATACAAACACTTGAGTCTAGCGACAGCAGGAGAATTGACTTGTGTTTTTTTTTTTTTTACCTAATACAAGGGAGAAATCTTACAACAGCTAAAATCTGACGTTACTCCATTTGTTTACATTTTGTGTAGAGGGACGTTCCTCTCTGTGTCTTTGTCTGAGGCTTTTGTGTCGTTTCGTTCAGTGCTTCTTGGTGCAGCACCACCACAGGTGACAGGGAAAGCAGGTTGCTCCAGGTGTGGTGTGAAAGTGAACTGCAGCAGCTGAAAATGTTGGAATTTAGGCAGAAAACAATAACTATAACTATAACTATAAATCTAAAACCTGTATGGAATGTATTCAAAAGTAATGCAAGCTTATTTTTGTCACATAATCTATAGCTTAAACTGAGCAATCACTTCTCATGATTAATTACTTGTGTTTTTTATTTTAGAGTTCTTAGAAATTCCAAGTAATCTCTTCGTTCCAAGATGGCCTGCTTTCTTCCCAACAACTCTGTTACGCCAAGCCAAACATGTGTCGCACAAAACCTGACCTCAATGAGCATTTTTAACGCCTCTTTCATTGGAATCGTGTCTGTCATCGGCATCGTGGAAAACCTCCTCATCCTGGCTGTAGTGGGCTTCCGTGTCAGTCGCTCCATCATCAGCATCTGGATCCTGAACCTGGCAGCGTCGGACCTCCTGGCCACACTTACCTTGCCCTTCTTCAGTCTATACCATGCCAGCGGACAGTCCTGGATCCTGGGTTCGACCTTCTGCCGTATCTATTCCTACGTCTTTTTCCTCAACATGTTTGTCAGCGCCTTCCTGCTGGCCGCCATTTCTCTGGATCGCTGCGTGGTGGTGGTGCGACCCGTCTGGGCTCAAAACTACCGAAGCATACAGCTGGTGGGGAAGATTTGTTTTGTGATTTGGGCCTTAGCTATACTCCTCACTATCCCTTTCTTTATGTTCCGTGACACCATCCCCATTGGAAATGGCAGGTGTCTGTGCTACTACAGTTACTCCCGGTACCTTGTAAGCGAGCCCTTTGACCTTGAAGCTCTATGTAGGCACCGCAAAGTGAGTTTGGCTTTTATGAAGCTGTTTTTTGCCTTCCTGATTCCTCTCGCAATCATCATTCTCAGCTACATCGTTGTGAATTCCAGCTTAGCACAAAGAGGTTGTCGCAGGTCTTTCCGATTTGTTCGACTTGTGATAGCTGTGGTGGTGACCTTTGTCCTCTCCTGGGCTCCGTACCACCTTTTCATTGTCATAGAAGTGATAGCTCCCAAAGACAGTACTGCGCAGAAAGTGGCAACCCAAGTCCTTCCGATTTCAGCAACAATTGGCTTCCTCAATAGTGTCCTCAACCCCATCCTATACGTCTTCAGCTGCCCTGACTTGTGTCGTAAAATCAAACATTCCCTCGGAGCGGTCATGGAGAGTGTCCTTGCCGAGGATCTGGCCGAGTGGACACGGCGTCGCAGCACCGTGCGCAGCTCCATCAGCAACTCTGAATATTCCATGAGGAAGAAACACTCAGTTTCTACGTCAAGCCCTAAGGATCCCGATTCAGACCAGGTGGAAGAGCTCAGCAACTCGGCTGAGATCTGAAATGTGAATTTCTAAAGATGAAAAGAAGAAACCACTCAGTCTCGGCAACATACTGCAGCTGATCTCAACATTTGTTTCAGAAAACAGCGACTTATGACAGACTTGTCATCTTTCAGTCGTTAGAGTTTCTTTCAACAACCTAGACTTTCTTAGAATCTCTTAAGATCGTCATTCAGTAAGGTCTTCATTTTGACTGGCTGCTTTTTCACCCATCTTTAGCACAATTTCTTGCGATTTTACTCAGAAAGGTTGATTGTAATGCCTCTGAAGGCCCTGAAACTCAAGAATTGGCCCTTTCGTTTCAACAAATGACAGATGACTTCAAAATAGGCCCACAGGTATATTATGTTTGATGACTCTAAGGGAAAATTCAGAAAAATAATTTTGGACACTTGTGGAAAGTGTATTTCGTTCTTTAAGTCTTAGACCAAGATCTCGTGACCATTGATGAGGACAGGAACGTAGATTGACCTGTAAATCAAGAACTTCACAACGCCACACCAATCCACCTATTCGTCTTCTGCTCTATTCACTTTTACTCATTCTTGTATAACGATCTGAAATATGTTAGTGACAAAAAAACAACAACACAAAAATACATTTTTGAGTGACTTATTACTTTTTTACAGCATTATTGTTATGTACACATTTTACCAAATCATCTTCGATGTCAGACTCAGAATCTGTTGATTGTTCTTTATGCAAGTTGAGGACATAAGAATTTTTCTTTCCGTCTCAAGATTCAAAACGGTGGGACTTATGGAGGTAATTTGGGGCCATAAAGTTTGGTCCAAAGCAAAAATAAATAAATAAATAAATATATATATATATATATATATTTATTGGCAACCCAAGTCAAACTAAAGAAAATGTTCAAAATTACTTTTCAAATTCAAGGTTTTTTTTTCAGTTTCAGATCTTAAGTTTAATGTTTTTTTCTTTGAACAAAATTATGGCACCAATTTAGTTCCATACAGTCAATCTTGAAAAAATTTTTTCTCTGACTCTGTGGAAACCATTTCAGAAACATTGGATAACTATTGATCTGTTAATCAATAGTTAACTATTTAGTGATGTTTTAAAACATTTTTATCATTATAGATGTGTGGAGTTTCTTATGTTTGTACTTTTTACTGTTAAAAGAAAAAAAAAGTGTTTCTGGTACCTAATGGTGCCTTCAATCTTGTACAGGATGTACTTAAATCTTTCATTATTATTGTACCAAAGAGAAACAAGCATCATGACATTTCCTCATTTTATTTTGAACGTTTGCTGAGTGGTTTTCTGAGTCAAAACTACCATGTGGTTGTTTTTATTTTTAGGTGTCTCATTATAGATCTTGTCAGTGGTTGCAGGTGCTTATGCAACTCATTTATTTTTCAGAAAGTTTCTTTCAAACAGATTGACCTTTTGTAATGCATGACTCAGAATCTGCCTGTAAATCTCCATCATGTTATATTCCTGTGTGGTTTTATTGTTAAAAGAAAATGTATAAAAAAAATAAAAAACAGGAAAACGTGTTTCAATTAGAGATGATTAATTTTCTACTTCACACCAGCTTTATGGAAACGACCTTTATACTAATGTTTTTCACTGTGGGAGGAAATCAGAGTACAAAGAGAAAACGAACATTTCTGCGGAGCTGAGATTGATGCCAATGTGTTGCTGCAGGCGACACAAAAAATAACAGCATAACATTTCTGTTTTTAAGTACAACTGGAAACCGAAACATTTTAACTTTAAAATAAATTGGATAATGCAGCAGCAGATCAATATCAGCAAGTTCATCTCTTTTGCTAGCAAAATATCCTGAAAGTTTTTGAGTGGTCTAGTCAAAGTTTTAACTTGGTGTATCCTTAAAGCTGCAGTATTTAACGTTTATAAAATAAAATAAAATTAAAAAATATATATATATATATATATATATATATTATTTTTTTTTTACATATTTGTTGAAACTGTCATTATGTGGTGACAGGACACAGAAAATCTGTGAAATAATCAAGCTCTGCTTTCTCTAAGTAGAAAACCAATCAGAGCCTGGAGGTGGGGCTTAGTGCTGTCAATCAATCTTGTGCAGTTCTGCTCACCTCCCTCTAATGCAGCTTTTCCCCATCAGCAGATCTGGTTATGAATGCTTGGCTAGTTAGTATGACAGGAGTTAAACTGTTTTCCTGTAACAGTAAGTTGTTTCTCCATCACTAGCACATTTAGCAGTGAGTATTTGAGGTTTATTGACAGCACTAAGCCCCTCCTCCTGGCTCTGATTGATTGTTTTTGGTGCATTTCTTCAGACAGCAATTAAAGACATGGAGGAGGTGGGGGAGATCAATCTTTTCACAGATTATCTGTCTCATAGCAATCTGTCACAACATGGTGAAAGTTTAACAAATATGAAAATAAATATATTTTTATGAAAGTTACGTACTGTAGCTTTAAAAAAATCTTCCAATCTAGTCAAAAGCAGGTCTTCAGTCTAAATAAATGTGTTGGAGGTACAAATTGAAACAAAATCCTTCCACCAGTCTTCTGTACTTTACAGGAGCATATTCATGTTTTCATGAGGAAACTGAAGCAGCAGCAGTTTTACACTAGATGGCGCCATTGCTCTGACATTATACCTGTTCAGTCCAGTTTAGATTATCACAAAGTTATGTCTGTTTTCATTCTCCCTCTGTTTGTCCAGGTGACATCTGGTACTCATGCTCATGTTTTTATGGCCTTTTTGCCCCCTTCTCAGGCAGGGCAGGGACCTCTGCAGCTCTAGCCGAGCGTCAGGGCAGAGGAAGATGTAAAACAGGGGATCCAGTAAAGTGTTGAGGCTGGTCAGGCCGTAGCACAGGCGGTAGACGTAGAAAATGGACTGTTCAAACGGACACGGCTCGTCGGTCTCCAACAGGGACACAAACCTGTATCCGCCTACCAGGTGGTAGGGTCCAAAGACTACAATAAAGTTGAATGTTATCACGACCAGGATGCCAACGATTTTGTAGCGCTCGTGGTTGGAGAGAGATGGAGACCGGCGTAGCGTCACCCCGATGTGAGCTGAGGTGTAGCTGGGGGGAGAAGAGGTTCAGATCAGACATGAACCTGTTTGTTTAAATGCATAAAGCATACAGTTCTGACAATGTAAAAAAATATATATAGTTTTTTTTTTACTTTTGCGAACAAACCCAGAAATTTTAAGAAGTTTCTGAGTTTCAAATTTAGAAAACTATCAACTTTTGAAACTAATTAATGTCTGGGATTCATACAAAAATTTCTGAGTTTTTCTAGTAAATTTGCACATTTTCAAACTCAGAAATTTTCTTGTTTTTCTTTTTTCATTTTTTTTTATTTCTGAGATCGATCTGAAAATTTCTGAGATGAACATAAATTGTTTTGTTAACTGAGTAGTGGCTCAAAAATGTCCTTGTTTTTTCTAGAATTGTTCTGAGATTAGTCAAAAAAATTTCTGAATTTTTTTCCAGCAAATTTTCAACTTTTCAAATTTGCTGTCATACAAAACAGCAAAATTTCTCCAGGTACAGAGTGAAACAAATCAACAAACAAAAACATATATTTGTTATTTTTATGTCATTTTGTTTATGTTCCTCATTACTATTGCTAATGTGTATATTTTTCAAAAAAGAATTGTATTGTGCTGTTTTCGACCGAATAAATTTGGTATGAGCCATTTTATACACAGAAGTGCAGTTAGAGGAAAACAAACTTTCTTGTGGATTTATTTTAATATTAGAGTGTAAAATACTGTGCCTACGGTGTGAATAAAATCTTATATTATTTTCCTAAATATCTACAAGTTTCAGTTTTGTCTAGACACAGTAGAAATGTGTTAAAAACAAAGTAGGAGACGTTTTCTAGGTTTTGTTTGCTGAGATTGAGCCGCTCTCTAAGTAGCGGTTAGCATAACCTAGCAGTTAGCTTTGCTATAAGTAAAGCTAGCTACTTTACTTAAAGCAGTTAACAATCTAATTGCTTAACAATTACATTGTCTCTGCATACCTCTGTGTACGATTGTTTAATAGTTATCTTAAAAACAAGTTTCTGTTAGTTATTACACTTTAAGCAGCCGTTAGCTTGTTTCTGTTAGCTTGACTATGACTAGCTGTTAGCTTGCTGTCCCCTGCTAGCTGCGCGACAACAGATTAGCGGTTAGCTTGACTCTGGGGCGATCTGCGTTTAGATTAGGCATTAGTGAACTTGTGGAGAAACGTAGCTTTTAATTTCCCATTTTTATGTGGCTGATGAAGGACATTTAACGGCCAGATATAGCCAAAAGCCATAAAATTACTTTACAAAATGAGTGCTGATGTCTGCTGCAGGTACTTATTTCACACAGTCTCAGTTTGAAAAATAAACTTAAGCATCTAATTTGGAATAATCACATTTTTGGCTTTAAAAGATCACATATTTGGGTTTGATGTCAGAACACCTATCAACTTATTGACAAGTGTGTTTTAAAGCTTTTATTTATTTAAAACTAGTGATGGAATATTAGGGCCAGGGCAGGATAAGATTTATTTCTTTTAATTACAAGAATAAAATCATTATGTATAAGTTAAAAAAAATCTGCCAGTCAATATTCAACACTGACTTAAGCTCCTACTGCTGAAAAGTTATTTATTAGTTTAGTTTTATTGAAGTGCAATGAGATATTTGCTATGACCAGGGATTAGGACCATACAAAAAAAAAAAAAAAAAAAAATTTTTTTCAAATGTGGAATGAATCTGTTTGTCCTGGTTGGATTCATCTGACCTGAACGTCATTGATACGCGACAAACGTCACTATCCTGCGTCCCGATGCACGCAAGCAGGAAGAAAAACAACAACAATGGTGGACTATGATAAAGATTAAGCTGCTGTTCTGGCTCTGGTTGAACAATAAGCTGTGCTCCACCGTTACCATCCATGTTTACTTCTGCAAACAGTGACCTCTGCTTCTTCTTCTTCTTTATAGGGGTTTGTGAGCATGCTCTATGTGATCTTACTGCGCCTCTACTGTGCATGTGGGACACTTTAAAGTCTTTTGCAGTTCACACTGGAAATCACATGCAAGTTGCATATATTTGGAAGTGTGAACAGCCTCATTAAATCGGAATTGGGTCACTTCAGGCTGCAGTGTGAACGTAGCCATAAGAAACATGTGAAACTGTTACCATAACTAGAAATACCAACTTACCCTAGAATGGTACATGGCAGCAGAAAACCCAGAAGCACAGTGATGATCTTAAAGTGAGCGTATCTGGGGCTGACCGGGTACTTCTCCAGACACAGCTGCCGCTCAGAGTCAAACACCGACGGCAGCAACCCACTCAGGCAGAACAGGAAGGTCAGGATCCATACTGCCACTCCCAGCACCGCCGCCACCTTCACTGTCCGCACCCGGCGGCTGCTCAGTGGGTACACGATGGCCAGGCAGCGGTCCATGGCGATCAGACACAGGAACATGACGCTGGCGTAGACATTGACGTAAAACACGTATCCAACCAGCTCGCAGGTGAGCCTGCCATAGGGCCAGCGGTGGGCGCCCTGCAGGTAGAGGATCCACAGGGGCAAGGTGAGCAGCTGGAGGAGGTCCGACAGCAGCAGGTTGAGGATGTAAACGAGCTGGCAGCCCCCGCTACCCGAGCGACCCAAGTGGTACAAGCCCCAAAGAGACAACAGGTTGCTGGGTAGGCCCAAGGAGAAGATGACACCGTAGACACAGGTCAGGGCAAAGACGTCCGTGTCCAGAGGGAGGCTGCAGGTGTCATTGGACATGTCTCTGCTGATTAAGGTCCGGACATGGAACACTGGAGACGACGGCGGACTCACTCAAGGCAGAAGGCCGCTTAGTACATTCATGTTGATATGTTCATGAATCCACCCAGCAGAGAAATAAAAACATCTTCAAAAAGCCTCCTGGATCCATCCACGAAAAAACCTGGACACTGTGAGCACTGCACTGCAAAAATACAAGATATTATCTTATTTGGCTAGTTTTTAGTGTTAGTACACTTAAACTAGGACAAAACCTTACAGGTAATTTTGTTTTCAGTCAATAATTATTGACTCATATAAGCAGATTTATACACTTATTGTCAAAATTTCTGCAAAAACACAAAATCTTATCTATATTTTTCTGGTTTCTAGTATGAGTACACTTAAAAGAAGACAACATTAACTAAAAGGTCATGTTTAAGGCAATAATAATTTAATATTGATCAAAAAGTACCATCTCCACTGGCAGATTTCTGCTTTTATAACCAGCATTTGTCAAACTATCTATACTGCAAAAACACAAATCTTACAAAGTATTTTTTTTTGTTTGTTTTAAGTGCAAGCATCTTAGTACACGTGAAATAAAATTAACTTAGAAGTAACTTTTCATCATGACATATAATCTTATTTTCAGCCAATAACTATTTAATATTGATGAAAAATTGCTAGTTTCACTGGTAGATTTTTACACTTAGAGCTAGACATTTTTGCTGTGTTGTCAGTTTAACTCGTACTTTTTTAAAAAATTATTGAACAATTACTGACTTAAAACAATCTACATCTTTCTGAAAAGCTACTTGTAAATTAATTTTGTCCTATTTAAGTCTACAAAGATATTTGCACTAGAAACTAGACTATTTTGCAGTGCAGAAAGTTTGACTCAACCAGGTCATACATTTATAAATCTGCCAGTGGAAATAGTACTTTTTCATCAATATTCAAGCATTATTTGTATGTTAGTTTCATCCCTTTTCAAGTGTATTTACACTGGAAACTAGAGAAAAATGATGAGATTTAGTTTGTTTTGCAGTGTAGATAGTTTGATACTTGCAGGTGCATGAAAAGAAATAAATATCAATAGTTTCCACTCACCTCCCACAGCTCTGTGTCAGAGTCTGAGTCCTGCAGTCTGCAGATGGGTGACCTGAGCCGGAGAAACGCTGGGAACACGATGTCTCGCCTGGGCCTTGTCTATTCTGTGATCGCTTCCTCCACAGGAAGCTCACTTCTTCAGATTTAAAGGCAACATCCTGACGCAGGAGAACGCCTTTCTGCCACAGAACAAAAACATACGCTCTCTCTATTTTTCTCTGTCACCCTGTAGTCACAATCACCAAAGGTGGACCACTGAGACATCCTGACCTCACTGCAAAAACACAAAATCTTACCAAGCATTTTTGGCATAGTTTCTAGTACAAATAGCTTACTAAGTTTCTTGCAAATTAGATTAAACTAACTTGCAAATAACTTTTCAGAAAGGAACTTGTTTTAAGAGGTGGCTTAATATGCTTTCTTGAACAGTTTAGGATAGGTCTAGAAGTTATACAAAACATGCTTATTACAGTTTTTGCGTATAATCATTCTTAGATAATAAGATTTTAGTCTATTCAGCTGTTTTAGCTCCTCTTGTTGCTTCAAATCCAAAGTAGTTGCTGCTGGCCACGTCCCCAGACTCACTGTCTACACTTGCATGTGAGTGTAACCGTGGGAGTTGAAATGCAAATGCGCAACTATACAACCGTACATCTTTGAAAAGCAGAAGTGGAGCCTCCTGCACAAGATAAACCGTTTCTAGTAGTGTATTTAGCAAGTGGTTTCTGGATGATAAGTCAAAAACAATGGCTGCTGCCTTTTCCAGCAGCTATTGTACAGTGAAACCAGATGACCAAACATGTTGGAATTCAGCTTGGGTTGCTAGGTAACGGCACGGTGCCTTTTGACTGTGACAGTTGGAACGGGTTTTGAAATGCCTCATTTTTCAGACATCAGAACACAAACATATTGCCAAAAAAATGGAAAATACAAATTGTGAATTCTACGTGATAAGGTCCCTTTTAGGAATTTTTAAACTTAAAACAAGCTCTTAATTTCTTGCTGAAAAGTCACTTCAAAGTTCATTTTGTTTCACTTTAAATATGTGAAGATATTTGCAATAGAAACTAGATAAAAATACTTGGTAAGATTTTGTTTCTGCAGTGATACTTCATAATAAAATTACTCAAGAAAAAGTAAGAAGTAAAGCGTAATTAAAAAAACCTTCTAAAAACGATTTAAGTAAATGTAATTGAGTAAGTGTAAGTAGTTACTACCCAACTCTCACTGATGAAATATAGAAAAATGAAAGCTGTGGTGAGTTTGTTCCAAGTCAAACCTCAGAAATCGATTAATGTTCAACCTGGTTCAGAACAAAGCCGTAACTATTAATATTTTTAATTCCAAAACCAAGTTTTATAGACACTGCGTGAGCTAAATTTCTGTCCTGAGTATTTTTTCTCACCAAAAGGAGGAAAAACATCCCAGACAATTGAAATTGTTTGAGTGGAGAATGGATTTATTGAGACAATAAGTGTGCCGCTGTATTTTTACCACACAGTTTCAAAGGGAGCGGGGCCATTCAGATTGCTTCCTTCTAAATGTCACAGATCTCTGATTTATTGAATAACCCCAGTTGGTACCCAGTGAGCCGAAAGTCCTGTGAGACTTTTCAACCCGACTCCAGCTCACTCTATTCCCCGGTGAGAACTTCGCTCAGTCTGCAGTCGGACATAAACACGATTAAACAGGAAGCCACCTGAATGTGACCTCTTCCTCGAGTCCAACCCGGCGTGGCGACAGCAAGATAAACCGTTTCTAGTAGTGTATTTAAATATGGGAGGTACTTCTGTCAAAACTGATTTTATTTAAAATTTTCTGTTATCTTCAGAATGAATGAATCATTAACAAAATGTTCGACTTTCATTCTTGGACTTTGTAATAACTTCCCCTCCATATTTATTGTATTTTTTTCCAACAGTTGGAAAATTAATTGATATAGATAGCGTTTAAGTCTGTCTGTCCCTTCATAAATTGTACGCACTTGAGCGATGTAAACAAATTCATCATTAATTATCTTCTCCTGACCTGATCTGACTTTAGAATGAGATGCATTCATGTCTAAAAGCTGTGCAAACTGAGGCCAGAAAGTTGAATTTTTCCTGAATTAGGAGCAAACAGTCTGATTTCCTGGAATATTAGGGACAACAATGGATCTCAATAACTTGTTTATAATTGGCCATGTCCGGTTTTTAAACACCAGAAAGACGAATCATTGCACAGGAACATATAACACACAAATATTTTATTCTCAGGATTTATTTAAAACACCCAAAAATAATTTCATTTCAACTGAGAAAGTAAGAAAAATCAACAGAAGATTAAATAAATAAACAAAACAAAACAAAACAAAAAAAACAAGCACAAGATTTACAATTTAATGCTCAGATCAAAATTTTCCTCTAACTCTAAGCATGGTAAAGACTTGGTCCAAAATCAGGACTCGCCTTAATAGATGTCTCCAGATGTGTGTCCATCGGCGTTAATCTCTTGTCTGAATTAAAAAATCTCTGGATCAGCTGCTGTTTAGTAAGAAGTCACTGTGAGACCGACCAGACGTCATTGATGCTATGGTGGTTCGATAATTTGGATTCAAAATCAGGTTGGATATGAAAGGAACAGCGGTGGGCACACTGCTGCTGACACGCTAATAGCGGAGTTAATTGTTTGTTTATCCCTTTTTTGCTAACAGCACTCTTAGCAAAACCTAAATTATTTGTTCCAAATAACTTTACTTGGCTGTTTCATTTGATTTACGTTCGTGAACAACTTACTGAATTCCTCAGTCAACTAAAAATATTAACTTGGAAAAGATGCCTGAAATATGTTTAGCTATTGCAGTGCAGGGAAATGTTTGTCTCCCCTAGTTGTTGTGGTTGAATGAGAGTGTCTTTGGTGAATTACTCTGGTTTAATCTTCTTGCTGGACCTCTTACAGCAGATTAACCTACAGACAAAGATGAAACCCCAGATGGAGGTTCCAGATATAGCCAATACAAATACAGCTACGTCTAGGCAGAAGTAGGAATACCAAGGCAGTCTAAAGCTTGCGGACTGCAGGTGGGCGGCTCCTTTGTTTCTGATGACGTACTCTATCCAGAAGATGGCTGTGTCCATTGGAGACATTGGTCGGTCACGGTGTAGCTGAGAGAGACGTTGAATGTTTTCACGATAAGTCGGATTCTCCAAGATGTCCTTTAGAGCCTCCAGAAAATTGTCTTTGGTCAGTGATCGGACCTCCACCACCCTCGCTGCTCCGCGAACTTTCAGTCGGAGTAAGTTGTCAAACTGATCAAATAGGAGGGGCAAACCCAGAACAGGAACGCCATGATAAATGGCCTCATACATGCCATTGGTTCCTCCATGGGCGATGAAGACTTTAGTCTTAGGATGTCCCAGGAGATCATTCTGGGGAAGCCATTTGACCAGCTTGGTGTTTTTTCCCAAAGTTGAAGGTTTGTCACCAACAAAACGCCAAATCACTTTCTGAGGGAGCTCAGCAAAAGCAGCAGCAATGGACTCTGTGATCCCGTGAGGCAGAGCTGACACCACTGTTCCCAGTGACATGACCACAACCCCATTATCCCCAGAGCTCTGCATGAATTCCTCCAACTCATCAGGCAGAGGTTGAGCCTCCTTGCACTGGAAGCCCCCTATGTAAACCATATTGGGCATGGTGGGTCGAGGGAAGTCAAAGACAAAATCTCCCCTACAAAGCCAGATATCAGCTGAGAGCACCAAAGACACCAAGTCAGTCCCAGGAGGGAAATGTTTCTGGAAGAGATCTGTATAGGTTGGGTTAATGACAATGTACAACTCATAAAGGCTGTAGAGATAATGCAACATATTCTTTGTCCTCTCTAGAAAATCCATCTGATCATGAAGTTCACTTCCTGATACAGGGACATAGGAGACAGGAAATGGAGCTATGGATTGATGACTCTCTCCATTGTTAATCCAGCGGACATTAAACACTATTGGCAGCTTGAGGTAACCACCAAGAATCACCCCTAAAGAGAAAGCAGGGTCTGTCAACATGAGGTCAAACTTTGTGTCCTTTAGCTTCTTCATTAACACTTCATCCTCTATAATTATATTAGACAATCTTGCCAAACTCTTATGGTTTTTTTTTAACAGCTGTGTAAGCAAATTATGTTGACAAAATGAACGTATAAAAGTAGGGTGGCCACGGCAATCCATGCCATCCAGGAGCAATGCCATGAAAAAGTTCCTGTCTGTCTCCTCAGAGAGTGTTGGAATATGAATGGAGGTATGAATGGAGGAGTTATTGGGGATGTACCAGCTGTTGGCAGAGTGCAAAACGGTGATTTCATGCCCCCTGGAGTGAAGCTGTTCCAGGATAACCTTCATGTTGATCCAGTGGCTGCCATCAACAGGCAACACCAGGATCTTACTGCCTTTACAGTATGAGAATCTGAGCACCAGACAGCAGAGGACTGCCAGGAATACAGAGACCGCTTTGGACATTTTCTACAAAGGAAAAACAAAATAGTTTTTTTTAATGCCAAGCAGATTAACTTTTAAAAGAGGGGATGAGTTATCAAGTCTGTTTACTTCAGATGAAAAAGGTAAGAACAATCCTTTACCCCTAACACGTTGTTATCATGATGCCCAGAAGGAGTGCGGCTGATGTCACCATATGACAATGGTTAAATGTCGTCCCATCAGACAGTCAGTCATAATGAAAAGCTCATGGGTCCAGTGGACCTTATCTCCTAGGACCGCAGGAGGGTTAAAAGCCAACCTTTTTATTTAACACTCTGTAGAGTGCACTAGATCATCTGTGTTTTAAAATTCAAGAGTTTCCACTTGATATTTTCTTCCCTCTTCTAAAAGAATGTACTTTGAATTGATGAAGGCAAGGTATTTGTCAAGCTTTCTCTCTTTTTTCTGACAAGTTTTATGATGGTTTTTATACTCAATTGTATTTGGTCTCATCAGACCAAAGGATATCACTCCAAGAATTAAGGTGTCTGCCCCATTTTGCAAACTGCAGTATGGCTTTTTATATTACATTTAGAGTAATTGCCTCTGTTTTGCCAAAATTTGATGAAGTATCAATTACGCATTTGTCAGCATGTAGAAATCCAAACATATTTAGTTCCCTCAGATTAACTCAGGATGTAGTTAGAAAATGAACACTATGGACTTGTTTTTTCATAATAATGCAAACTGAAAAACCAAACCTGAATCTTGAAGAATCCTATTCCAGAAGTTTGCCTTGAGCTGTCCATCGTCAGGAAGTGGGATTGTATTTGATACTCGCCTCTTGTTTCAGACAGCGAGTCTGACCTTCAGGACAAAGTCCAGTATTTCTACTAAAGGCAATTACAAAGATTTATTGCTTGTGCTGAAAGGCTGTTTGGTTTAATTATGTATCATATCTATATCTGTTTAGTCAATAGCTTGGCTGTGGAAAGTATGGTTAGATTTCCTTTTTTTCACACTATCTCTGAAGGACCCCAAAAATTTGAGTTTTATTTTACCTAACAAAATTAAGGTGAGTTAACATCCCGTTTTCCTTAACATGTCCTCTTTGTAAGAACAAAATGTTTAATCCAGTCAGGAATCAGAGAATGACAGCAAGACAATAAGTAGAGAAATTGAAAAGATGGATTTATTGTGACAGAGGCAAAAAAATTTCAAGTTGCTTTTCAGCAAGTTGGTCTTGTGTTTAAATCTCAGCCATCAACATAACTTTCTTTGTTTCCCTGTATGATTGTATACAATTGTGGAGGAGACTCATAATGAACTTTCCATTGATTCAAAACTATACTGAATAAAATCAGTAGAATTGTACAATCATTTTTAGTTGGGAAGACCGCAGGCCAATCATGTATTACTACGAAGTAAAAACGTGCAACACTAGAACCTTTTTCAGGAGGATGTGCATTGAACACAGATATCAAGAATACAAGACAGTTTTCCGAGGCCTTGTTACTCTTACAAGATCTTTATACCCTCTTTCTGTAACTCAGATTACATAAACATTTTTGAACCTGTATTTCCCTGAGCATAGAAGCAAATTACCAAGTCTCATTGGAGGGCAAGAAAGTCCTTTGAAATTATACTGTCAAAGTTATGTGGGTGAAAGAATTGCCACTCTCAAAAAAAGGACGAAAGCCAACATCTTTTATAAGTTGTGTACAGAAAATGTCATACAAGTTGCAGAGAGGAGCGATCGATGACACAGAGAACAACTTTTGATAAAAGTAACCCCCCTTATTCTAAAAAGTCAAATACTCCTGAAAGGGCGATGTTTTTCCAAAGGCTTTTCCCTATCATCTTTCCTCATCAGTCATCCTTCATAAACATTAATACTACCATCTTCTAATGTTAGTATTCAGTGGCAGCTGGTGGTGATATTTGGGCTGACCAAAATTAGCCCCAATGAGCCGCAAATCGGGGCGTAGCTGGACGCCTGTCAATCATTCTGAGCCGTGACAGACAGTAACGCTGATTGGGGCTGTCAGAAGTTAGCCCTTCGGAAAGATCCCGGGATTTTCCCCAGGCAGTTTGACAGCAGGTTTGTTGAAAAATTAACAAAATGTGATACATTATTTATAAATTGCATTTATTTTTAAGTAGTTATTTTTAAATTATTTATTTTAAAAACTTTACTGTAAATGTCAAGGAGGGCCTAGCCCTACTAGCCATCTTATACCAGCCATACTTGTTAGTATTAATGCTGTATTTCACTGAGAAACAGGTTGGTCACAAAATCACATTTGTTTTTCAAATTCAATATGTCCAGAAATTCCATTTTAATAGAGGTCAGAAGATAGTTAACAATTGTATGGTATTACATTGAAATGAGGCAGAAATGTTGGTATATTGCACTGCTTGTTGTTTTTGGTTCAGCTCCAGGGAGGACACTGTTGCCAAGTTGTATATTTATTAAAATGGAAGTAATGTTTTGGTGAATTAGTCTGGTTTGATCTTCTTGCTGGACCTCTTACAGCAGAGTAACCTACAGACAAAGACGAAACCCCAGATGGAGGTTCCAGATACAGCCAAAACAAAGACTGCTACGTCTAGGCAGAAGTAGGAATACCAAGGCAGTCTAAAGCCTGCGGACTGCAGGTGGGTCGCTCCTTTGCTTCTGATGACGTACTCTATCCAGAAGATGGCTGTGTCCATTGGGCACATTGGTTGGTCATGGTGTGGCCGAGAGAGATGTTGAATGTTTTCACGATAAGTCGGATTCTCCAAGATGTCCTTTAGAGCCTCCAGGAAATTGTCTTTGGTCAGTGATCGGACCTCCACCACCCTAGCTGCTCCGCGCACCTTCAGTCGGAGAAAGTTGTCAAACTGATCATAGAGGAGGGGCAAACCCAGAACAGGAACACCATGATAGATGGCCTCATACATGCCATTGGTTCCTCCATGGGCGATGAAGACTTTAGTCTTAGGATGTCCCACGAGGTCATTCTGGGGAAGCCATTTGACCAGCTTGGTGTTTTGTCCCAAAGATGAAGGTTTGTCACCATCAAAATGCCAAATCACTTTCTGAGGGAGCTCAGCAAAAGCAGCAGCAATGGCTTCTGTGATGTCAGACGGGAGAGCTGACACAATTGTTCCTACAGACATGACCACCACCCCATGTTCCCCAGAGCTCTGGAGGAATTCCTCCAACTCATCAGGCAGAGGTTGAGCCTCCTTGCACTGGAAGCCCCCTATGTAAACCATATTGGGCATGGTGGGTCGAGGGAAGTCAAAGACAAAATCTCCCCTACAAAGCCAGATATCAGCTGAGTGCACCAAAGACACCAAATCAGTACCAGGAGGGAAATGTTTCTGAAAGAGATCTGTGTAGGTTGGGTTAATGACAATGTACAACTCATAAAGGCTGTAGAGATAATGCAACATATTCTTTGTCCTCTCTAGAAAATCCATCTGATCATGAAGTTCACTTCCTGATAGAGGGACATAGGAGACAGGAAATGGAGCTATGGATTGATGACTCTCTCCATTGTTAATCCAGCGGACATTAAAGACCATCGGCAGCTTGAGGTAACCACCAAGAATCACCCCCATGGGAAACGCAGGGTCTGTCAACATGAGGTCAAACTTGGTATCCTTGAGCTTCTTTATTAACGCTTTATTCTGTAAAACATTACTTGCCAAGCTCACCAAACTCTTATGGCTGTGTTTTAACATCAATGTAATCAAATTGTGTTGACAAAATGAGTGTAAAATAGTAGGATGGCCACGACAATCCATGACATCCTGCATCATTGTCATGTAAAAGTTCGGGTCCAGGTCATCCAAGAGTGATGGAATATGAATTGAGTTGTACATTGAGGAGTTATTGGGGATGTACCAGCTTTTGGCAGAGTGCAAAACAGTGATTTGTGTGACCCCTGGAGTGAAGCTCTTCCAGGATA
The DNA here is from genome assembly GCA_922788865.1 of Poeciliopsis turneri. Lineage (NCBI taxonomy): Eukaryota > Metazoa > Chordata > Actinopteri > Cyprinodontiformes > Poeciliidae > Poeciliopsis > Poeciliopsis turneri. The sequence goes on from CAKLNU010000424.1 coordinate 88,461, forward strand.
ACCTTCATGTTGATCCAGTGGCTCCAATCATGAGGCAGCACCAGGATCTTACCGGCTTTGCAATAAGAAGATCTGAGCACCAGACAGCAGAGGACTGCCAGGAATACAGAGATAGTCTTGGACATTTTCTATAAAGAAAAAAAACAACGTTTTTTTAAGCCACGTTTTTTTAAGCCTGAACTTAAACATTACAACAGAGTGTAATGTTTTAAGAAACATTAAAGACCTTTAACACTTCTTTTAAGAGAGGAATGTAAGAAAATTAACCTCCTGTGGTCTTTGCATGCTCAGGAGGATGTAAGGAAGAGACGGGTTGTCTCGTTAGCCCGTCAGTTCCCACAACAACACAAACAAACCCTGGTAAAAGGACACAGCCTCTCTTTGTGACCCTGCCGGAACACGCACTGGGTATAAAACTTGTCAGTTCTAATGGACCCCATCTCTTAAAACCACAGGAGGATTAAAAAGCAAAGAGTTTAATTTCAGTTTCTATGAAGTACACTAAACATTTCAGATTTTACATTACAGGAGAAATTTTCTTCCCTTGTCTAGAAGAATGTCCTTTTGATCAATGAGACTAAAGTTAAGACATTTAATGAGCTTTCTCCCCTTTTCTGTAAATGGAACTATAGTTTTTATGCTCAAACAATTGCATTTGGTCTCATCAGACCAAAGGATATATCTCCAAAAATTAAGGTTCCCATTCTCATTTGGAGCCTGTAATGTGACTTTTTATGTTAGTTTTAAAGTAATGGCCTCTTCCACTCTGAGTGACCTTTCAGCCAATGACAATACAAGACACAGAAAAGGAAACTGTCTTACCAAACTTTTCATAAGAAGGTATTTTGCTTTTGTTCCAAGTTGATTTGCATATTTCACACCAAAATATGTTAGGATCCTTCCTGAACAGAATGATGACTAAACATTCTCATGTTGAATATAATTCTTTGACCAGTTAGACGTATAATTTTACAGTGTCTGGATTTAGTACCCAAAGGATGGTCTCTTATAAAGACTTGACAAGACTTTGTAAAGTATTTTTATTTTTGTAAAGTCTCATCAAGTCATCACCCAGTCAGGTAATGTCTGGGAGCCCAGTCATCATCCCAAAATTATATAAAGCCATAGTAGTCTTAGTTTATGCCAACTTCTCAAATAAAAAACTTAGAAGAAGGGGAAACAAAATTCCCTTTTGTTCAAACATTTTCAGATAGAAATTATCCCAGTAATTCTATTTGATTTAAAGCAAGAAATTTATGTCTGGTATTGACACAAACAATCCACAAATTTTGAATGAATTAAAACAACTGAGCAAATTTTCTTTCATCAACTTTATTGATAGTTTTGACTTTTTATAGTTGTTTATCTCTACATAAAATCCAAAGATATTTGTAGTTAAGAAGGAAAAATTTTCCAACTTTCTTGGAAAACAACCTAAAGTACTGTATCCTTTTTCAGGACTCCATATAAAAATCGAGAATTACTAATATATTTTTCACTCCTCTGCATTGATAAGCTTCTGATGTTTATGTTTGTCTTCAGCTTGTGTATCTGTTGTACTCCAAATATGATGAAACCTTGATTGTACATTAACAACCATGTAAAAAAATAAGAATAGTCACAATCCAAACATATTTAATCCACTCAGATTGACAAAAAAAAGTGAAAACAATGAACATGAAGTTGTGTTTTCTTCAAGTAAACTGAAAAAGCAAACCTGAATCTTGATGAATCCAGTTCCAGATGTTTGCCTTGAGTTGCCCGTCATCAGGAACCAGGATTGTATTTGACACTCATCTCACATTTCAGCCAGCAAGTCTGGGCTTGTGGGACAAAGTCCAATATGTGTACAAAAGGTAAGCTACAAAGATTTTATTACTTGTGCTGACATGGTGTTTGTTTTAATTACAGAGCGTACCTGTATGCATTTACTGACATTTTCACTGTTCTCTGTTCTTATATGTCCATTTTAAATTGTTTCACACATTTATGACTATGTATTTGCTCCCAGGAAGCAGGAAAGGAGACTTGATCTTTTCTGTTAATCAGTAACAAAATTACTGAATACAGAAGGGACAGTATGTCATACTGTAATTTGAATTCATTTACGTTCCTGTGATAGATAAGAACAAGAAAGGCCTTCAGAATGCCCCTTGAAGAATCAAGTAATATGGGTGAAAGAATCATCACGCTCAAAAAAGTATAAAATTCAACATCTTTAATTAGTTGTGGACTGAAAATCTTCCACAATACATTTTTGTAATAAAATAGAATTTAAAATTTCAGATTTGACAAACAAGGATATGGAGAAAACACTTAAGTTTGTTTCAGCAACAGATTTGTTGCGAAAGCACTTTGGTTCTCTCAATTCAATATATCCAGAAATAACATTTAAATACAGTTCAGATGAGTTTTATTGTGTTAAAGCAACATTGAATATGAGGCAGAAATGTTGGTATATTGCACAGCTTGTTGTTTTTGGTTAAGCTACCTGGAGGACACTGTTGCAAAGTTGTATATTTATTAAAATGGAAGTAATGTTTTGGTGAATTACTCTGGTTTAATCTTCTTGCTGGACCTCTTACAGCAGAGTAACCTACAGACAAAGATGAAACCCCAGATGGAGATTCCAGATACAACCAATACAAAGACTGCTACGTCTAGGCAGAAGTAGGAATACCAAGGCAGGCTGAAACCTGCGGACAGCAGGTGGGCGGCTCCTTTGTTCCTGATGACGAACTCTATCCAGAAGATGGCTGTGTTCATTGGAGACATTGGTCGGTCACGGTGTAGCTGAGAGAGACGTTGAATGTTTTCACGATAAGTTGGATTCTCCAAGATATCCTTTAGAGCCTCCAGAAAATTGTCTTTGGTCAGTGATCGGACCTCCACCACCCAAGCTGCTCCGCGCATCTTCAATCGGAGTAAGTTGTCAAATTGATCAAATAGGAGGGGCAAACCCAGAACAGGAACACCATGACAGATTGCCTCATACATGCCATTGGTTCCTCCATGGGTGATGAAGACTTTAGTCTTAGGATGTCCCAGGAGATCATTCTGGGGAAGCCATTTGACCAGCTTGGTGTTTTTTCCCAAAGTTGAAGGTTTTTCACTCTCAAGACGCCAAATGACTTTCTGAGGGAGCTCAGCAAAAGCAGCAGCAATGGCTTCTGTGATGTCAGATGGTAGAGCTGACACAATTGTTCCTACAGACATGACCACCACCCCATGTTTCCCAGAGCTCTGCATGAATTCCTCCAACTCATCAGGTAGAGGCCGAGCCTCCTTGCACTGGAAGCCTCCTATGTAAACCATATTGGGCATGGTGGGTCGAGGGAACTCAAAGACAAAATCTACCCTGAAAAGCCAGATATCAGCTGACAGCTCCAAAGACAATAAATCAGTCCCAGGAGGGAAATATTTCTGGAAGAGATCTGTGTAGGCTGGATTAATGATTAAGTACTGTTCATAAAGATTGTAGAGATAATGCAACATATTTTTTATCCTCTCTTGAAAATCCATTTGATCATGAAGTTCACTTCCAGATATAGGAACATAGGAGACAGGAGATGGAGCGATAGTTAGATGACCTTCCCCTGTATTCATCCAGCGAACATTATAGACCATTGGCAGCTTGAGGTAACCACCCAGAATCACCCCTAAGGTAAGAGCAGGGTCTGTCAACATGAGATCAAACTTTGAATCCTGCAAGATCTTTATTAAATCTTTGTCCTCTAATATTATGTTAGCAGATCTGGCCAGAATCTCATGGCCCTTCCCTAACATTGATGTAATCAAGAGCTGTTGGCAAAATGTGCTCATAAAGCTTGGATAGCTGCGGCAACTCATGACATCCTTCAGCATTTTATTGTAAAAGCTTCTGTCTGCCTCGTCCTCCAACATTGGGACATTAATGGATGTGTAAATGGAGGAGTTACTGGGGATGTACCAGCTCTTGGCAGATCTTAGAATGGTAATTTCATGGCCCCTGGAGTGAAGCTCTTCAAGGATTATCTTCATGTTGATCCAGTGGCTGCCATCAACAGGCACCACCAGGATCTTACTGCCTTTACAGTAAGAGGGTCTGAGCATCAGGAAGCAGAGGACTGCGAGGATTACAGATAAAGAGTTGGACATTTTCTGCAGGAAGATATAAAAGAACACAGTTAATCTTCTGATGTAACTGCCTTTATAAAAGTAGGAGTTGTAATGAATTGCTGCACTGTTGCAAGGCAATTGTAACTAATGAATCTGTGAAGACTTATCAGACCATTTCCAAACAATCTGAATGTCCTGAGAAAGACATATTAATACAGTTGACAGTCTTCCAATACCAATATGAAAATGAGCAATACTTCAGCTACATCTCACTGTACATTTGAAAACTGGCCTATCTGCCTATCCTTTGTGAAGCAATTACAGTAACTGGTTAAATGGGGTTCTGTCACAACACCAAGGCACCAACTGTCCAATTTTTGTTAATTTCTTCTCTTTGGTTCCTGTGTCTCCAGATTTAGTCTGTAACTGAAAACCTCTGGTGCCCGCTCATTATAGATCAGTGGCCACGTCTACCATTGCTTTGATTGTGATTTGTTTTTACAGCAACTTTATTGTCTTTTGCATTGGCTCTACCATTCCTCTTTGTATATAGACCAGGTGTTGTTGGAGAATGAACAGTTTGTTCCAACAATAGTCAGAAAAAAAGGATAGAAAATATGTTGAAGCTAAAATGAGGAAAAAAAACTGAATACGTGTGACTGTCTCAAAGGGTTGTCAGGAGAAGGTCAATCCTCTCTAAAACTATATTACTCCATAGTTTAGGTATTTTGTTGAATGAACATAATACCTGTGGAGCATTGACCCTTTGACAGACCAGATCAGATTAAAATAGGCAACAAAATAACCGAAAAATTTTTTACATAGCAAATATAGAGAAATATTTTTTTGAGGAATGCTGTAAGTGTGAAACCTTCAGCATTTTTTGATCTCCATATAAAACTTGAGAATAATGTTATTTATGTCACCAGTTTGGAATATGCATAGAGATATTTTGTGTGACTAACTAGCATAAAAATCTCTGCTGGAGTTTGCAACCTGTGCAGCCATTACATAGCAATCTTGAAGAGACCGTATACACCTGGAGCTTTAACAAGAAGAAAAGACTAAACCCATTTATTTTACACTAAGATCAGTATCAAAGGTTCCTAGATTTCTTACTTTTTTCATACAAAGATTTATCAGTTACAACCTGATTGTTATTAAATCCGATGAAGTAGTATTGTATGAGACACTCAACTCAGTTTTTACATGCAGAGACCCAGAGTTTGTGGAACAAAGTTCATTTTATGGATTAAAGGTCAGCCTCAAAGGATTACTGCTGTTATCGAACACAGTAATACTTTCAGACTGACGTCAACCAACCAGGTTCATTTTAAATACTTTCTATGACTGTTCATGCAAAATAATGACCACAAGCTAAAATATTTTTATTTTGTCAGACCTGTTTTATAGGTGTTTGTCTGTTGTCCGATTGTATGTGTTTTCTTAACTAAAATAAAGGGCAAACAACAGTGTCAAAACGCAATATATTTCTATGACTTTCAGTAAGAACAATGCAAACCCAAAGCATATGGCTGTTTTTCTACCTCTAGCTGAAAAATATGCTCTCTCAAAGCTTGTTATTGCGAAACTCCTTTACAGTAAAAACTGGTGCAAGTCATATGACCCACCATTGCAATCCCATAACTTCAGATTCAAAGGAACAAGGATTCTGAATCAGCTAACAGCTAAACGGGATCAAGCTCACAGTTAATCAGATTGAAGCCAATAGCTTAAGTGAATCCAGCAAAACGTTAACCAGGGCAGAGTTAGCAACTATTACACTATGTTCCAAATTATTATGCAAGTGATATTTTCTCAGATTTTTGGAATCAAAATAAAAACTAATAAAACTCAGTCTAATAGATCTTTAGACTGAAACTAATCAGGGTCACACTGACAGCTAATCTGAGTCAAGCTAGAAGAAAGTCTAATCCAGCTCTAATAGCCAATTAGAGTTAAACAAATTAGTTAAGCTAAAAGCAAATCTGTATCTAGATATATATAATACCAAATTAGTGTGAAATTAAGGATAATCAGAAAAGAGCTAACATGTTGGAGTAAAGCTAACAACAGTTAAAAATTTCATCTGGATTTAAAGTATTTTTTGTGAGGTGGAAAAGGACATTCAGCCTTTTCAGCTCAATTTCAGAATCTAACTAATAAACTATTACTCTTAGCTACTGGTAACAAGGCTTTCAGGCATTGCTGAATTATATTTGTTTAAATGAGAAATCACCAACAATTTTTTCCTAAATTTGTTCAGAAAAAAAAACATTTTACTAGAGTTTGTCAGTAAAGAACTTTATTTCCTTAAAACAAAACAAAATATGAAGCAGAAAACATCACCCAATGCATTGCTTATGGTATCCAAGAAAAAAAATCTGTTACTGAAAAAGGAGTTATTCTGCTTTTCTCTTCATTCTAGACTTCCTGCAGCAGAGTGCCTTACAGGCCAAGACAGAACCACAAATGATGCCTCCAGTTATGGCTAAAACAAAGATTGTTACGTCCACACAGAAGTAGGAATACCAAGGCAGATTGAAGCCTGCAGACAGAAGGTGGGAGGCTCCTTTGTTCCTGATGACGTACTCTATCCAGAAGATGGCTGTGTCCACTGGAGACATTGGTCGGTCACAGTGTAGCTGAGAGAGACGTTGGATGTTTTCACGGTAAGATGCATTCTCCAAGATGTCCTTTAGAGCCTCCAGGAAATTGTCTTTGGTCAGTGATCGGACTTCCATCACCCAAGCTGCTCCGCGCATCTTCAATCGGAGTAAGTTGTCAAATTGATCAAATAGGAGGGGCAAACCCAGAACAGGAACACCATGACAGATTGCCTCATAGATGCCATTGGTTCCTCCATGGGCGATGAAGACTTTAGTCTTAGGATGTCCCAAGAGATCCTTCTGGGGAAGCCATTCGACCAGCTTGGTGTTTTTGCCCAAAGATGAAGGTTTGTCACCAACAAAACGCCAAATGACTTTCTGAGGGAGCTCAGCAAAAGCAGCAGCAATGGCTTCTGTGATGTCAGACGGGAGAGCTGACACCAATGTTCCCAGTGACATGACCACAACCCCATTATCCCCAGAGCTCTGCATGAATTCCTCCAATTCATCAGACAGAGGTTGAGCCTCCTTGCACTGGAACCCCCCTATGTAAACCATATTGGGCATGGTGGGTCGAGGGAACTCAAAGACAAAATCTGCCCTGAAAAGCCAGATATCAGCTGACAGCTCCAAAGACAATAAATCAGTCCCAGGAGGGAAATATTTCTGGAATAGATCTGTGTAGGCTGGGTTAATGATGAAGTACTGTTCATAAAGATTGTAGAGATAATGCAACATATTTTTTATCCTCTCCTGAAAATCCATTTGATCGTGAAGTTCACTTCCAGATATAGGAACATAGGAGACAGGAGATGGAGTGATAGTTTGATGACCTTCCCCTGTATTAATCCAACGGACATTAAAGACCATTGGCAGCTTGAGGTAACCACCCAGAATCACGCCTAAAGGAAGTGCTGGGTCTGTTAATATTATGTTAAATTTTGTATCCTGTAACCTCTTCATTAGCACAACATCCTCCAAAATTTTACCTGCTGACTTTGCCATAATTGCATGACCATCTCCTAAGGCAGATGTGAGTAAGTACTGTTGATAAAATGTGCGTATAAAATTGGGATAGCTTCGTCGATACATGACATCCTGGATCATTGTAATATAAAAGTCTCTGTCTGCCTCATCCTCCATCATTGGGACATTAATGGAGGTATAAATGGAGGAGTTGCTGGGGATGTACCAACTCTTGGACGAGCGTAGAACTGTGATTTCATGGCCTCTGGAGTGAAGCTCTTCAAGGATTATTTTCATGTTTATCCAATGGCTGCCATCAACAGGCACCACCAGGATCTTACTGCCTCCACAAGAATTGTATGGGGGTATCAGGAAGTAGAGAAGTGCCAAGAATACAGAGGCAGTGGTGGACATTTTCTGAGAGGAAAAACAGCATAAAATTGTTAGCTAACCTTAAAAGTCAAATAGTAGCACTTTTTATCTATAACTCTATTACATTTCAATGATATGTAGATGTGAACAAACTTCCACTAATATGCTATAGCAGAGCTAATTAATTGTTTAACATTTAGCATATTTTCTTACTTTAAAAATATTTAGTGCACTTGCCCTAATAAATTTTTTCCAGATAAATTCTAAAGCAGTAATTTACTTGACTAAAGTTGTGTTTTTCTATGTTGTAGTTTGACTGTTAAAAATTAAATTTGTTAGACTCTTATTTTTGTGCTCTTATTTTGAAGTCTGTTTACACAGCAGTTATGTTTCCTCTCCTCATGTTGTCTTTTTGCAGATACTTTATTTAGTAAGTGACAAGTAAACAACAAAATAAGAAATGAAGTAGAAAAATACTTACATGAACAAACCAAGGCTGTTAGTTAAACAAAGAAATTTTTCAATTCACTGATATGAATTATTTTGACAAGCTTTTGTGTTATATGTTTTTCTATATTGTATGAAAGATCAGAACTATCAAATTACAAGCATTTTATAGAGAACCCCATAAAAGAGGGAAGTGGCATACAGCTAAAACTGACAAGACAGCTGTAAACTGAGTAAATAAATTATTCTGTTTATCTCATTTACTTTCACTTGGAACATGGCCAGCTCACCTGCCTTGAGTCATATAGGTGCACTGTTGTTACTCTGTAACTCAAATTGATTTGTATGAAGAAAGTGAAAACCTGTTTCGTCAATTCTCAGGAATAAAAACAAAATTTAGGTCAGTTTTTGTTTGAGGACACGGTGTATCCAGAAAAGTTTGAATAGAGCAATTAAATAAAACAGTCAAGGTCAGCAAATGGCCCCCAAACCTCACTTTGAACAACCTTTATCTATATAATGTATTTCTAGTGAATTTAGTTAATACAATAAATTAACTTTTCAAAATTATCCTAATTTATTAACTAAGACTATACAAACACACGTCCCTATCATGTACCTCCTTTTCATGGGTCATAAGCAGTGTCAAAAACCAGTATGTGTGTGTATTTTTTTTTTATATTCTGGGTCCTTCTTACATTTGTGTAATTGTTACATTTTTAAAATTGACTGTAAAGAAATATAGTACACAATACACACTCCAGTGAATATGGACAAATAGTACATTTTAAAGCATAATTGATTCTTAACTCATCAGTACTCAGTTTGGGTTTAGTGCTGTTTGTTTTTACGTATAAAGAGTTTGTTAATTAACTCACCTGACTGTTGTTGCACCGATTCCCAGAGTATAATTTGTGCTGCCAGTCCTTGGTGAGCCAGAATAATATTTGGTACTTATTTGCAGACATCTGAGCTTTTGAACAAAGATGACCTTAGTTTGTAATGCAAAGTCCAGTTTGTAGATTAAAGGTGAAGTCATCGGAGTTCATGGCACATTTAATATCAGATATTACTTGTGAACATGGCAGTACAATGGATTTATTGACTAATTTCAATGTGACATTTGCTAATGGACTATTTCTTTGAGCTAGAAGGTGTTGTGTATTTTATTGTTACATGTTATTTTCCCAGTCAGCCTGTTCAGTTTGTCAAGCTGAATCCATTTGCACACAACTCAGTTTTTACACACCTTGAATGAAACAAAGTCCAGACTTTGGGTTAAAGGTAACACACACACACACACACACACATTTATCATGAAAATTGCATTGGTTAGCAAAATGATGTACATGAACTTAGCACAAGAAGTAAAGTAGGCAAGTTTTATTTGTTTAGCACATTTAAGCAACAAGACAGTTCAAAGTGCTTCACAGGACGAAAAAAAAAAACAATACATTGCAGTGGGATAATGAAGGCAAATAAAGAAAAAATGGACTATAGACTAAAATGTATTATTTTTCAGTCAACATTAATCAAAGGCAACTCAGAAAATTTAACTCACACCCCCTCTCACAGGTTCCGGGACACTGTTAGCAGTAAAGATGTTCTGAAAAGGAAGACGGCCCCAAATCAAATTCTGCCCCCCAGCCCTATATAACCTTTGGCTGGCCCTGCTGCACGGTTATATTTCTGTATTTTTCCAAACTGGTCACTGAATCCAAATCAACTCTTACATCCTTTTTGGTTGCACACAAACACAACAAAAACCTTCCAAACTTCAGGTCGATATGAGGAAAAACCCTGTCTGGAAAATGGCCAGAGTGAGAGAGACAGGAGTGGCAGGAGGAAAGAGAGAAGGAGGAAGCAGCAAGGTCATACAGCGGAGGGAAAATAACACGGGCGTTCGTGATTAAGGCGTTAGATCGAGTCCCAACTCAGTCATATCAGCGAGCCGCAGCCTTTCCCTCCCCTCGCTCACTCGCCCTCTGAGGATTTACACAAACCACAATAAGAGTGGGACAAAGGTGATCATAAAAATGTGACTGCTGTAAAGGTTTTACAACATTACGGATAACTATTAACCCTGAGGAGAGGCTAGCATTAGCATCTGTCGTCTTACAGGTACAGGATGCACGGTTACTGTAATTTAGGAATCATTAAAGCTTTGGTGATTTAAAAAAAAAATTAAACTTATGCGTAAATTTCAAGTTACTGTGAAGTAAGCGTAGAAAAATTGTGGGCAGTAAGAGAAGCACTAGTATAAAATAAAAGTAAAAAGTAGTCAACAAATTACTCGACAGTAAAAACGTATTTGAAGACACGCTGTTTGCTGTTTGTTTTTACGTATAAAGAGTTTGTTAATTAACTCACCTGACTGTTGTTGCACCCGATTCCCAGTATAATTTATGCTGCCAGTCCTTGGTGAGCCAGAATAATGATTTATTCTGATAAAATTATTTAATATTTAAGAATTACATTATCAGACTGATAAAAATGTTAATTTATGTGGAACCAAACTAAAAATAATCTGTATAGATAACAAAATTGGGGGGAAAAAAAAAACAATTTTTCTAGATCAGTATGGAACTTTAACAGAAACTGCAGGTGTGTGTCTGGTTTTTGGTTACAACATGTTTGTTCTTCATTCATTGAAGTTATTCACAGTGGACAGAGAAGCCAGAAAATGCACTAAATTAATAGCAGCAATACGTAATAAAATTACTCTAGTAAAAGTAAAATGTACAGCTTAGTAAATATACTCCTGAATGTAAATTTTTTCCAAGTAAGTGAAACTGAGTAAATGTAACTAATAATTTAAATCAGCTTTAAAAAAGCATCTATGAATAAAATGGTCAACATGTAGGTGTCATTTAATGTTTGAATGTTTAAAATTTAACTAAACATGTCAAAATGTGGTGCAATGTAATTGGTTTTAGTTTTTTAAGCAGATGTTTTAAGCGTAGGCCTTTCTTCCCTTCACTGCAGGAACTGGTACAGAATCAACGGTGAGTTTGAGTGTGGTGGGAGCTTTAGCGCCCTCTGGTGGATGGAAATGGAAATAAACATGAAAATAAAATTAGAGAAATTGAAAAAGTAGCAGTTTTGCACTCGGGCAAAAGTTTCAATATGTTTATAAGACTGAAAATAGTCTATTTTTCAGTGCAAAACGTCTTAAATAAGACAATTAACTGATATGTAAATTTTCAGCAAGATATAGCAGCTTGTTTTATGTAAATAATTCCTTAACATTGATGAAAAATGTACTGGTTCCATTGGCAGATTATTTTACTTATAACATGGGAAAAATACCTTGTTATAAGTGAAATAATCTGCTATGATAATAACAATCTCTTAGTAAGTTTTTGTGTTTTTGCAGTGTATCCAGAAATTTTATTGAAATAAGAAGCACGATACTTAATTAAAAAAAAAAAATTAGTCAAGTAAAAATAAAAATAATAGTGTAATAAAGCTTTTTTTTCCCCAAAAAGTTACTAAAAAAAATGTAACCAGTTACTACAACTCTTCCACTAAACATACAACAACTAAACATGACAACTTAAAGTCAGCCTTCACTTTAAGTTGTATCTTTATTTATTCTCCATAGGCACAAATAGTTTTCATAAACAGCACAGATAGTTTGTGAATGTCTAATCCAAAGTTTCAGATCAAATCTAGATGGCATAAAATAATCCACAGTCAGAGCAAGCTGACATTTTGCATAAGAAGTAAAAATAGCTGCAGTTCAGAGGAGAAGTGGGAGCTGCTTGTGAAGGCTGCAGCTCTTCCTCCTCTGAACAATGAGTCAGACTTAAAGGATGAAATTCATCATTAAAAATCATTTTCATGTTTGGATCGCTACATCCATCCAACACTTGGCTGCAGAAAAGGATCTAGGCAACACTAAATGTTATCTATCTTTATTAATACTATTATTATTTCTTTTTTACATGTAAAAAATTGTAAAAACGCTAAATACAAAATATTTTAATGAAATGTTACAGTCTGGTTTCTAAGTGGTGAGAAATAAATATAGATCTATTCCCAACAATTAGTCAATTCTGAGAAGAAGAGGGTGTCGATTGCTTTTTTCATACTTAATATTTGAAATTCTTACTTTTGAAACTTCATTTTGTGTTTACGCCGTTTATATATATCTGATTTTAAAATGATTTGATTATCTGAAATGTGTGGGTCAGAAAAGCAAAAATAGAACAGATTTTCACAGCACTGCCTCTAAAAAACACCTTTAGTTTGTGTTAAATCATGTTTTTTTGTGAGGATTTGTTTAAAATTTCATCTGATCCTCAGATAAGGCCCAATGAGTTGAAACGGATCTGGTGATTTGTGACTCCGCCCTCTGCTGGAGAGGCGACGCAACTTTATCAACAAAATAGAAAGTTGATAAAATTCCATCACATCAAACTTTACAATTTATTTAATAGGTAAACATTGTTAAACTTTCTTCTAATCACCACACATTTAAAGTCTCAGAATGAAGTACTGGAAACTGAAGCACTATTACAAGTTTGTTGCCATGGTGACTACAATCAAAGGAAGGTCTGCAAATAAAAACAATCATTACTGTTTTCCTCAAGAGGCTCTTTCCATATTTGCCACACCTTGCACAAAGTTTGATGCAGAGCCCAGATATGTGAGCAAAGTTCCCTGGAGACATTCACCAGCTCAGAGGCTTTTCCTTCCTCTAATTGTTCAGCATCATAAAACGGATCGGTTCAGCTCGCATGTCGCTCGTCACACAGCTGATTCAGACACCATGCATGAACTGTGACTTTGTTACAGGTGTTTACTGTTAAATGAACACACCAGAACTCCCACAAGTCTCTGGCACCATCATTCAAAAAACTATAAGTACACTCTAAGATCACCCTCAGCAGTCGGCAGAGTTTGGGGAATCTCAGAAATCTGGATGTAAGATATCTCCAACCCTACTGATATATCGATGTCATGTCAGTATGAGGTAGGGTTAGGGTTTGCTGGTAGGGTTGAGGGTCTGTTTGTAGGGTTGGAGGTAGGGTCAAGGGTTTGTCGGTAGGGTTGGGGTTTGTTGGTTGGCTAAGGGTAGTCTCTGGAGTTTTTCGGTAAAGTTGGATGTAGGGTTTGTAGGGTTGGAGGTAGGGTTGATTGGTTTGTCACCTTCAGCATTTTAGGGACCTCAGAAACCTGGATGGAAGACACCTCTGACCCTACTGACATCACAATGCCATGTTGGTATGACTCAGGGGAGTCTGTAGGGTTGGACATAGGATCAGCCTTTGCTTAATAACCTTGATGGAAACATGACTAATATTTATTTCCTGTCTTTATTAGGAATTATATACAGTTTCAAACGATTGCATATTGAATATTTTTAACATAAAGAGCAAAGAATAGGCCTTATATTTCCAGACATACATGCATATTTGTTCAACCATTACATAAAAATGGTAAACAAAAGTAAATGTGTGGAAGAAATCAGTATTTTCTATAATAAAGAAAAAAATGTGGATGGTTAAATATTTCCCCATTTTCCATCCTTTGTTTCTTTTCACTCAATGTTCTATCAGATGTTCCTGGAAACATGTGAAAGTCTCTCTTAATCCAATCAAGCGTGGAAACTCTTTGAGCGCCATCTCTCTGATGGCGGCCGTGACGTCAGCTTCTCGGGTTGTTGATGAGGGAGCGGACCATTAGTTCTGATCAGGCAGCCGCGCTGACAAACACCACCGGGTTTTGTCTCCTCTTGATCTCTCTGTATATCTGACACCAGGTGCAGGGCCCGCAGAAGCTCGCGTACACGCAGTCGTTGCAAACGCTTCCCTGCGGAGAACAAAATGTGAAAACCACACAGCAGAACGAGTTTAAAGGAGTTCAAGACGTGAGCTGGAACAGGTTTCAGACTGATCTGAGGTCAGATAAACACTGCCGCCGTCTCACTTTGATTCTTTTCAGTAAATAAACAAATTAATAAAGACGCTGGATGAGTTCAAGCTCAACAAAAACTGTATTAGGCAAACAAAAAGTCACAGACACGCAATTAATTGTAGTGAAAAACCTCGATGCCATATCTGTGGCGGATGGACGCCCGGAGTGCCGTGGCCATGGGCGGGATGAGTCCGAAAGCGTCCAGCAGGGGGAGACAGAAACACTCTCCAGCCTCCTTCGCTGTCCGGCAGGCAAAGCAGGGAAAACAGCAGCAGGTGTGGCAACCTGCAGAGGAAGTCGGGGTGAAAGGTCAGGCTGCTGGTTACAGATGACTTCAGAGATCAGAGATGAGACGCTTCTGTCCTCAGATGAGGACGATTGGCTTATCATCTAAAGATGGACGCCGTGATTCCAGATCAGCCAGGAGGACGCTGAGTCAGCAGACAGTCTGTCTAACAACTCAACCATCAGTTTGATCCTCCATCAGGTCATCTGTTCATTCAACGGTCACTCCATCCATCCATCCATCCATCCATCCATCCATCCATCCATCCATCCATCCATCCATCCATCCATCCATCCATCCATCCATCCATCCATCCATCCATCCATCCATCCATCCATATTTCTCCTCAGACTTTCAGTTTGACGTCCCAATTTCAACATTTATATTGATGTGGTTAGGAATCAAAACAGCTCATTATTTGTCATCCGCCTTCTCGTAGTTTGACCTTTCATTCTGTGTCCTTAGTGACCATTTTATCAGAAAAGAAACAGATGACTGCGACAGACTGGCGACCTGTCCAGGGTGAACCCCGCCTCTCGCCCGGAACGCAGCTGGAGAGGCACCAGCAACTCCCGACCCCGTTAGGGAGAAGGGTGCTCAGAAAATGGATGGATGGATGAAACAGATGAGGTAAGATAACTTCTACTTTCTGCTCGTCCAAGTTGACTCTGGAGGACAAAACCTGATTGGCATCATGTGGTAGCTGCATGCTCCAGCTTTACCATTCTGTTGTTGTTCTGGTCTAGGGGTTTTAAGCCACTAAACTCTTCAGCTTGTTAAACATGCTGAGCCAGCAGTTCCTCTTATTGACTCGTACTCACAGACAGCGCGGTCCTGGCAGCAGTCACAGATGCCAGAGGACCACTGTTTGGACACAGAGGTCATGGTGAACGCCCCGGGTTGAGTCGCCTGAATGTCGGCAGACATGTCTTCAGCTCCTGGCAAAAGGAAATAAAAAGGAAATAACATTCCTATGTTTCTAAATAAATTTTACTCGTGTGTAGGAACATGACGCAGACTAACTCAATAAATGGAAGACATACTTTATATTTATGTTTTTTATAGAGAGAATAGTACTTTTTGTTCTGTTGTCTCTAATATTTCCGATAATCTAACAAATGTTAACATCAGATTAAGTGAAACCTTTTCACACAGGTTGGTTTGGATCGCTTTTGGATACTTTGGCTGCATTTTTGCACAAAATAGTTTTAAAAATGTTGTTTGTTTCAGTTTCTAGTTTTAAATGTTTTGGGTTGTAACTACTGAAATGTTCTACAAAGTAAAATATTCTTTATCTAGAGAAAAAACATGTTGGTGTGGTGTGATCTACTTCTGCTTTCTGGAGGGTTTTTATTACCAAACAAGATGCAGAAGTTCCAAGTTTTAATCCAAAACAGAAATAATCTAAAGCCTGAACCTGATTCAGAAATATACGGTTACTCTCTTTGAGTCTTACCTCACCTGTGGTCCAGAAAGTCTCACAGCTGAGAAGCTAGAAAACATGACAAATGGCAGAGGAAGCCTCTTGACAACTGGTTTGTCCAGCTGCGGAGCGATCATCAAAATGACAGTCCAACGTCAGACAATGAGGCAGTCGAAGTATTTTTAACTGCAATCTGAGAGATCTTGTTCTTTTTAAATAGCCACGCCTTTAACCTATTTTACTGTTTTCATTGTTAGAGATGTCTGACAGTGGAGAACAATCTTCTCCACCATCATGGCCGCCACAACAGTGATAAAAGCAGGTCATGTGGAGTTACGTCATTGTGTTCTCACATTAGTGCTGATGTTTTGTTTGTAGTCGTTCGAAAAAAA
The DNA here is from genome assembly GCA_922788865.1 of Poeciliopsis turneri. Classification (NCBI taxonomy): domain Eukaryota; kingdom Metazoa; phylum Chordata; class Actinopteri; order Cyprinodontiformes; family Poeciliidae; genus Poeciliopsis; species Poeciliopsis turneri. The sequence goes on from CAKLNU010000424.1 coordinate 104,976, forward strand.
GGCAGTTTGTACATTTATGTCTGAAGAGTGCATCAAAATAATCCCACATGAAGTAGCTTGATGCTGCAGCTACTGGATGGAAATGTATTAAAGCTATTGGCCAACACTTAAACTGGTCTTCTCCCAACAATTTCGAATATTTCTGACTTTTTTAAAATGCTTGCTAAAAATGACAAAAATAGTGCAATAAGTCAGTTTGATGCTTATATCCAAAGATCTTTTATGAAACAGTAAGTTGAACATGTCAAGCTTTCTATGTATATATAAAATTACAGTTGAGTTGAACTGCTGGAGACTTCTGCCACCACAAGGGGGCGTCGTAACAGCCCTACTGGACAAAGAATAAAATATGCAGAAATGTATTTGTGAGTAAAATATGAACTCATGGTTTCTGTCTATTGTTACACAAAACAACTGATCTCTAAACTCCTATTGAGTTTGACTCAAAAACTATTTTGTTAAGTTTAAAGAGTTTTCCGCCAATGCGATCATAAATATTTACATTATTATGAGAAACTACAGGGTAAAATCTTAAAATTACATTTTTATCATTGTTTCAGATGCTCACAAAAACATTTAGACTCTTTTTCTGCATTATCTGTATAAATCAAGGTTACAGCTTCAAGATATTGCACAAACTGAAGTTGAGGCAAAAAAGTTACTAAGCAAACAAAAATTTGAAGTATAATCTTTCAGTTTCTGTAAGTTTTCAGAGCAGAACAATTCCCTAAAGAATAAATTGAACACAAAGCTGAGTCAGTCTTGCTAGCAATAAAGTGAAAAAAAAGGAACAAAAATAGCGCTACATATTTATTTGCACATTACTTACGCAACATATTCACAAGTGAAATTTATTAGAGACACTTTGACAAAAGAAAACATTTTTTTCCTACAAAGACAACAGTATTAAAAAAACATAAAGTGTTTAAATAAAGTTTAAATCATTTGAACAAACTGGACTTTTGTTTGTTATGTCCCTGCAGGCCAAATGAAGTGTGATTAAATCCTCTCCTGGACTTTCTGCCATCAGGGAAAGAATGGTTCCCAGAGGCGTCTAGACCAAGTGCGCCCCCTGCAGGGAGGTCAGAGCGGTGTATCTGACTGTGGAGGAGGCCTGCAGAGAGGAGGCAGCGTGGGATGCTGCTCTTCTTTTCAGCTCCCTGGAGATCTGAAGCCAAGATAGCATGTAGCAGCAGCATCCGTACAGGCAGTCGCTCCACACGCTTCCCTGCTCAGAAAGAGAGAGAGAGAGACAGAGAGAGAGAGAGAGAGAGAGAGAGAGAGAGAGAGAGCTGAACATCAGTGGGAGGCCCAGGCAGAAAGGTGAACATTTACATTCAGGTGCAGAAGACACATTTTTATTGTTTTATAAACCAGCAGAACCACCGTTCACTTTTGCTGGGTTCCTGAAAATGAGCTTTTGTTGCCTCTCAACAACAATATTTTATTATGAAAGAAGATTTATTCTGCAAAATTAACTTTTTGCCCGTTTTTATACTTCAGTTTGAGTCTCAACTGCTTGGAGAAAACATTAAACACCACCAGTCCAGTTACTATCAGGACTGGTTATTAGGGTTAGGGGTTAGAGTTAGGTTATGCTAAAATCTCTTCTATGGTATTTTAATGTCTGCAGGTTCAGGATGGATGGATGGATGGATGGATGAATGGATGGATGAATGGATGGATGAATGGATGGACGTACTGTTGCACGGTAGAAGTGTTTCAAATTGATCTGAATTCTAGCGGCTGATTGGACGAAGCTGAATCTTTTCTTTCTTTCTCTCCTTCATGATCGTCTCTCTCCACCTGCTGAGTCTCCTTTAGTCACTTCTCACCTCCACCATGACACTTCTCCTCCTTTTCCTCCTCTCCATGTCCACCCGTCTCTTGTGGACATGCTGGTCCACACGAAGGACGTCCACAGAATGTGACAAACTCCCAGCGTTATGTAAAGCGTCGACCCTTGCTGTGATTTCATGTGGGAGGTGACATGAACACCCAGAATAATTTTACCACCCACTAACACACCAACAGGTCCAGTGATTTAAAGACAACTGCTCCATTTCGTCTAAAAAAAACGAAGAAAATAAGGCGGCCATGTTGGATCGACATTATGAGTGACCACTGAAGGATCTCATCTTGATATCAGCCTCCATTTCTGTTCATTCGAAACTCTAGAAAGCCCAATTTGCTGACGTCAAAATAGCTACACAGCTAAATTATCAATCATTTAACATTTAAATGACCAAATTATAAAGTTAAGTGGAAGTTTGAGTCATTTAAGGACCAAAATGACAATAATTCATTTGTGTACGGTGAATTTTTGTGTAAAATATTTTTGCTTTTCATTCGGTGGGTAGAAAATCCAGAAATTTTATTCAAATAAGAGTAAAAATACTTTCTAATAAAATACCTCAAAAGTGAAAAATACTCTTAAAAGTACACAAAAGTAAGTGTAACTTTTGAAATGAAGCATCCAGCTCTGGATATTCTGAATACCAGAGCTAAATGAAGCTCTGCTTTTACGTGATAATGTTGCTCAAAAACAAGCAACGATATAAATCTGTTGCTTCACGTTGCTTTGTTCACAGGATCCACGCCGTGATGGGAAAACTGCTGCTTTACTAAACAAACAACCTACAGGTTTGGACCCGTTTTCAGAAGAAGTCCTGGCATCGCTCTGCAGCCTCGGCCCACTCCGCCCTCAGAGGAGCCAGCATTTCCAGCCTCCTTCTCTCATGGCAGCGCTCCAGCCTCCGTCCGGCCCACAAACACTTGCAGTCTTATCTGTCCTGCTCACTTTCCCAGAAAATAAAAACCAAAAAATGTCTGCAGCACGGACCCGGCGCCGTCGACGAGCTTTTTGCTATTTGCATGTCAAGCATCTGCATGGAGAGCTGATGGCTATCATCTCTGGTCACGCATTATTGCAGGCCGTTTTGACATAAAATCAGTGTTTCAGCACTTACATGATTCCATGTATCTGGAATTAGTTATTTATGACCAGACATATTAAGATATCTCTAATTATATTATACTTGTATAAAGTTGTATGGAGCATATGGCAAGACGTTTCAACATAAAGTCAGTTTCGTCTGACTACCATTGCTACTCTTACTTGATAAACTCTCTGCATTCTCTGCTCCAGGGCTTTCAAAATGTTTAAACTCAACATTAATGTCCTTAAAGGGCCAGAATGAGTTGATAAAACCGTTTAAACTGTTGTAATATCAATAAACAGCTGTTTGTTTCAGCATTCAATAAGTGTTTTTTTAAGTTTTTTGGTAGAAAATTTCCAAATTCTTCTAGCAAATTTTGGACTTTTTAATCTCAGAAAATTTCTTTTTGTTTTTCTAGGAAAATTCCAGAAATAATCTCAAAATTTTAGATTCTTTTGTAAAAAACTATAAACTTTAACATTTTCAACTGCTTTCTAGAAAATTTCTGAAATTAATCTCAAAATTTCAGAATTTTTTCTAAGCCATGTTCAACTGTTCAAACTGTGAAATTTTAACCTTTTTCTCAAAAATTTCTGAGTGTTTTGGCAGAAATCTATTCCTTTCTTGGCTCTAATTCGCTGTCAGAGATATCAGCCTATGAAAATGTAATTTGCTGTAAAATGTGTGTTTATGTGAGTTGCGGTACCTTGATGCCGTAGCGTTCCCTGACTGAAGCCCTCATGGCCAGAGAGGCCGGAGGAACGCAGCTGATGCAGTCCAGCAGAGGCAGGCAGGGACAGGCGCCGGCCGCATTCGTTACCTTACAGGTAAACAGCGGGAGGCAACAGCAGGCCAAGCAGCCTGCACACACACACACACACACACACACACACACACACACACACACACACAACTGAGTCCCCTCACAACATTCCCACTGGTTTCATGCTGTTCACTTACAGTCTCCAATGTCTTTGTAGCACTCACACAGGCCGGTGCTCCAGGCTCCGGCCTCTTTGACCCGGTTCTTTGGCTGCACACTCACCGCATGTCTGGACATGGCGCGGCTGCTCTTCCACAGAAACATCAAAGTTGGAAAACACGTATAATGACAGACTGAAATGATGCAGCATTATCCCAAGTACTATTTATGGTTCCTACTCATTGTTTTCCCAGAGCAATCAGTGATCTAAACACCGAGCCATTAAAGGGGCTGAATTATGTAAAATTGGCTTTTTTAGCTTTATGCCATGTTTTAATGTTAATCCCTCTTGAAAACAAACCTGGAGTTTTACCCTGATTCCTTTATGCATGTTTTATAAATCATTTAATCTCCATGGCAACCATTCAGCTGTACAAAACGCCTGGTTGTACTTAGCCCCGCCTTTGAGACACAGCTCCTCCTCAGAGCTTCTGCATTACAGAGCTCCTTCAAACTAGCCAGCATCAATTAGCAAACACCTTATTAAAGGAGCCATGTTGGGATGACTTCCTGTAGGCGGAGCTTAGAAAAGAGCAGGAGCTTCTTAAAGAGACAGAAGCCAAATTTCAAGGCTTTAAATCATGAAGTAAATTTTCTTTAAGTCATATTTGATGTAAATAGCATTTTTATAACAAGTGAAGGTAACACATTTTGTTGTAAAATAGCACTATGTGGCTGACAAACACATAATACTGCCCCTTTAAACAAATTAGACCAAAGTTAAACATTTTTTAGAGTGAATTTTTGTGTATTTTAACTTTCCAATCTTTGTGGTATTTTTAGAGAAACAAATCAAGAATTTGCATCACACATTAAATTATACTGATGGTCTTTTCAATAAGGCTACATAGTGTGAAATAGTTTGATAAAAGGAGAAATTGTATATTTGGCAGTAAGGCTAAAAATAAAACAGAAAGTAAGCAGAATATATTTGAATTTTCAAGTTTTACCCAAGTAACCCATTTAAACCAATAAACATTAATTCCAGTTACACTGAAGTCAAAAGTAGAAAGCATATATGTTGGATTTTATGCTAATTCTGATCTTTTTTCCCATCATCAGTTACATTTTAGTTCTGGTTTTTAGCCACAAATCAAAATGAAAGGACAGAAAGAGTCCAAACATGTGGGTCCAGGTCAAACTGGTGTCCTCTCAGAAATGATTAACGTTCTCCAAACAGAAACTGAAAATATAAAACCAACATTTTAATACCTTGAACTTAGACTTACCTGTTTTAAGAGCTGAAATGTCCTGAAATCCAACGGGGAAGAGTTTTGTTCTTGTTTATAAACAACTGTCTCGTTTCTGTCCTCTGTCTTTCTCTGTGTTTTGGTATAAATACGAAACAGTCAGACGGTAAACAAGGCGGCCATGTTCCCATAACTGTTAACTAATCATGTTAAACATTCAAAGAACTGCTTTCTGCAGAATAGGGAATATTTTAAATAATTAACAGGGAAGTTACTATTTTTAAATTAAAAACTGCAAAAACATAAAAATGTACCAAGAACTTTTGGTCCAGTTTCTAATGTAAATATTTTAGTGCACTTAAAATAAGACAAGATTAATTTACAAATAGTTTTTTAACAAGATATAACAGCTTGTTTCAAGTAAATTATTTTTTACTTTAATTTTATTTATTATTGACTTAAAGAAGCGCCTACATTTGCTGAAAAGTTACTTGTAAGTTAATTTAGTCATATTTCAAGTATACTAAGTGTAAAAATACTTGGTAAGATTTAGTGGTTTTACAGTGCAGAACCTTAGTTTATAGTACTTATTATTACGACTTGAATATTTTGACACCTGCTGTGAGTTAAATATCAAAGCTTTTTCTTAAAAACAGATTTTTTTTGGTATCTTTATTGTTGGAAAACCACCAAAGTAGTAAGATCTACTTCAACTGGACTCTGAATGTCAACATTTCCACAGTTGTATTTTCACACAAACAACAAATTACAGCCTGGACATATCTGATCTCTCGTTGTTCTTTTCTAAGCAAGCGCAGCAGCTATCAGCAAAAGGACGCAGTCAGGGGAATCTCACCCGTATTCGGCTGACCCAAAATATAAGGACTGGAACTGACATACAGGATTTTGCAATAGATTTGCAGAGGCGACATCCATGACACCGCAGAGATAAGCATAGTTCAGATGTGCTCTCAAATAGAGACACTGATTACTGGAACCGAACTGTGAAAGGCAGAAAGGTAGCAGAAAATAATGTGGCATGTACTGATTTTACATGCCAAGTGAAAAACTGGCAAACCAGTTTTGAAGCAAATATGTCTGATCTACCTATTTTATAAACAGAACGTTGCTAAATAGCTTAGCTAAGTACTCATAAAATGAACCCACTCTCATTGGTGAAGCATAAATTATATGATAACAGCTAGATTATCTTCATACAAATTCATTATTTTATATTGTTGGCATGCTTTTTACTCCTTATAGACAAAAAACAGTTAGCTTTAAATCCGCTGTTGAATGGACTTTGTTAGCTAAGTCTAGGTTAAAGACTTAAAGCTTTCATCTTCAGCTAGGCTAACACTTAACTAATAAAAGTTGGTAAAATATTGAAACTTATTAACTATTATTTTGTAAAATGATACAGTTGTGGCAAGTAAAAGTCTTTATACTAAGCTAAGCTAACATTTATCATTTTTACAAATACGTGGTAAAACGATACCACATCTATTAGCTAGCAAACGTTTTAAGCTAAACTAACATTTGCTATTTTACTAAAAGCTCTTCAACAAAAGGGGAAAACATATCAGTTTTTCTGGTTCATATGTATTATTATACATAGAAGCAGACTGATGTAAATGTGGTGGGAAAAAATATCAGTTGCTAAAGGTATTACTGTTAGCATTATTAGCAACAATTTAATCTGGAGGAAACGGCTAGCTTACAAAATGAAATAAAAAAATCATTATTTTACAAAATGTCATGAAAAATCATTATTTTTATTTTTTTGACAACAAATTGGATATTGTGTTGTGCTTAGTATTATATGTTGAGTGAATTTTGTGAGCTTGAACCAGGACTGTTAGGCTAGGCTAAATTTGTTTGCTAAGCTAGGCGAGGCTAATACCATGATGGGTATTTTCTGATCATTTTTATTTATCTAAAGACTTGGTGAAGAAACAATATTTTTACATTGTGCAAGTAGAAATTGGACAATTCGCTCATTTTTAAATATTTATTTAACTTACATAAAAGTATATATTCAAACTATAGACTAAAATAGTAAAAGGCACTCATTTGTCTTTGTAAAATGTTTTTATTAACAATAATATAAAATAAGACAGATAAAACATTTAGCAGAGTAAAAATTAAAAATAAATTTGAATTGAAAAGGTAAATTTACAAATATTTAATGAAATACAAGTAAAAACATAAAAGTATTTACAAAAACGAGTAAAAAAACAAACTGAAAACAGTAAAAGCATTGAAAAAAAGTCTTAAAGGATGCTTTTTTTCTTCTACAATCATTGCATTTTTTCAAAACTTTTATGACCTTAAAGAGAAAATGTTTAGTTTGCTCCTACAACTTATAGCTTTTAATACAAATAGATTCAAAGAGTTTTAATGTTTTTTTTTCATCGCTTTCACTTCAATCCTCCTCATTTACAAAATTGCACTGTAACAAGGGAAGTTACACAAACTTTTCATCTCTGGGGTTTCTGCAAAGTCAAGAGAAAAAAAGATCAGACAATATTAAAGAGAGAAAGACAAAACATGTTTGTGCTCCACTCACTGTTTTTCTTCATTTTGCAGCAGAGGCAGAATTTCAGAACCTGTTTTTTCATGTGATCTGTGGGAATGAGTGGCTTTGGGCATTTCTTTGCGTTGCGAGATTGAACATCTGCAACACACACAATAAAATGGACCAAAAATAATTCCTTCAACCAGATGCCCTTCAGTGGCTTTGAAACCATCAGACTCCACATACCAATCATTCTTCTACGTTTAATGCAATCATGGACATTCTTAATGACACAATAGCTGTTATTTCTGCAGTTTATTTATTAAACATTTATTATTACCCATTCATGAAGCAGTCAGATGACTAGTAGAGCAGCTCTAAGCTTGTGCCACTGCCCTTTTGCTACCTACCCTCCCTAGTTCACAATATGATATTTATATTATTATTTATATTATATTGGGTTAGTAGTGTGTATTTTAGTTACTGATCAGTATATTGCTTTTGTTAATTGTTATTATTTGAGATAAGCTTTAGGTCTTGCTATTTATTGGATCTTCTTATGGTTTATTTGTTTTGTTTATGTTAAACTTTTATTCATATATTATTCTTTCAAATGTACAAATCTGTATATAGTTAATTCTTCTTTTGGTTGACGATGGGCAGATTCTAAACTCATACATTATTTTAAAACAAGTCATTCTCATTTATTTATAAACGTTGTTATGTTTGTTGATTCTTTGTTATATTGTAAAATATAATAACATAAGTCATTAGTAGATCTACTACTTTGTTGTTTCCAGCAGCTGAATGCAAAAAATGTTTTAGAAAAAACATATTTAACTCTGTAGTGTCAAAATATTCAGAGTAAATGATAATAAATTGCTATAAACTAAGGTTCTGTAAAACCACTAATCTTACCAGTATTTTTACACTTAGTAATACTTGAAATATGACTAAATTAACTTCGTAACTTTCAAGCAAATGTAGGCGCTTCTTTGATCAATAATAAATAAAATACAAAGTAAAAAATAATTTACTTGAAACAAGCTGTTATATCTTGTTTAAAAAACTATTTGTAAATTAATCTTGTCTTATTTTAAGTGCACTAAAATATTTTACATTAAGCACTGGACCAAAAGTTCTTATTTATTTTATGTTTGCAGTTTTTAATTTAAAAATAGTAACTTCCTATTAGTATTTAAAATATTCCTATTCTGCAGAAAGCAGTTCTTTTGAATGTTTAACAAGTTAGTTAACAGTTATGGGAACATGGCCGCCTTGTTTACCGTCTGACTGTTTCATGTTATGCAAAACACAGAGAAAGACAGAGGACAGAAACGAGACAGTTGTTTATAAACAAGAGGCTTCCCGTTAGTTTCAGAACATTTCAGCTCTTGTAAAACAGGTAGG
>CAKLNU010000430.1:0-237932 GCA_922788865.1 Poeciliopsis turneri
GCTGTGGTTGTGGTTGGAGCAGATGTGGTTGTAGTTGGAGCAGCAGTAGTTGTGGTTGGAGCAGCTGTGGTTGTGGTTGGAGCAGATGTGGTTGTAGTTGGGGCAGATGTGGTTGTAGTTGGGGCAACTGTGGTTGTGGTTGGAGCAACTGTTGTTGTTGCCTGTGCAACTGTCGGCGTTATACCTGCTTTTTGTTGGGGTTTTTTGGAAAAGTTTTGTTATAGTTCCCCTTTATTTTACACCTTCATATTTACAGTTTTTAAAATTTCACACTCATTAACTTACCATTTAGTATTAGTAGTATCATCAAGATGTCTTTAGGCCCCATTTTCAATCTTTGTACTGAAAAAGTTTCATCAACACTTATTACTTTACAGATTTCCACCAGTCGAATAGGCATTTGCAGATGCACTTAATATAAAACAGCCATTTTACAAACATAAACAAGAACACAATTGAAAATCTTTTAGATTAATTGTAAATAATGAATAGTAACTAAATTGTAATGAATTGTATAAATTGTTATTTATATATTATTATAAACCAATTAAATAAAGACAGACAAAATAAAGCATCCTTCAACTGGCAACACAAGAAGACAAAGAAAATTTTCAAAACAAATTGTGAGTATTTTACAGTTGATCCTCAAATAATTATCAAAACCGAACACACATCAAATTTATCTGAAATTTCTTGTTTTTAGTTTTTTTCAGGTTTTCAACAAAAAACAATGTTCTTTAGTTATTGGAAATTAAAATAAGCAGTACATATTTCCATATTTATGTAGTTAAAAAAAATCTTTAAATAGAATTTTTTTAATAAAATTAAGAACTTACTGTGTTAATATTTCATTTAAGGGTTGCCAACGTATTCTGTAGATTATATTTTGTGATCAAAATTTAGTTCCCCATTATTATTTGCACTTTATTGTTAATTAAGTTGTTCAGTTGTTTTGACATTTTAATCTAGCTTAACATTTGATTTCCTGAGCATGTTATGGTGGTGTAAGGTATAGCGCGACCCACGTTTGGCGATCTCAAGTTCTTGACGTGGGTTCGATTCCCAGACCCAACAATATTTGCCGTATGTCCCCTTTTCTGTCAGCCTACTTTCATATAAGGGACACTGGAGCCCACAAAAGCCCCCTGGAGGGGTAAAAAAGAGAGAAAAATTCTGATTTTCCTTTCCAGTCCCCATTTTATCATGTGTGGAAGATGTTACATTTTTAGTAAGTTTGCCAATATTAAAGATACAGAAATACGCGTAAGTCCAGTCATTCATTCCAATTTACATTTGCATTAAATGGAAATGTATTTCTGAATGTGTACTTACCCAAAGCAGTAGCTGATTTCAAAAGTTCCTCTAACTCTCTCCTGCTTCTCCTTTAACTCTTGGTCAACCAGTCTGCTGCTGAACCTTATATATTACCTGTCTGTTGAAAGTATGACGCAGATTAAAAAAATGTTTTTTAAACTGTTGTTGCTGTTAGATAAAAAGAACTCGCATTTATAATTTGGTTTGCATTCCTATTGTTGAATCATTCCATCAAAGTGAACAAACCAGACGTCATTATCTTGTCCTGTTTATGGAAATGGGTGTAACACCTTCTAATGAAAGAAACTATGAAAGATTTCATAGTTGCGTAAGGCGTTTTACCGAATGACTTGGTAGTTTTAGTTATTTACACTTTAATTTTCCCCACAGGTTTTTTTTTTTTTTAAACACTGATATGTGTCTTTTATTTTAGCACAGATGCAATGAAACCTACAATCTATAAAGGTGAACAGACTGTTTTGTACAAAGATTTAAGTTGCAGATGAAGTGTCTGACGTATTCAAAAGCTAATTCAGACATAAATGCCTTTAGACAGACCTTTTGTTATAGATGAAAAGCTTTTGAACTGCATGTGTATTTTTGTGAATAGTATTCATAAGGGCAAGAATGCAAAGGTGTGGCTGTGACACGTTTCTCTCACATCCAGCACTTTATTGAATACAAATACATCATTAAGACATCATGTTTAGTTTTTTCAAACACTGTAAAATTTGTTTATATTGGCACAAAGTTGTTAAATGGAATACACTTTATATTCAACAACAATTGATGTTGTAAGTCAGCTTAAGAGTAGGACAATGAAATGTACAGTAATAATCAAAGATGTTTCTGTTGTAGATGTTGTCACTAAGAGATTTCTCAAGTTTAAAACACAAGTTTTTGCTACATTAGATTTTATTTTGGGCTATTGCAGTTTTAAGTCCGCTAGTTAAAAAAGAAACAGAAACTCACTGTTCAAAATGTTCTAAATTTTACATTTTCCACAATATTTAAAGAGTTAACAAACCGCTTAAACTTTTGAAAGCCTTTCAGTAGTTTTTATTCCTCCTTTTGACAATGTGAAAGTAAAAGTAAAAACACAAATACAAAAGCGAATGAATAAAATTTCATAAAGATATTATGTTTCCCAACTTTTAATATGACGCCTGGGTGAAAATTCAAGCTGGGAGATGGAACACAGCTGATCCTCATCACCATCCTCCACGCCCCCGCCGCTGCCAATCAGGTCTGGCGCCGTGTACCGCTCCAGCCAATCACCGTGCACGGATCCCTCCAAAACGCCGCCCTTCGGTCTTCCTGCTCTTTTGCCGTGCTTCGACCCGCCAGCTCCCCATCTCCTCCTCGGTGCCGGCAGACACCTTCCAGGCTCCCTCTGCATTCCTTCACCTCGAGGCTCCATCACCAGGATTCGAACCCGGGGGGTGGGGGGGAGGCTGCCTTAGCTTCGCCGAGCCGACCACCTGCCCTTGGTTGATCCTCAGCTCAGAAGTCTTCTACCGGGTTCGAGCGCCAAAGAACTTTGTACCATTAAATCTTCTAACTGCTATTTTTCTCTGTGTGAGTCTATCCAGTTTGAAATAACATGTGCATATGCCTCATGTTGCTAAGATATGTGTAGTGGTTAAACTATCATAAAAATAATGGTAATAGTTGTGATAAATAAATGTTTAGAGGTAAGAATAAAACATTTATATCTACTTGTTTTTCTCTATTACTGACAAGAAAAATTTTACCAGCAATATCCTTTAAATCCAAAACCATGCAACATTACATACCAAATCCATCCATTCATTCATTTTCTAACACCCTTGTCCCCGGCGGGTCAAGAGGTTTGCTGGTGCTGATCTCCAGCTAACGTTCCGGGCGAGAGGCGCGGTACATCCTGACAGGTGCTTTTATGCGGTTGGATAACACTAGAACTGCTCCCTTTTGAAGTTTCACAAATAAGATAAACGTTTCACAAATCCCAAATTGATTTTATATTTCATGCTATTAGTTGAAATTAATCTAGTCCAGGTTTGAAGAGTCTAGGTGTTGAAGCTTTTTAGCTAGAGTAAATTAAAGATGCTGACGGTAGTGAAAAATTAGGTGGAACCGCCCTTTAACCATTTCCCGAGTTGGAAACTACAATGGGAAACCAACTTCAGCTTCATCCAAGCAGTAAGGCCTAACGTATGACAAATCGATGGTCGGCATGAAATTGAATAATCTCAATACATAATTTAATGAAAGCCTCTCATAAATGATGGTGGCGTCGGCTGTAGGAGTTTGCCCTGCAATAGGTGTATTGCCAGTTCCATCCCTGTTCTACCTTTGACATTTCAGGTTTATATTGAAAAGGCATTATCAATTAAATTGATTAAGAAACCAAAATATCACACCCACATTCTATTCTTTGAAAAAATTACTTTTGCAGTCTGGTTTATTTTTTACATCCTAGACATAAACATCAGCAAAATTTGCAATTTTGGCCAATTAATACTGTTAATTTTATGGCAATTAACTGCCAGCAATATAATATTTTTCTATGAATTTGACAATAACTTAGATTTTTACAATAGATTTGTGTGTTTTTGACATTTCATGACTGTCAAAAATACTTAAAATTTATCTTTATTGGGTTAATGTAGTATTATGTATTTTCTGTGGTAATATAGTGCATTTTATATTACAGTTACCAACTGCACGTATTTTCTACAGTAATATCAGATTTTACGATGTGTAACTTGGTATTTGACAATTTTTTACTGTAAATTTAGTTTTTTTTTTAAAGTGTCATTATCCAACATTGGCTGAAATGTCACTCAGAGAAGGAGAAAAGTTCAAAAGAAACATAAAAATCCATACTGCAGTTTGCAAATGCATACAGGCACATAGATCTTCAGGGCAGGGTCATATTTGGGGCTGTTTTGCTGCAGGAGAACTGACACACTTCATAAAATAGATGCATGATAAAGAGCGGGAAATATTGAAGCAACATATAGAAACATCAGAAAAGACTTTACAGCTTGAGCTCAGATCGGTCTTCCAAATGGACAACAACCCTCAGCTTACAGCCAAATTGGTTACAAAGTAGCTAAATGACCACAAAGTTAGAGTTTTAATGTGGCCATCAAAGAGCACCGATTTCATTCCTATGGAGAAGTTGTGGGAAGATCTGAAAAGGTGTGTGCAAGTGAGGCAACCTACAAATTGGACCCAGTCCCACCAATTCTGTCATCAGGATGAATGGGCCAGAACTCGAGCAGAATATTGTGTAAAAACCCCAAAGGCTTGACACAAATCATATATTTTAGTAAATAGAATTAGAAAATGTTGGTAATTCTAACGAGGCTAAAACAAGGAAAGTTTGGTCTGTAACTTCGGACAGGGAGGAGAAAAGGAGATAATTTAAAATATTCCATTGCATTATTGTGTTTTCATGATCTTTTATTAAACTGACAGGTGTATTCTTTACAGAATAATTTCTGTTATAAATTGATCTAGTCCAAAAGGAAAAGAAAAACTGGACAATCATACAGGACGTTGCTCAGAAAGCTTATTTTTGGTAAATCCTACAATATTTATTAAGAGAAAGATCTTCACCAAACGAAATAATCCTTCAAGAAATACCTTCATGATAAAGAGAATAAATTAATTCAACGACACAGAATAATTAGTTTTGCATTAATAAATAAAACAAAATTGACATGAGGAAATTATTATGTTCCAATAAATGTTTTAAAATTCTAAGTGAATCTTGGTCTGGAATTAGAACAACATTCTTGTTTACACAAGCAATAATTGACATTTTTATGCAGATTTTCCTGTGGAAGCCAGCAGAGACGTTATTGCTGAGTTGAAAGAAGCCAAGACAGCAGGACCATGCTGAATGCAGTGATGAGGCTGATTGCATGGCTTGCTCCGTTTGACGTTTCTGTGTAAAAGAAAACAAAAAAGAACATACTTACTTCAACTAACTCCTCTGTGAGTTCATAGATCAAGTATGATTAACTTGTTAATCTATATCTTCTATATATTGAATGTAATTTAACTTACGTGTGCCATCCACAAAAATTGAAGTGATGTCAATGTTGAAACCTGTGACGGTTGTATTTGCTTTCACCAAAACATCTGTGATTTGGGTGCTATTAGGTTGAGATTTTTCTGCAAATACAATGTCAATGTTGTTGATGATTGATCCATTGCTGCAGAGGAAACAACATTTCAGTTAATCTGTGGACATTCATATAAAAACAGTCTTCAGAATTTATATGCAACTCATACCTGAATGAAATCACATTGAAACTGCGGTGAGAAGAGAACGCTGCCTGGTAGAGTGGTTCAAGCTACAAAAAGACAAAGAAAGTGTGAGTTTTCCATTAATGGTGAATTTTAACATTGGATACTTAAAAATATAATTGCAGTAATCAGACTTGAAGCTTGTAAAAGAGCAGTAAAGGGAATTGAAATCTATCCAGGTCAATTTCTCCTGTGATATTGCAATCTCTTAATATTGGCTTGATAAAACATGTCAGATCCATTGGGTTTTTTATTTTATTTTCATCATTTTTTTTTTGATTCATGCAAAAAATAACGATGGAACATGTTTTTGAGACTGTGTGACATTGCATGGAAATGTTATATTTGCTGCCAAAGCACACAGATATGAGGAAAGAAAACTTATTAATTATTTTATGTAAAATGTTTTAGGAACTAATTACTTATGCAAATATTTAACAACCATTTCAAATGATACTTACATTGGTCTTCAAAAGTGCAGCTCGATTTCTGAAAGCTGTAGATGATGTGTCCAGCAACTCGGTGGTGAATGTCTCTCCCGCAGACCTAAAAAGTCAGTCGCCGCTTCACAGTTGGGCAGTGTTGGTGGTGGTTGGGGAGTTGTAGAGAGTGTGGTGGTGGGGATTGTAGTAGCAGTAGTGGTGGTGGTTGGCGGAGTTGTAGTAGCAGTTGTGGTGGTGGTTTGCATAGTTGTTGTAGTATTTGTAGTATTTGTAGTATTTGTAGTGGGAGCAGGGGTTGCCAAAGGTGTGACTACCAGGATAATAAATAACATAAAATTAGCCATTACTCACAAAATTGAGTCCCTGTAGGTTTTTATGAAAATTAAATAGACATATAAACTGGTCAAAAATACAAATATCAATGCTTCTAAAAAGAGCTTCACGGCTCTGTTCTTGTGTAGTGTTACAACTCTTTTACTTACGTGTTAGAGTAACGGTTTCAGGAATGAATGTAACGTTGAAAGTGGTGCTGTTTATCGCCTCGACTAAGGTTGCTTGAACAATTTCATTCTTTGGAAGACTTTCAGGAGATGTAGTTTTATTAAACTCCAACCCCCACTTCTGCTTCAGTATTAGTAATTCATTATGCAGATTGTGTGGAAATTCTGCAACATAACAAACAATAAAGTAAGTTCAGAAAAAAAACTGAAAATAAGAAACCCAGAGTATTTTTGGCTCTTTCTCGACAAATAACATAAATCATCATTCAAATCTTAAAAATGCTTTTGGAAAGAGAATTACAATTTGAATCTTACCTGAATGCAACAACAAAACTCCGAATGAAGAGGATGCCAAACTTCTTTTTGTAGATTATGTCATACTGTAAGAAATAATGTTGAGTGCAGCCATGAGAAGAAGTATAAATATCAATAATTAGAAATAGATGTTTACTGAAATGTCGAAAATATAAAATAGACTAAATTTAGTTTTGTACTTACTGTTGCTGTGACTTTTTTCTCAAGATCTATGAACAATTTGCTGGATTTGTTAGTGAGTTGCTCATCAAATGGTTCAATGATGGTTGCTACAAGAGCATACACTGGAGGAGGAGGCTCAGTTGTAGATGGACTTGGTACAAATGGGGCTGCTGTGGTTGGAGCAGCAGTGTTGTGGTTGGAGCAGCTGTGGTTGTGGTTGGAGCAGCTGTTGTTGTGGTTGGAGCAGCTGTTGTTGTGGTTGCAGCAGCTGTTGTTGTGGTTGGAGCAGCTGTTGTTGTGGTTGAGCTGCTGTGGTGGTAGTTGGAGCAGCAGTAGTTGTGGTTGGAGCAGCTGTTGTTGTGGTTGCAGCAGCTGTTGTTGTGGTTGGAGCAGCTGTTGTTGTAGTTGGAGCAGCTGTGGTTGTGGTTGCAGCAGCTGTGGTTGTGGTTGGAGCAGCTGTTGTTGTGGTTGGAGCAGCTGTGGTTGTGGTTGGAGCAGCTGTGGTTGTGGTTGGAGCAGCTGTTGTTGTGGTTGCAGCAGCTGTTGTTGTGGTTGCAGCAGCTGTTGTTGTGGTTGGAGCAGCTGTTGTTGTAGTTGGAGCAGCTGTTGTAGTTGTTGGAGCCGCTGTGGTTGTAGTTGGGGCTGCTGTTGTTGTGGTTGGAGCAGCTGTTGTTGTGGTTGCAGCAGCTGTTGTTGTGGTTGGAGCAGCTGTGGTTGTGGTTGGAGCAGCTGTTGTGTTTGTCTGTGCAACAGTCGGCGTAATACCTGCTTTTTGTTGGGGTTTTTTTTGGAAAAGTTTTGTTATAGTTCCCTTTCATTTTACACCTTCATATTTACAGTTTTTAAAATTTCACACTCATTAACTTACCATTTAGTATTAGTAGTATCATCAAGATGTCTTTAGGCCCCATTTTCAATCTTTGTCCTGAAAAAGTTTCATCAACACTTATTACTTTACAGATTTCCACCAGTCGAATAGGCATTTGCAGATGCACTTAATATAAAACAGCCATTTTACAAACATAAACAAGAACACAATTGAAAGTCTTTTAGATTAATTGTAAATAATGAATAGTAACTAAATTGTAATGAATTGTATAAATTGTTATTTATATATTATTACAAACCAGTTAAATAAAGACAGACAAAATAAAGCATCCTTCAACTAGCAACATAAGAAGACAAAGAAAATTTTCAAAACAAATTGTGAGTATTTTACAGTTGATCCTCAAATAATTATCAAAACCGAACACACATCAAATTTATCTGCAATTTCTTGTTTTTAGTTTTTTTTCAGATTTTTAACAAAAAACAATGTTCTTTAGTTATTGGAAATTAAAATAAGCAGTACATATTTCCATATTTATGTAGTTAAAAAAAATCTTTAAATAGAATTTTTTTTATAAAATTAAGAACTTACTGTGTTAATATTTCATTTAAGGGTTGCCAACGTATTCTGTAGATTATATTTTGTGATCAAAATTTAGTTCCCCATTATTATCTGCACTTTATTGTTAATTAAGTTGTTCAGTTGTTTTGACATTTTAATCTAGCTTAACATTTGATTTCCTGAGCATGTTATGGTGGTGTAAGGTATAGCGCGACCCACGTTTGGCGATCTCAAGTCCTTGACGTGAGTTCGATTCCCAGACCCAACAATATTTGCCGTATGTCCCCTTTCCTGTCAGCCTACTTTCATATAAGGGACACTGGAGCCCACAAAAGCCCCCTGGAGGGGTAAAAAAGAGAGAAAAATTCTGATTTTCCTTTCCAGTCCCCATTTTATCATGTGTGGATGATGTTACATTTTTAGTAAGCTTGCCAATATTAAAGATACAGAAATACGCGTAAGTCCAGTCATTCATTCCAATTTACATTTGCATTAAATGGAAATGTATTTCTGAATGTGTACTTACCCAAAGCAGTAGCTGATTTCAAAAGTTCCTCTAACTCTCTCCTGCTTCTCCTTTAACTCTTGGTCAACCAGTCTGCTGCTGAACCTTATATACTACCTGTCTGTTGAAAGTATGACGCAGATAAAAAATACATTTTTTTAAACTGTTGTTGCTGTTAGATAAAAACAACTCGCATCAATAATTTTCTTTGCATTCCTATTGTTGAAACATTCCATCAAAGTGAACAAACCAGACGTCATTATCTTGTCCTGTTTATGGAAATGGGTGTAACACCTTCTAATGAAAGAAACTATGAAAGGTTTCATAGTTCCGTAAGGCATTTTACCGAATGACTTGGTTGTTTTAGTAATTTACACTTTAATTTTCCCCACAGGTTTTTTTTTTTTTTTAAACACTGATATGTGTCTTTTATTTTAGCACAGATGCAATGAAACCTACAATCTATAAAGGTGAACAGACTGTTTTGTACAAAGATTTAAGTTGCAGATGAAGTGTCTGACGTATTCAAAAGCTAATTCAGACATAAATTCCTTTAGACAGACCTTTTGTTATAGATGAAAAGCTTTTGAACTGCATGTGTATTTTTGTGAATTGTATTCATAAGGGCAAGAATGCAAAGGTGTGGCTGTGACACATTTCTCTCACATCCAGCACGTCATTGAATACAAATACATCATTAAGACGTCATGTTTAGTTTTTTCAAACACTGTAAAATTAGTTTATATTGGCACAAAGTTGTTAAATGGAATAAACTTTATATTCAACAACAATTAATGTTGTAAGTCAGCTTAAGAGTAGGACAATGAAATGTACAGTAATAATCAAAGATGTTTCTGTTGTAGATGTTGTCACTAAGAGATTTCTCAAGTTTAAAACACAAGTTTTTGCTACATTAGATTTTATTTTGGGCTATTGCAGTTTTAAGTCCGCTAGTTAAAAAAGAAACAGAAACTCACTGTTCAAAATGTTCTAAATTTTACATTTTCCACAATATTTAAAGAGTTAACAAACCACTTAAACTTTTGAAAGCCTTTCAGTAGTTTTTATTCCACCTTTTGACAATGTGAAAGTAAAAGTAAAAACACAAATACAAAAGCGAATGAATAAAATTTCATAAAGATATTATGTTTCCCAACTTTTAATATGACGCCTGGGTGAAAATTCAAGCTGGGAGATGGAACACAGCTGATCCTCATCACCATCCTCCACGCCCCCGCCGCTGCCAATCAGGTCTGGCGCCGTGTACCGCTCCAGCCAATCACCGTGCACGGATCCCTCCAAAAGGCCGCGCTGCCTTCGGTCTTCCTGCTCTTTTGCCGTGCTTCGACCCGCCAGCTCCCCATCTCCTCCTCGGTGCCGGCAAACACCTTCCAGGCTCCCTCTGCATTCCTTCACCTCGAGGCTCCATCACCAGGATTCGAACCCGGGGGTGGGGGGAGGCTGCCTTAGCTTCGCCGAGCCGACCACCTGCCCTTGGTTGATCCTCAGCTCAGAAGTCTTCTACCGGGTTCGAGCGCCAAAGAACTTTGTACCATTAAATCTTCTAACTGCTATTTTTCTCTGTGTGAGTCTATCCAGTTTGAAATAACATGTGCATATGCCTCATGTTGCTAAGATATGTGTAGTGGTTAAACTATCATAAAAATAATGGTAATAGTTGTGATAAATAAATGTTTAGAGGTAAGAATAAAACATTTATATCTACTTGTTTTCTCTATTACTGACAAGAAAAATTTTACCAGCAATATCCTTTAAATCCAAAACCATGCAACATTACATACCAAATCCATCCATTCATTCATTTTCTAACACCCTTGTCCCCGGCGGGTCAAGAGGTTTGCTGGTGCTGATCTCCAGCTAACGTTCCGGGCGAGAGGCGCGGTACATCCTGACAGGTGCTTTTATGCGGTTGGATAACACTAGAACTGCTCCCTTTTGAAGTTTCACAAATAAGATAAACGTTTCACAAATCCCAAATTGATTTTATATTTCATGCTATTAGTTGAAATTAATCTAGTCCAGGTTTGAAGAGTCTAGGTGTTGAAGCTTTTTAGCTAGAGTAAATTAAAGATGCTGACGGTAGTGAAAAATTAGGTGGAACCGCCCTTTAACCATTTCCCGAGTTGGAAACTACAATGGGAAACCAACTTCAGCTTCATCCAAGCAGTAAGGCCTAACGTATGACAAATCGATGGTCGGCATGAAATTGAATAATCTCAATACATAATTTAATGAAAGCCTCTCATAAATGATGGTGGCGTCGGCTGTAGGAGTTTGCCCTGCAATAGGTGTATTGCCAATTCCATCCCTGTTCTACCTTTGACATTTCAGGTTTATATTGAAAAGGCATTATCAATTAAATTGATTAAGAAACCAAAATATCACACCCACATTCTATTCTTTGAAAAAATTACTTTTGCAGTCTGGTTTATTTTTTACATCCTAGACATAAACATCAGCAAAATGTGCAATTTTGGCCAATTAATACTGTTAATTTTATGGCAATTAACTGCCAGCAATATAATATTTTTCTATGAATTTGACAATAACTTAGATTTTTACAATAAATTTGTGTGTTTTTGACATTTCATGACTGTCAAAAATACTTAAAATTTATCTTTATTGGGTTAATGTAGTATTATGTATTTTCTGTGGTAATATAGTGCATTTTATATTACAGTTACCAACTGCACGTATTTTACAATTTTTTACTGTAAATTTAGTTGTTTTTTTTAAAGTGTCATTATCCAACATTGGCTGAAATGTCACTCAGAGAAGGAGAAAAGTTCAAAAGAAACATAAAAATCCATACTGCAGTTTGCAAATGCATACAGGCACATAGATCTTCAGGGCAGGGTCATATTTGGGGCTGTTTTGCTGCAGGAGAACTGACACACTTCATAAAATAGATGCATGATAAAGAGCGGGAAATATTGAAGCAACATATAGAAACATCAGAAAAGACTTTACAGCTTGAGCTCAGATCGGTCTTCCAAATGGACAACAACCCTCAGCTTACAGCCAAATTGGTTACAAAGTAGCTAAATGACCACAAAGTTAGAGTTTTAATGTGGCCATCAAAGAGCACCGATTTCATTCCTATGGAGAAGTTGTGGGAAGATCTGAAAAGGTGTGTGCAAGTGAGGCAACCTACAAATTGGACCCAGTCCCACCAATTCTGTCATCAGGATGAATGGGCCAGAACTCGAGCAGAATATTGTGTAAAAACCCCAAAGGCTTGACACAAATCATATATTTTAGTAAATAGAATTAGAAAATGTTGGTAATTCTAACGAGGCTAAAACAAGGAAAGTTTGGTCTGTAACTTCGGACAGGGAGGAGAAAAGGAGATAATTTAAAATATTCCATTGCATTATTGTGTTTTCATGATCTTTTATTAAACTGACAGGTGTATTCTTTACAGAATAATTTCTGTTATAAATTGATCTAGTCCAAAAGGAAAAGAAAAACTGGACAATCATACAGGACGTTGCTCAGAAAGCTTATTTTTGGTAAATCCTACAATATTTATTAAGAGAAAGATCTTCACCAAACGAAATAATCCTTCAAGAAAAACCTTCATGATAAAGAGAATAAATTAATTCAACGACACAGAATAATTAGTTTTGCATTAATAAATAAAACAAAATTGACATGAGGAAATTATTATGTTCCAATAAATGTTTTAAAATTCTAAGTGAATCTTGGTCTGGAATTAGAACAACATTCTTGTTTACACAAGCAATAATTGACATTTTTATGCAGATTTTTCTGTGGAAGCCAGCAGAGACGTTATTGCTGAGTTGAAAGAAGCCAAGACAGCAGGACCATGCTGAATGCAGTGATGAGGCTGATTGCATGGCTTGCTCCGTTTGACGTTTCTGTGTAAAAGAAAACAAAAAAGAACATACTTCAACTAACTCCTCTGTGAGTTCATAGATCAAGTATGATTGACTTGTTAATCTATATCTTCTATATATTGAATGTAATTTAACTTACGTGTGCCATCCAAAAAAATTGAAGTGATGTCAATGTTGAAACCTGTGACGGTTGTATTTGCTTTCACCAAAACATCTGTGATTTGGGTGCTATTAGGTTGAGATTTTTCTGCAAATACAATGTCAATGTTGTTGATGATTGATCCATTGCTGCAGAGGAAACAACATTTCAGTTAATCTGTGGACATTCATATAAAAACAGTCTTCAGAATTTATATGCAACTCATACCTGAATGAAATCACATTGAAACTGCGGTAAGAAGAGAACGCTGCCTGGTAGAGTGGTTCAAGCTACAAAAAGACAAAGAAAGTGTGAGTTTTCCATTAATGGTGAATTTTAACATTGGATACTTAAAAATATAATTGCAGTAATCAGACTTGAAGCTTGTAAAAAAGCAGTAAAGGGAATTGAAATCTATCCAGGTCAATTTCTCCTGTGATATTGCAATCTCTTAATATTGGCTTGATAAAACATGTCAGATCCATTGGGTTTTTTTTTTATTTTCATCATTTTTTTTTGATTCATGCAAAAAATAACGATGGAACATGTTTTTGAGACTGTGTGACATTGCATGGAAATGTTATATTTGCTGCCAAAGCACACAGATATGAGGAAAGAAAACTTATTAATTATTTTATGTAAAATGTTTTAGGAACTAATTACTTATGCAAATATTTAACAACCATTTCAAATGATACTTACATTGGTCTTCAAAAGTGCAGCTCGATTTCTGAAAGCTGTAGATGATGTGTCCAGCAACTCGGTGGTGAATGTCTCTCCCGCAGACCTAAAAGTCAGTCGCCGCTTCACAGTTGACTCCACAGTTGTAGTTGTTGTGGTGGTTGGTGGAGTTGTAGTAGCAGTTGTGGTGGTGGTTGGTGGAGTTGTAGTAGCAGTTGTGGTGGTGGTTGGCGGAGTTGTAGTAGCAGTTGTGGTGGTGGTTGGCGGAGTTGTAGTAGCATTTGTAGTATTTGTAGTATTTGTAGTGGGAGCAGGGGTTGCCAAAGGTGTGACTACCAGGATAATAAATAACATAAAATTAGCCATTACTCACAAAATTGAGTCCCTGTAGGTTTTTATGAAAATTAAATAGACATATAAACTGGTCAAAAATACAAATATCAATGCTTCTAAAAAGAGCTTCACGGCTCTGTTCTTGTGTAGTGTTACAACTCTTTTACTTACGTGTTAGAGTAACGGTTTCAGGAATGAATGTAACGTTGAAAGTGGTGCTGTTTATCGCCTCGACTAAGGTTGCTTGAACAATTTCATTCTTTGGAAGACTTTCAGGAGATGTAGTTTTATTAAACTCCAACCCCACTTCTGCTTCAGTATTAGTAATTCGTTGTGCAGATTGTGTGGAAATTCTGCAACATAACAAACAATAAAGTAAGTTCAGAAAAAAACTGAAAATAAGAAACCCAGAGTATTTTGGCTCTTTCTCGACAAATAACATAAATCATCATTCAAATCTTAAAAATGCTTTTGGAAAGAGAATTACAATTTGAATCTTACCTGAATGCAACAACAAAACTCCGAATGAAGAGGATGCCAAACTTCTTTTTGTAGATTATGTCGTACTGTAAGAAATAATGTTGAGTGCAGCCATGAGAACGAAGTATAAATATCAATAATTAAAAATAGATGTTTACTGAAATGTCGAAAATATAAAATAGACTAAATTTAGTTTTGTACTTACTGTTGCTGTGACTTTTTTCTCAAGATCTATGAACAATTTGCTGGATTTGTTAGTGAGTTGCTCATCAAATGGTTCAATGATGGTTGCTACAAGAGCATACACTGGAGGAGGAGGCTCAGTTGTAGATGGACTTGGTACAAATGGGGCTGCTGTGGTTGGAGCAGCAGTAGTTGTGGTTGGAGCAGCTGTGGTTGTAGTTGGAGCAGCTGTGTTGTGGTTGGAGCAGCTGTGTTGTGGTTGGAGCAGCTGTGGTTGTGGTTGGAGCGCTGTTGTTGTGGTTGGAGCAGCAGTAGTTGTGGTTGGAGCAGCGTGGTTGTAGTTGGAGCAGCAGTAGTTGTGGTTGGAGCAGCTGTTGTTGTGGTTGGAGCAGCTGTTGTTGTAGTTGGAGCATCTGTTGTTGTGGTTGCAGCAGCTGTGTTGTGGTTGGAGCAGCTGTTGTTGTAGTTGGAGCAGCTGTGGTTGTGGTTGCAGCAGCTGTTGTTGTGGTTGGAGCAGATGTTGTTGTGGTTGCAGCAGCTGTTGTTGTAGTTGGAGCAGCTGTGGTTGTGGTTGCAGCAGCTGTGTTGTGGTTGGAGCTGCTGTTGTTGTGGTTGCAGCAGCAGTAGTTGTGGTTGGAGCAGCTGTGGTTGTGGTTGCAGCAGCTGTTGTTGTGGTTGGAGCAGCTGTTGTTGTGGTTGGAGCAGCTGTTGTTGTGGTTGGAGCAGCTGTTGTTGTGGTTGGAGCAGCTGTTGTTGTGGTTGGAGCAGCTGTAGTTGTAGTTGGAGCAGCTGTGTTGTGTTGGGGCAGCTGTGTTGTGGTTGGAGCTGCTGTGGTTGTGGTTGGAGCAGATGTGGTTGTAGTTGGAGCAGCAGTAGTTGTGGTTGGAGCAGCTGTTGTTGTTGCCTGTGCAACCGTCGGCGTTATACCTGCTTTTTGTTGGGGTTTTTTGGAAAAGTTTTGTTATAGTTCCCTTTCATTTTACACCTTCATATTTACAGTTTTTAAAATTTCACACTCATTAACTTACCATTTAGTATTAGTAGTATCATCAAGATGTCTTTAGGCCCCATTTTCAATCTTTGTCCTGAAAAAGTTTCATCAACACTTATTACTTTACAGATTTCCACCAGTCGAATAGGCATTTGCAGATGCACTTAATATAAAACAGCCATTTTACAAACATAAACAAGAACACAATTGAAAATCTTTTAGATTAATTGTAAATAATGAATAGTAACTAAATTGTAATGAATTGTATAAATTGTTATTTATACATTATTATAAACCAGGTAAATAAAGACAGACAAAATAAAGCATCCTTCAACTAGCAACATAAGAAGACAAAGAAAATTTTCAAAACAAATTGTGAGTATTTTACAGTTGATCCTCAAATAATTATCAAAACCGAACACACATCAAATTTATCTGCAATTTCTTGTTTTTAGTTTTTTTCAGGTTTTTAACAAAAAACAATGTTCTTTAGTTATTGGAAATTAAAATAAGCAGTACATATTTCCATATTTATGTAGTTAAAAAAAATCTTTAAATAGAATTTTTTTTATAAAATTAAGAACTTACTGTGTTAATATTTCATTTAAGGGTTGCCAACGTATTCTGTAGATTATATTTTGTGATCAAAATTTAGTTCCCCATTATTATCTGCACTTTATTGTTAATTAAGTTGTTCAGTTGTTTTGACATTTTAATCTAGCTTAACATTTGATTTCCTGAGCATGTTATGGTGGTGTAAGGTATAGCGCGACCCACGTTTGGCGATCTCAAGTCCTTGACGTGGGTTCGATTCCCAGACCCAACAATATTTGTCGTATGTCCCCTTTTCTGTCAGCCTACTTTCATATAAGGGACACTGGAGCCCACAAAAGCCCCCTGGAGGGGTAAAAAAGAGAGAAAAATTCTGATTTTCCTTTCCAGTCCCCATTTTATCATGTGTGGATGATGTTACATTTTTAGTAAGCTTGCCAATATTAAAGATACAGAAATACGCGTAAGTCCAGTCATTCATTCCAATTTGCATTAAATGGAAATGTATTTCTGAATGTGTACTTACCCAAAGCAGTAGCTGATTTCAAAAGTTCCTCTAACTCTCTCCTGCTTCTCCTTTAACTCTTGGTCAACCAGTCTGCTGCTGAACCTTATATACTACCTGTCTGTTGAAAGTATGACGCAGATAAAAAATACATTTTTTTAAACTGTTGTTGCTGTTAGATAAAAACAACTCGCATCAATAATTTTGTTTGCATTCCTATTGTTGAAACATTCCATCAAAGTGAACAAACCAGATGTCATTATCTTGTCCTGTTTATGGAAATGGGTGTAACACCTTCTAATGAAAGAAACTATGAAAGATTTCATAGTTACGTAAGGCGTTTTACCGAATGACTTGGTAGTTTTAGTTATTTACACTTTAATTTTCCCCACAGGTTTTTTTTTTTTTTTTAAACACTGATATGTGTCTTTTATTTTAGAACAGATGCAATGAAACCTACAATCTATAAAGGTGAACAGACTGTTTTGTACAAAGATTTAAGTTGCAGATGAAGTGTCTGACGTATTCAAAAGCTAATTCAGACATAAATTCCTTTAGACAGACCTTTTGTTATAGATGAAAAGCTTTTGAACTGCATGTGTATTTTTGTGAATTGTATTCATAAGGGCAAGAATGCAAAGGTGTGGCTGTGACACGTTTCTCTCACATCCAGCACTTTATTGAATACAAATACAACATTAAGACATCATGTTTAGTTTTTTCAAACACTGTAAAATTAGTTTATATTGGCACAAAGTTGTTAAATGGAATAAACTTTATATTCAACAACAATTAATGTTGTAAGTCAGCTTAAGAGTAGGACAATGAAATGTACAGTAATAATCAAAGATGTTTCTGTTGTAGATGTTGTCACTAAGAGATTTCTCAAGTTTAAAACACAAGTTTTTGCTACATTAGATTTTATTTTGGGCTATTGCAGTTTTAAGTCCGCTAGTTAAAAAAGAAACAGAAACTCACTGTTCAAAATGTTCTAAATTTTACATTTTCCACAATATTTAAAGAGTTAACAAACCGCTTAAACTTTTGAAAGCCTTTCAGTAGTTTTTATTCCTCCTTTTGACAATGTGAAAGTAAAAGTAAAAACACAAATACAAAAGCGAATGAATAAAATTTCATAAAGATATTATGTTTCCCAACTTTTAATATGACGCCTGGGTGAAAATTCAAGCTGGGAGATGGAACACAGCTGATCCTCATCACCATCCTCCACGCCCCCGCCGCTGCCAATCAGGTCTGGCGCCGTGTACCGCTCCAGCCAATCACCGTGCACGGATCCCTCCAAAAGGCCGCGCTGCCTTCGGTCTTCCTGCTCTTTTGCCGTGCTTCGACCCGCCAGCTCCCCATCTCCTCCTCGGTGCCGGCAAACACCTTCCAGGCTCCCTCTGCATTCCTTCACCTCGAGGCTCCATCACCAGGATTCGAACCCGGGGGTGGGGGGAGGCTGCCTTAGCTTCGCCGAGCCGACCACCTGCCCTTGGTTGATCCTCAGCTCAGAAGTCTTCTACCGGGTTCGAGCGCCAAAGAACTTTGTACCATTAAATCTTCTAACTGCTATTTTTCTCTGTGTGAGTCTATCCAGTTTGAAATAACATGTGCATATGCCTCATGTTGCTAAGATATGTGTAGTGGTTAAACTATCATAAAAATAATGGTAATAGTTGTGATAAGTAAATGTTTAGAGGTAAGAATAAAACATTTATATCTACTTGTTTTCTCTATTACTGACAAGAAAAATTTTACCAGCAATATCCTTTAAATCCAAAACCATGCAACATTACATACCAAATCCATCCATTCATTCATTTTCTAACACCCTTGTCCCCGGCGGGTCAAGAGGTTTGCTGGTGCTGATCTCCAGCTAACGTTCCGGGCGAGAGGCGCGGTACATCCTGACAGGTGCTTTTATGCGGTTGGATAACACTAGAACTGCTCCCTTTTGAAGTTTCACAAATAAGATAAACGTTTCACAAATCCCAAATTGATTTTATATTTCATGCTATTAGTTGAAATTAATCTAGTCCAGGTTTGAAGAGTCTAGGTGTTGAAGCTTTTTAGCTAGAGTAAATTAAAGATGCTGACGGTAGTGAAAAATTAGGTGGAACCGCCCTTTAACCATTTCCCGAGTTGGAAACTACAATGGGAAACCAACTTCAGCTTCATCCAAGCAGTAAGGCCTAACGTATGACAAATCGATGGTCGGCATGAAATTGAATAATCTCAATACATAATTTAATGAAAGCCTCTCATAAATGATGGTGGCGTCGGCTGTAGGAGTTTGCCCTGCAATAGGTGTATTGCCAATTCCATCCCTGTTCTACCTTTGACATTTCAGGTTTATATTGAAAAGGCATTATCAATTAAATTGATTAAGAAACCAAAATATCACACCCGCATTCTATTCTTTGAAAAAATTACTTTTGCAGTCTGGTTTATTTTTTACATCCTAGACATAAACATCAGCAAAATTTGCAATTTTGGCCAATTAATACTGTTAATTTTATGGCAATTAACTGCCAGCAATATAATATTTTTCTATGAATTTGACAATAACTTAGATTTTTACAATAATTTGTGTGTTTTTGACATTTCATGACTGTCAAAAATACTTAAAATTTATCTTTATTGGGTTAATGTAGTATTATGTATTTTCTGTGGTAATATAGTGCATTTTATATTACAGTTACCAACTGCACGTATTTTACAATTTTTTACCTTAAATTAACTGTTTTTTAATTTTTTTTGCAGTGTTGACTTACGGCAATGCCATGTATTTTCTACAGTAATATCAGATTTTACGATGTGTAACTTGGTATTTTACAATTTTTTACTGTAAATTTAGTTGTTTTTTTTAAAGTGTCATTATCCAACATTGGCTGAAATGTCACTCAGAGAAGGAGAAAAGTTCAAAAGAAACATAAAAATCCATACTGCAGTTTGCAAATGCATACAGGCACATAGATCTTCAGGGCAGGGTCATATTTGGGGCTGTTTTGCTGCAGGAGAACTGACACACTTCATAAAATAGATGCATGATAAAGAGCGGGAAATATTGAAGCAACATATAGAAACATCAGAAAAGACTTTACAGCTTGAGCTCAGATCGGTCTTCCAAATGGACAACAACCCTCAGCTTACAGCCAAATTGGTTACAAAGTAGCTAAATGACCACAAAGTTAGAGTTTTAATGTGGCCATCAAAGAGCACCGATTTCATTCCTATGGAGAAGTTGTGGGAAGATCTGAAAAGGTGTGTGCAAGTGAGGCAACCTACAAATTGGACCCAGTCCCACCAATTCTGTCATCAGGATGAATGGGCCAGAACTCGAGCAGAATATTGTGTAAAAACCCCAAAGGCTTGACACAAATCATATATTTTAGTAAATAGAATTAGAAAATGTTGGTAATTCTAACGAGGCTAAAACAAGGAAAGTTTGGTCTGTAACTTCGGACAGGGAGGAGAAAAGGAGATAATTTAAAATATTCCATTGCATTATTGTGTTTTCATGATCTTTTATTAAACTGACAGGTGTATTCTTTACAGAATAATTTCTGTTATAAATTGATCTAGTCCAAAAGGAAAAGAAAAACTGGACAATCATACAGGACGTTGCTCAGAAAGCTTATTTTTGGTAAATCCTACAATATTTATTAAGAGAAAGATCTTCACCAAACGAAATAATCCTTCAAGAAATACCTTCATGATAAAGAGAATAAATTAATTCAACGACACAGAATAATTAGTTTTGCATTAATAAATAAAACAAAATTGACATGAGGAAATTATTATGTTCCAATAAATGTTTTAAAATTCTAAGTGAATCTTGGTCTGGAATTAGAACAACATTCTTGTTTACACAAGCAATAATTGACATTTTTATGCAGATTTTTCTGTGGAAGCCAGCAGAGACGTTATTGCTGAGTTGAAAGAAGCCAAGACAGCAGGACCATGCTGAATGCAGTGATGAGGCTGATTGCATGGCTTGCTCCGTTTGACGTTTCTGTGTAAAAGAAAACAAAAAAAAACATACTTACTTCAACTAACTCCTCTGTGAGTTCATAGATCAAGTATGATTAACTTGTTAATCTATATCTTCTATATATTGAATGTAATTTAACTTACGTGTGCCATCTAAAAAAATTGAAGTGATGTCAATGTTGAAACCTGTGACGGTTGTATTTGCTTTCACCAAAACATCTGTGATTTGGGTGCTATTAGGTTGAGATTTTTCTGCAAATACAATGTCAATGTTGTTGATGATTGATCCATTGCTGCAGAGGAAACAACATTTCAGTTAATCTGTGGACATTCATATAAAAACAGTCTTCAGAATTTATATGCAACTCATACCTGAATGAAATCACATTGAAACTGCGGTAAGAAGAGAACGCTACCTGGTAGAGTGGTTCAAGCTACAAAAAGACAAAGAAAGTGTAAGTTTTCCATTAATGGTGAATTTTAACATTGGATACTTAAAAATATAATTGCAGAAATCAGACTTGAAGCTTGTAAAAAAGCAGTAAAGGGAATTGAAATCTATCCAGGTCAATTTCTCCTGTGATATTGCAATCTCTTAATATTGGCTTGATAAAACATGTCAGATCCATTGGGGGTTTTTTTTATTTTCATCATTTTTTTTTTGATTCATGCAAAAAATAACGATGGAACATGTTTTTGAGACTGTGTGACATTGCATGGAAATGTTATATTTGCTGCCAAAGCACACAGATATGAGGAAAGAAAACTTATTAATTCTTTTATGTAAAATGTTTTAGGAACTAATTACTTATGCAAATATTTAACAACCATTTCAAATGATACTTACATTGGTCTTCAAAAGTGCAGCTCGATTTCTGAAAGCTGTAGATGATGTGTCCAGCAACTCGGTGGTGAATGTCTCTCCCGCAGACCTAAAAGTCAGTCGCCGCTTCACAGTTGACTCCACAGTTGTAGTTGTTGTGGTGGTTGGTGGAGCTGTAGTAGCAGTAGTGGTGGTGGTTGGTGGAGTTGTAGTAGCAGTTGTGGTGGTGGTTTGCGTAGCTGTTGTAGTACTTGTAGTATTTGTAGTATTTGTAGTGGGAGCAGGGGTTGCCAAAGGTGTGCCTACCAGGACAATAAATAACATAAAATTAGCCATTACTCACAAAATTGAGTCCCTGTAGGTTTTTATGAAAATTAAATAGACATATAAACTGGTCAAAAATACAAATATCAATGCTTCTAAAAAGAGCTTCACGGCTCTGTTCTTGTGTAGTGTTACAACTCTTTTACTTACGCGTTAGAGTAACGGTTTCAGGAATGAATGTAACGTTGAAAGTGGTGCTGTTTATCGCCTCGACTAAGGTTGCTTGAACAATTTCATTCTTTGGAAGACTTTCAGGAGATGTAGTTTTATTAAACTCCAACCCCACTTCTGCTTCAGTATTAGTAATTCGTTGTGCAGATTGCGTGGAAATTCTGCAACATAACAAACAATAAAGTAAGTTCAGAAAAAAAACTGAAAATAAAAATACCTAGAGTATTTTGGCTCTTTCTCGACAAATAACATAAATCATCATTAAAATCTTAAAAATGCTTTTGGAAAGAGAATTACAATTTTAATCTTACCTGAATGCAACAACAAAACTCCGAATGAAGAGGATGCCAAACTTCTTTTTGTAGATTATGTCGTACTGTAAGAAATAACGTTGAGTGCAGACATGAGATCGAAGTATAAATATCAATAATTAAAAATAGATGTTTACTGGAATGTCGAAAATATAAACTAGACAAAATTTAGTTTTGTACTTACTGTTGCTGTGACTTTTTTCTCAAGATCTATGAACAATTTGCTGGATTTGTTAGTGAGTTGCTCATCAAATGGTTCAATGATGGTTGCTACAAGAGCATACACTGGAGGAGGAGGCTCAGTTGTAGATGGACTTGGTACAAATGGGGCTGCTGTGGTTGGAGCAGCAGTAGTTGTGGTTGGAGCAGCTGTGGTTGTGGTTGGAGCAGCTGTGGTTGTGGTTGGAGCAGCTGTTGTTGTGGTTGGAGCAGCTGTGGTTGTGGTTGGAGCAGCTGTTGTTGTGGTTGGAGCAGCTGTTGTTGTGGTTGGAGCTGCTGTTGTGGTTGGAGCAGATGTGGTTGTGGTTGGAGCAGATGTGGTTGTGGTTGGAGCGCTGTTTGTTGTGGTTGGAGCAGCTGTGGTTGTGGTTGGAGCAGCTGTGGTTGTGGTTGGAGGTGTTGTTGTGGTTGGAGTGCTGTTGTTGTGGTTGGAGCAGCTGTTGGTAGGTTTATGTTGGAAAAGTGTTTTTATTATATCACACTGTTATTTTACAACTGCAAATTTACACAAATGTTTTAAGGTTTTACTCTTGTGAACTTACCATTTAGTATTAGTAGCATCATCCAGATTCCTTTAGGCCCCATTTTCAATCTGCGTCCTTAAATGTTTTAACACATCAACACTTGTAACTTTACAGACAATAATTTCTTCCACCAATTAAATTGATAAATTGAATTTCCTTCAAAACAGGTATTTTGAAAACATAAAAAGAACATAATTGATAGTTATTTAGGTTAATTGTAAACAACATATTATAACTAAATTCTAAAAAATTGTTTAAATTGTAAATAATCAATTGTAACACATAATCAACTGTTTAAATAGATACAGACAAAACAAAGCAGTCTTCAACTGGCCTCATCAGAAGCAAAGAAAAATTTTCAACACATTCTGTGAGTATCTGACAGTCGATCATCAAACAATTATCAAAACATAACACGCATCAAAATTATTTATTGATTTTCAATGTCTTCCCGAGGTTTTTAAAGTTGTTAACAAAATATGTTCTTTAATGATTGGAAATGAAAATAAGTAGTACATATTTCCATATTGATATAGTTAAAAAAAAACTTTTAATATGTTACTGTCATTTATCAGTTTGCCAAGGTATTCTGTAGATTATATTTTGTCATCAAAATTTTGTTCCCAGTGATCATCTAGACTTTATTGTTAATTAAATGTTGTTCAACTGTTTTTACAGTTTAATAACTGTCAAAACAGAACCCCACAGGTTCTTATTCTTTTTTTTCCCTTGTCTCCATTTTATTATGTGTGGAAAATGTTTTATATTTAATCATTTTGCCAATATTAAAGAGGCATAAATACACGTAAGTCCAGTCATTCATTCCAATTTACATTTGCATTAAATGGAAATGTATTTCTGACTGTATCAATAATTTTTACTGCTTCATCAGTTTCTAGGAAATTTATTGGCAAAAGCACTTCACACAGCAGGCTTTTTTGTTTTTCAATGTTGTCTTGAGGGGGGCTAAATTACAGCTAAACAATGACAGCGAGGACCTTAAACACAAATCGCATCAAAATCATTTTCTCAAAGAAAAGCCAAACCTTGAATTTTTATGCACATGTAAATTATAAAACCTTGCATTATTAGACTATGAAATGTACTTACCCAAAGCAGTAGCTGATTTCAAAAGTTCCTCTAACTCTCTCCTGCTTCTCCCCTAACTCTTGGTCAACCAAGAGCTGAACCTTATATATTACCTGTCTATTGCAAGTATGACGCAGGTTAGAAAAAAATAGTTTTTAAAATGTTGTTGGTGTCAGAAGAATGAAACAAGCCACAATGTTAATTTGGTTTGCATTCCTATTGTTGAATCATTCCATCAAAGTGAACAAACCAGACATCAGTATGTTGTCCTGTTTATGGAAAGTGGTGTAAAACCTTCTAATGAAAGAGGGTTTCATGTTTACATAAGGCGTTTTACCATATAACTTGGTAGTTTTAGTAATTTACACTTTAATTTTCCCCACAGGTTCGTTTTTTTTCAAAGTATGTGTCTGGTATGTGTCTGGGTTTTTTTTTAGCACAGATGCTCTGAAACCTACTTTCTGTAAAGCTGAACAGACTGTTTTGTACAAAGATTTAAGTTACAGACAAAGTTTCTGATGTATTCATATGTTCTAGTTGCATTTAGACAGACCTTTTGTTATAGATGAAAAGGTTTTAAACTGCATGTGTGTTTTTGTGAGTTGTATTCAAGAATGCAAAGGTGTGGCTGTGACACGTTTCTCTCACATCCAACACTCCATTAATTACAAATACATCATTAAGACATCATGATAAAATTAGTTTATATTGGCACAAAATTGTTAAATGGAATAAACTTTATATTCAACAATTAATGTTGTAAGTCAGCTTAAGAGTAGGACAATGAAATGTACAGTAATAATCAAAGATGTTTCTGTTGTAGATGTTGTCACCAAGAGATTTTTCAAGTTTAAAACACAAGTTTTTGCTACATTAGATTTTATTTTGGGCTATTGCAGTTTTAAGTCCGCTTGTTCAAAAAGAAACAGAAATTCACTGTTCAAAATGTTCTAAATTTTACACAATATTTAAAGAGTTAACAAACCACTTAAACTTTTGAAAGCCTTTCAGTAATTTTATTCCTTCTTTTGACAATGTGAAAGTAAAAGTAAAAACACAAATACAAAAGCGAATGAATAAAATTTCATAAAGATATTATAATTCCCAACTTTTAATATAACGTATACAGATGCCTCATGTTGTTAAGATATGTGTAGTGGTTAAAATACAATAATAATAATAATAATAATAATAATAATAATAATAATAATATCTACTTGTTTTCTCTAATACTAATATGAAAAATTTAACCAGCAGTATCCAGTACACTTTAAATCCCAAACCATACGACATTACATGCCAAATCTTTGATTTCAAATATGTCAAAATATATTTGAAATCAAATGTATTTGGAATTAAATTATTATTATTTAAGAACGTAATGACATAGAAATTGTTTTTGGGAACTCGCTTCATCCTGATATATAAATAGCAGCAAAACTGGCCAAAACCACCACAAACATGCCGGAAGAAAGATCATAAATCAAGACAGCCGCTTGCTTGCGTTAACATCAGCTGAAATTCTATCGATACACAAGTATGTTATCAATGTTGGTATTAAGGAGATTTATATTGTATTTGCTTGAATGCATGAATGACCTCAGCAGCAAACGATGGATTCCTGTAGTCAGAAAAGCCGAGTAAAAGGTGGCATTCCCTATGGGAGGCCTTCATGATTTTCTCAAAAATGACTCAGAAAAGAAAACCCTACAACTGAAAGTCTTTTCTTTGACATTGGAAGTTTTGAATTTACATGATAACTCTTTCTCTCACAATTTGACTTGACAAAAATAATTCTTTATGCGTTTCTATTCGTTTAATGCCAGAATATAGACATTTCCTAACGATTGTTTTATTACTTTATTCAATGTCCAAAAGTTATATTTGCATAATAAAAAAAAAAAAAAAAAGCAAACATTTATTTAATATTATGTATTTTAACAGAAGCTAAGAAGTCGGTTGAAGACACCTTGTCTCTGCTTTGGTTTTCGTGTTTTTTTGTTTGTGAACCTTTTTTCCTTTTCGCCATGACCTTGGGAGGCTCCAGAAATGTCCCCAGAACAGCGACAGCCTTCATTTTCAGCGTTTCCAGCGGCTGAAATGATCGCGCCCTGTTTGCGCTTACAGACCAGGGATCCATTCTGTCGGGCCCCAATCTCAAGTTTTGCAGATACCAGTGTTTGAACGCGGCCTCGAAAAGACATCAGGAATCGGATCGGAAAAGTTGAAAAAGGAGAGACGGCGCTCTCGCGCGTCGTTCGTTCGCAATCTCTCTCTCTCTCTCTCTCTTTCTCGCTCTCTCTTTCTTTCTCTTTCTCTCTTTCTCTTTCTCTCTCTCTCTCTCGCGCAGCCCCGGCTGTGCGCACCGAGAGGTGAAGAATCCGGATGAAGCGTTCAGGTTATTTTACGGAAATAACCTGAATGCTTGAAAGTTGACAGAAGAAAAAAACGAAAGAGAGAAAGCATAACTTTACACGCAGTTAACACGTAAAAAACAAACAAACAAACAAACAAACAAACAAACAAACACAAAAAAAACAGCAACAATACTAATTTTGGACTAAATAAAAACATGAAAAATGATCCATACACAAGCAACAAAGATGTAAGATATGATCCCCTGGTCAGACGTCTGTCCTGCTTCAAAAGTGATTTACTTTGAACAGAATGTTGAGTTTGTTTGTCTAAAAATAATTATTTAACTTCCCGTGAAAGAGTTCTTCAGACTTTGAGGGCTTTCTCGTTTTAATAAGCTCCTCCCAGGAATATTCTTCAAGAACACCAAACCTGATTATGTGGGCAGAGGTGAGTAGAGTTCAAAAATGTACTTCAATATGTTTTTACTCAAGTTAAAGTTAAAAAAAAAAAAAAAAAAAGTAGTCATCCAAAAAAATACTCAAGCAAGAGTAAGAAAGTATTTCGCTAAGAATTTGTCTTCTGGTCATGGAAAGATTGATGCAGAACCGGACTGCAGGGCCAAATGGTGTCAACCCAGATCCACTTGTGTCCCATAAGCACCCTGCTTTGTGGTAGCCCCACACACAGTATATAAAGATTAGTTAAACTTTATCTTCTATAAGGTATCAAAACTCTTGCTGGAGTAGAATTTCTGGATACCCTACCCACTGTGAGCAACCTCACTGAGTGAAGGAAAACAAAACAAAAAAAAACAAAACAAAAAAATGCATGAGGGACAGACACACCTAGTTTAAGATGAAGTGAGACTTATTGTTTGTTATTCTGTTGCTATTTTCTTCCTGCTTCTCCTACTGTGACATTTGGTACTTTACTGTGTTCTACATCACGGTGGCTGATGATCTTAGTCTTTTATTTAACACTTAAATATGGTGTCTGTCATTCATAAATACAATGCGATGTATAAATTTGCTATTTTAAACCAGCTACTTTAAAATATTGCTCACAAAGTTGACATGAAAGCCCCAAAGAAAAGTTGAGACATGGATGGGCTGACATACTTCATGGGTATGTCAGCCCATCCAAGGCCTGCCATCTTGTTTTACATATAAACATGGTTCACCGATTATATTTATTTGAACTTTGAATTCATATAAATTTCAAGAAGGGACGATTAAAAGCATGTCTTTGAAAATGCTTTTTGTGAAGCATTTTCACAAAAATGCTTCACAATTACAAAGAAAATTTGTAATTTTCTTTAAAAAAAAGAAAAGAAAAGAAAAGAAAAAAGCGAGATAAATTTTTTAAAATGTAAATCAGACATCAGATTTAGTATTAAAAAAATCTGATATTTTATTTTTCAGCTATGTCGCTCAGCCCAATGAGTCGGTGGTGTATTTGTTGTTCAGAATAGAATAGAAGCAATACTTTTACATATTAATTTCTTTATTGGAAACAGATACATTGTATTTTATACCCTTCAACACATCTTTCACCCAAAATATAAATATTGCAATAATCTCATATGAATGTAATTTAATGTTGATAGTGTCTATTCTTAAATTTCTTCATTAGTCACACGTAAATAAGATTGCATAACACTTAAGAGAATATTAAATACAGAAACAACCGATCTCATTGACATGCTTATATCGAAAAGAAAAACAAAATAATCACAAAGGTTTCAGATGTTCTTCATTTCTTTTATCCCACAACATTCATTTATAGAGAATTCTTGCATAAATTGAGTCACCTACTAATCAGCCATTCAGGCAATTCCTTCAATAGTATTTCAAATACATAGATAAATTATGAACACAATAATTAAACTTTGTGTAAGAATAAAGTGCAGTTACTTTGAGAGAAAAAGCTTTAAATCCTACATCACTTTAGACAACAGAAGTGACTCTTTCAATAGAAGCAGGAAGTACAGGAAGCTTTTTTCTTCATAGACTAGATCCAGGATTTTGCTGCCAAAGTAACAAGATCCTAATAACATCCTCACAAGTAGTACAAATAATAAATGTGGTTTCAGCAGTATTAAATGTTTTGACTGATGAGTTGCTGAAACATGCTTGGAAAATGTTGACTAATTATATCTCTAAAACAAAATGCCCTCTCGTGATGTCTTGGGTGGTTTCTACTTACAATAATTTTTTAAGCAGATCATCCACTAGAAATTAGCAGAGGTGTTAGTGTTGACTTGACAACATCCATGACAACAGGACCATGCAGAAAGCCATGATGAGGCTGATCTTGTGGCTTACTCCACTTGACACTTCTGTAAACATTGAGAAGGCAAAACACGACGTCAACCAAATGTTCGATATTAAAACGGCTTTTAAATGTATTTTGTGATTTGTGTTTATGTAGATAATTATCTTGATAATTTATTTTAGCTTACGTGTTCCGTCGACGGAAATACTAGTTTTATCAACGGTGAAGGCAGTGATGTTTGAAGCTGCGTTGACCAAAACTTGTGCAATTTCGGAGCCAGTAGGAGCAGATGCAGATGCAAATAGAAGCTCCATTTCATTGATGATTGAGCCGTTTCTATACAAGAAAAAACATATAATGTGAAGTGAAAGAATTAAAAGGAAATAATAATTAGAATACTGTAAACGAATTACCTGAAAGACTTCACTGTTAGAGCACTGAATGAAGAAAATGATTGCCTGTAGAATGGTTCGAGCTGAAGAAAGAAGAAAGTTCAAATCAAATCGCGATGCTCGATGTGTAAATAAGACAACTAAACAAAGTTGTGTTATTTAGAACATTATTGAAATTATTCATACAAAACATACAGAATGAGGAATATACTTCAGTAGAATCTCAATAAAAATGTACTTTTTTTTTTTTTAAAGTCTCTTGCCACATTGCTCAATATATGTAGCAAATATGTTGTGATCAGTTGGCTGTTACAAATTTAAAAGAAAATTACTCACAGTGGACTTTAAAAGTGCAGCTCGGTTTTTAAATGCTGTTGAGGTTAAGTCGAGCAAATCAGTTGTAAAGGTCTCTCCGGGAGACCTAAAGGTCAGCTGCTTTCGTGTTTGCGCCACAGTTGTGGTTGATGTTGTAGTGGTTTAACAGTAAGTTGCAGTTGTTGCATTGCTGGCTGCTGACGTTCCAGGCTTTGTTGTTGCTGCTCCGGTAGTGATGTTTGCAGCAGTTTCATTTGTTGTAATTGTTGTATTTTGCAAAACTTCCGGGGCTGCAGTTGCAGGTACACCTGCCAAATAAACACAAGCATTGAAAGCAACATATTAGTTTCCAGAAAAATAATAAAAAAGTGAAATGTCAAATTTATCATTTTTCTTTACCATTACAAGACATGAGCATTTTTTGTTAAAGTGAAAGCAATAAGTAATCAACTTAATATTTATCATAATGAAAATAAACTATGTAGTTAGTGTGTGTGTGTGTGTGTATGTGTGTGTGTGTGTTTTTTTTTTAAATCATTCTGTGCATATTTTGCACAGAATGATGCAAAATATGCATATTTTAGTTACTATTGTGCTGATAAATAAATAGAGGAATTGCTTGATTTATTGTTTTAAAATTAACCTGAAAGTCAACTGCTTTTTCTTTATAGTGATAAAAATAACAGTGAATGAAATAATTGTTTTGAAATCATATTTTAAAAGACAATTAGCAATGACAAACATCCTCAAAATTTCTCACTCCGCTTGGAAGTTTTCCAGTCATGTTTCACTGGGAGGTTAGCTTGGTAAAAACCAGTCCCCTGTTCTGTACTCTCACTTCATACAGAAGGTCTGGTCCCCCGGCTATGGAGTACTGATTGTTTATAGGAAGCTTTGCTGAGCTGATGCATTACATGACGCATTACATGACGCATTACATGATGCATTACATGCGTCACGGCCAATTGTTGGCAACTTGGTAAAGTCAAATCCAATGTTTTCAAACTTCTTTCTTTTCCTTTTGACAAAAAGGTTATCATGGATATCAATATATATCATGGTTTTGATCAAACGTAAATGATAGCAGTATCAGACCTTCAGAAAAATTTGAATTTGAAGGGATTCGGGGTCTTGAAACAAAACATTTTATAGTAGGAAATAAACTCTTTACAGCAATCATGTGCCTAATTTCAAAATTAGAGATACTTAGAGTCATGCAACTCCGCAGAGAATGAGGCTAATTAAAAATAAAATTATAGAGTAAGATTACTTGAGTAACTCTAAATATATGGATTTATGTGTTTCAGACATTTTGTTCTTACGTATTATTTGAATTGAATTCACGTCGAATGTGACATTCAAAGTGGTGTTGGGGTTATTCACGGCCTCCTTTAGTGTTTCTTGAACCTCTTCAGCCTTTGGGATTGTCTCAGCTGGTGTGGTTTTATCGAACTCTACGCCCACCTCTGCTTGAGTGCCATTCATTCGTAACCTGGTGAAAGCAGGTCTGAAAAAAAAAGATCAACGATCAAACTGATTTCAAATATTAAAATTATACGTATGTAGTGGAAATAATAAAATAGGTGTAATATGTCTTTCAAATTACTTTGTTCCCAGTTGGTCATTACCACTATAAATGTGAATAAAATATACAAGTAGACTGACTTGTCTAAAAAAGAAAAAGAGCTAACATACCTGAAGGCAATGACAAAACTCCGGATGAAGAAAATTCCATATCTTGCTCTGTAGATGATATCATACTGGAAAAGAGAAAACATGTTAAGTGTCACAGTAAAATAATCCTCAGTTTAAACAAGTTA
This sequence comes from Poeciliopsis turneri, assembly GCA_922788865.1. Lineage (NCBI taxonomy): Eukaryota > Metazoa > Chordata > Actinopteri > Cyprinodontiformes > Poeciliidae > Poeciliopsis > Poeciliopsis turneri. The sequence continues at coordinate 31,293 of CAKLNU010000430.1, forward strand.
AATACTAATGGATTTTTGGAGGAACTACTCACCACTGCTACCACTTTTACTTCAAGAGCTTTGTACTGCACACTACCTCTGTCATTTAACTCTTCAACAAATGGTTCAACCACAGTTGATGCGACAACAAACACTGGAGGAGGAGCTGGAGTTGTTGTAGTTGTAGTCCTCACAAGAGTAGTTGCTGTTGTTAGAGTAGTCGTTGGTTTGGTTGGAGCAGCTGTGGTTGTGGTGGGAGCAGCTGTTGTTGTAGTTGGAGCAGCTGTGGTTGTGGTTGGAGCAGCTGTGGTTGTAGTTGGAGCAGCTGTTGTTGTAGTTGGAGCCGCTGTTGTTGTGGTTGGAGCCGCTGTTGTGGTTGCTTTATTTATAATTTAATTTTAAAAATTAATCAGCTAATTTTCGAAAAAGTTTTCCATTAATTTTGTGTTGATATATTTATTTTTCATAAAGAGTTTGGTCATTGCTTTCTTTCTCTCATTATTTGCATGAAGGTAAAATTTTCTTAAATATTTTTATTTCTTCTTACCTGTTGTAGCAACAACAACCGTTTCTGGTAGTACGTTGAATTCTGTGATGGTTGAATTATCGTTAACCAAAACCTCTGTAATTTGTGTGTCATTAGGAGTAGATGTTGATTCAAATTCAAGGTCCAAAGAGTTGATAATTGATCCTGCACTGCAAATGTAGTAGCATTAGGTAATGTCAAAAAAGTGTCTCACAAGGACGTTTGTAATTTCTTGAGCAAACTACAAAGATCTTACCTGAATGTTATAGCTCCAATCTTTCGGAATGAGGCGAGAGTTCTTTTGAAAAGTGGGTCAAACTACATGGAGAAAAAAAAAAGTTAAGTTTACAGTTTTTGAAAATATGTTTCTCAGAATATTTCTTTCTAAAAACATTAGTACCATGAATACATCTTGTTACATTGGCATATATAGACAACTTAAATGATATGTTGTTATGCTTTAGAAAAATTAGGCCCATTGTAGGTAAGAAGTAGGATTTATGATCACTATAAGATTAGGATGTCTTTCTTTAATTTAGAAGAAAACATAATTCACCTTTTCAGTTTGAAGAGAAACAAAAAATATCTTTCATAATCATACAATAGAGAAGATATTCATGTAGAAGAATAAACTTTTAGAATGTAGACTGTAAATTGTTATGTGTGTAAGAAATAGTAACATACACGACTCCTTAAGTTTTCAGAACGAGTTTTGAATGCTGATGATGATGGGTCTCCCAAATCTGGGGTGAAATTGTCATTAGACTTAAAAGTCAGCAGCCTTATTAATGCAGGAGCAGCTGTGGTTGTGGTTGGAGCCGCTGTGTTGTGGTTGGAGCAGCTGTAGTTGTAGTTGGAGCAGCTGTGGTTGCGGTTGGATCAGCTGTGGTTGTGTTGTAGTTGGAGCAGCTGTGGTTGTGGTTGGAGCAGCTGTGGTTGTAGTTGGAGCAGCTGTTGTTGTAGTTGGAGCAGCTGTGGTTGTAGTTGGATCAGCTGTGGTTGTAGTTGGATCAGCTGTAGTTGTAGTTGGAGCAGCTGTTGTTGCGGTTGGATCAGCTGTAGTTGTAGTGTAGTCGTAATTGGAGCAGCTGTGGTTGCGGTTGGATCAGCTGTAGTCGTAGTTGGAGCAGCTGTGGTTGCGGTTGGATCAGCTGTAGTTGTGGTTAGAGCACCTGTATTTGCCGTTACCTGAGCTTTAATTTTTGTCGCTGAGTCAAGAAAACAGATCATTAATCATTATCATTTATCACATATAGGTATAAATGATAATCCCATATTGACATTTAAGTCATTTAGTGTGTCTCATCTGGTCCTAAAATACAAGTTCAGGATGGTATCTTCCCACCCTGAACCTTATTTTGGCTAATCTCTTACTTACTTGCTAGGATTATTAGGAATGGTATTAGGTGTCCAATCCCCATCCTTTTCTGATCTTTCTGCTGCAACTTAAAGATAATCTGTGTTAATCAATTTTCAAAGTCATATCGATATGTTTTTTGTAGTAACTGACCCTTTTTATTAAATCCATTTTCTTTTGATATTCTTTCAAAGTATTTTAAGTAATGTCTTTAGTCATTCCAATTCTGTCTTTGTCACATTTTTGGACACATAACAGCAAACATGAAACGTAATCCCCTCAAAAACAGAAAGTAAATAATGTTGTTGAATAAAATGTTTACTGTTACTTTTGTATTTACATGTTCCTTTTCTTTCATCAAATGAGTGACGTGGAAATACTTCATCAAAGTAGCTAAGCTAATGAAAGCTTGACTAATTGAAGTCATTATGTGATTCATATGTATAAATGAACAGATTAATTTTTTAACTAAGTACAATCTGTATTTTTTGAGTTTATTTGTATAGATGTTGTCTCATTTAAAACATTCAACTGGTCAAAACACAAATCACTCATCTTAATCTTTTTTTTTTCTTCTGGGGTCATTATCTTCTTTTATCTTTTAAGAAGACAAGTTTACTTCCTCTCCCGCAAATAAAATGGAGCTACTGATATTATAGGTCGCCAAATTTTTTTGTGTTTTAGAAAATTGTTCTCATATTAATATTAAATTGTTATTCAAGGATGAAATAATATATTTTTTGTCTTATATACTACTTCTTAATTATTCTGCTGAGAAATTCTGTGCAACAAATAAAAAATGCTGATTGTAATGAAACAAGGAAGAGTCACATGGTTCACTTACTTTTCTCTCTTCAGTTCAGTTCAAGCAGCGTGAAGGATTGTGGGTATTCAACTAGCATTACTGGTCTTGCAAGCACTTCTCCGAAAAACCTAATATTGAAACTATGAATGAGTCAAAGGCCCATTGTTTGGAAGTCATGTGGAATAAAAAAATAAAAAATCTAATCAAATGTCAGATCTACATCTTCTCTCCACTCTCTTTTAAACCTGTCCCTCTTTTTAATATTCTGCGTTGTCGTCTTCCTTACTTCCAGAAAACAAAAAACAAACAAACAAACAAAAAAAAGTTTTAATAATGGACACTCACTTTAGCTGAAAACATATTGGAGTGTTTCTTTTATCGAATGGGATTTTTATTTATTTTCTTTCTCGGTAAAAAGTTCTCAACAGAATCTAATAATTACCATTGAGGAGTATTATAGTGCTTTTTATCATGTGGGACATGATAAATGAAAGAAGTGAGAGTGACCCGGACTACCAGTATCCATTTTAGTTCTTAATCAGTCGTATAAAAATAGTATATAAAATAAAAAATTAAAGGTTTTTATAATACTTAGAAGTTTCATTGAGTTTTTTTTTTTTTTAAAGGAAATATCACACTAATTTAATTAAAATCAAGAGAGAATTATCTCATCACTGAAACATTATTTTATAAAACAGTGATGAACTGTTCTGCACTGTAGTGTGCAGTTTCCATGTCCTCTATTTGAAACTGACTTTTTTAACGCCACAGTCTAACAGCAAGGATATTATTTTCTATGGTTTATCTAAACTAATGTCAGGCGTAAGTGAAGCATGTTTTGTTTTTTTATCCCGCACCTCCCTAAAAGAGGGGTGTGGAAATAGTTTTTATTTCAGTAATTATGAAATAGTTGTAAAACAGACAAGCAGAGGTTAATGTTAAAACTGACTAGAGAATAATAAGGTATTTACATTGCGTTCGGCTTAAAATAAAAAAGTTTTGAAATACAATAAATAAATAAAAAAAAATTAGATTTTGATACAAACATGTTGTAATTATTTTGTACTGAATTTGTACAATGCAAAATTTCCTAATTAGAATCTTTTATTCTAATTAGGAATAATTAATAATAATTATTCTAATTGTAATTATTCTAATTACATTTAGACACAATGTCTAATTGTACACCAATTTAACTGATGAGGAATAAGATTCAGGCTTTAAAAACTCTCAGCACTTTAACGGCAACAATAGAGTCAGAAATCCACTTACCTGCAGCTGTCTTCAAGTTCAAGAACTTCTTTAAAACTTTCCTGCTGCTCCCTTAATTCATCACACGCCACAGCGGTGTTGGCCCTCATATATAACCTGCATCTGCATAGGATGACGGAAAGGAATTCATGTCCATTCCCCCATGGAGGTTTGTGAGATGATAAGTAAAAGAAAAAAATCTATTGTTTGTTCATTCCACTAAAGTGGTCAGACCACAAGCTGGCTGTTCCGTGTTGGTAGAGTATCACTTTGAAAGGGAAGTATTGATGTCAACATCAATTTTTAATGTTTGCGTGTCCAAATTATTTTGCTTTACTTTATGGTCTGAAAGGTTAGGTAGACGCTAGAGTTTCTGGGATTGGAGGTCTGTTTTCTTAAAACATTGATCCTATGAAAACAATACACACAATGTGTGAAATACAAAAGACAGGTGCATTTGTTCCGTTTTTCTGCAACAACCCTGGGAAGCTTTCGAAATGTCATCAGTCACAGAGTGAAGCGCTATTTTTCTTGGCAAAACTAATTGCCAAGAAAAGCTATTTGGCAAAACAAATTCAAAGGCATGGGTGCGATGCTGCACATTTCAATAAGATAAATAAATAAATCAATCAAAGTGCTGACACATTAATTTTCAGATGTTATTGGCGCTGACATTTTTACTTTCTTGGCTTGATGTGAACTTGGCTGACATTGATTTACTGTGTCAATGAGTTTAATTTGTAAACAGTAAACTGTTTCAATGTGCCAGGGTCACTGTTGAATCAGTAAGGTGTTACTAATTACACAAGTTTACCGGTTTAATTAGTAACATTTATTTTAAACTTCACTGACCTAAAACAACTATGAAAAACGCAGTTAAAATGACTATGACAACATGACAAAGTACTTAGGAATAAATAAATAAAACAAATATTTGCAGCAGTTTTGGAAACATAAGATGATGTCTTTAAAACCTTTATAGTACTCTAAATATGGACAAGGTTAGACCACCAGCAATTTCTTTACAATAAATAAAGATCAACGTACAACTTGTAATATAGGAGTCTTTCCTTTCCACTGCCACCTCATGCTTGCTTAGGAGAAGGAACTGCAATGTCCGTCGTAGATAGACAATTTTTTCTATCCCAACCATTAATTTTGGCCAATTCGCACCTGCTTTCCAAACATGGTAAATATGGACCCAAAAACAGCACCTGTAATCTGGTTCTGATCTAGTAAATTGAATTACAGGTGGTATGTCACACATTTCCATATCCTCCTCCCTGTATTTTGCACTTCCTGGTGATCAGAAGATGTGCTGCATATTTTTGCAAAACATTTTGCTGATACAATCTTGTTAGCATGTTGTTTGTGGATGAGATTTGCGCATGGAATGTTTAGCATATTTTTATATGCGGTAACCTTTGGAACTTTAACAGTGGATCGACTTTATCATAAGCATTCAACAATAGTGTCATATAATTATACACGATGACCGTCCTGGCCAACAAAAAAGACCTGTCAGGCAGTTTCAATCCAAACTCAAAGTCTGCACAATATTTATAGTATATTTTTATAATATTGTTTCAAATTTCCGTCTTCAGAGGTCAGAATGGTGAGACGTACATCAGTTTTATTTGTTTATTTATTTATTCATTCATTTATTTATTTCACCACAGATTAACGCAGACATTTTGACAAGATGTGTAATCACACTGATCCGTGTAAACATCTAAGTACGGATGTTGTAAATAGGAGGATCAGGAGAGAACGATTTTTCAGGGATCATCAAGATCCTTTGGTCCATGATGATGACTGGCTTATACGTTAATTGAGCTTACAAGCAATCATGTGATTTTTCTGCTTCATCCAAGAAAAACACAGTTCAACACAACAAATTAAAGGAAGTAAGCAGCACTACATGACATTTGTCAGAAGTCGCATGCGTGACAGTTGTCTAAATGCACAAAGAACTGTAAATCACAAATGTATTCTCAACATTTTTTAAAATGTTATTTGCATAAATGTGAATATTTAGAGAAACTGGAATCACCATTTGCAAAAAGCATCCATGCAAAGACTTTCAGTTAAACTGGTCTAACTGCACTAAGTATGCCAAAGGAGCAGCGTCTGTCGCCATCACTGCTTGTAGTCAAACAAGAGGCACGCTTCAGATCAAACTCACTATGAGAAACGTCATGACTACATCATAAGCAGTGAATCTGCTTCATTTCATCTGAAGAATGTAGAGGATTGAGGTGTGTTTGTTTTTGTTTTATGGTTGCCACTGCAGGACATTGTTTCACTTCATATACTGATTTAGGATGCATAGTTTCTCTCTGATGTCAGGCTGGTGTAGATGGAGGATGGGGGTATTGGGTAATAGGAGGCAAGGGGGTACTTTAAAGGCAAACCTGAAAGAAGTGTAACACAACAAATATAGACATTGAGAGCATTTGTTTTATTAAAAATAGACACACATTAGAATACAATGTCTGCATTGAACATCTACATTAAGATTTTTAAATGCTATGCTGTGCAACTTTGTAATCAGACCTTTAAAATTGAATTTTGCTCTTTCCTTCACCTTACAAATCCCCAGATGTTATTTTACAAACCGCTTGAAAATGTTATCATTCCCAAGCATTATAATATCATGTGTTACTTTAATAAAAAAGGGAGGCCAATTGGCCAGTTACCAGGCAATAGTTGTAAAGATACACCAGTCTTCATGGTGTTGATCCAGATTACAAAGAGCCTGGGTGCAATCAACTTTAAGAGAAAAAAAATTGATGACCAGAGACTTTCTGGAAAAAGTTCAAGTGCTAACCACTTTGCCACGGCGCACAGCATTGACAGAAAATGTACAAAAATCATTTAAAAAATGTGCTTGATGCCTTCGATAACAGATTAAAGGGTTATACAGTGGAGAAAAGAAATCGGTTTCTAAAACAATTATGACAAATGACGAAGTGAACCATCACATGAAACTAAAAACAAGATGTGTTCACCTCCCACACCAATAATGGCACATTTGCTGTGTTTTGGTTGTAAAACTATTAACATTATAGACAGTTATCAACATGTTGAACAAACAAAATGACAATACTTCATTCTTCACAACCTCAAATTCCACTGTCAGAATATAGTTCCTGTTGTACTGCATTACCTTTTTACATCCGAGTTTTTTTGTTTTGTTTTGTTTTATAATGAAATGTTCTATTACCAGCAACCTCAGATTTTCACATATTTTGAAAAATAGAACATGTTGTAATCTAAAAATGCAGTGTAAGAAACCAATTTTTTTTTATACCCTAAGCTAAACGGATGCTAAGATTCCCTTTAGCATCTTAGGTACCATCATCCATTTTTTTACAGGCTGACTGTCATAAGCAGTGTGCGCATTCGTGACATTTGAAATATTATTAGTATTAACACTGATGTTGTGATGATGGTATGTGTGCAGCAATTACATAGAAGAAATTGTGAAAACTTTACATTTGGTAACAAAATAAACATTGGCACATGTTGGACGGTGTTGTAGCAGACAGAGAGACAAAAGTGAAAGAAAGACTGGATTCTCCAAATAATTCACATAGTTGGACTTGAATAAAAACTAATCTTTATTTTATTGATTTATTTATTTATTTTTGCAGATCTATTAACCATTCCAGGCCAGTCTTGAACAAATAAAGAGCTGGCTGTGGCCCACATGTTGTAAAATGCCCACATCAAGTTTTATTTCAAGAGTACCGATTGGCTCTGCAGATTTAGGTTGCTCTTTTGAACTAATTTTAAAGTCCTGAACAGTCCCAACATCTCAACAGAATAAAGAGGTAATAAGTAACTGTCCCAATAAAATTTCATCCCAAAAAGTATTTTACCTCAACATATGACAAATGTTTTAACAGGTAATTTGCCAGGTTGTTGTTCCATTGGCAAACCTTGTTGCTATTTAGTTTGTCGTTCCATCAATTTCATCTGTATCATTTGATAAAAACGTGATGCGCTCCACAACTGGATAATCGAAGACTAAAGGCTTCACAATAACAACCCTAGGACTGTATTTGAAAAACACAGTCCTGTTTCGAGAAACAGGCAGAGTGCTTGCATTGTATTCCTCTTGTGTGGTGCTTGCATCCCTGAGGTTAGCTGATGATGTGTATAATTTGGAGTCTGTTGTCTCTGTGCGATCATACTCAGCTGCTGTGGATTTCACCGTAACCTTCTCCATAGTTGTTGTCCCGTTAACCTGAGGGGAATGATCTTCTTCTGTTGTGGAATGGGATGAACTCTCCACTGGAACTGAAGGTGAAGTGCTTCTAGATGGGCTAACTGGGACCAATGAGGCACTTTGAGGTTGTTGTGAAGTGGAAGATTCTAAACTTTGCGGTGTGGAGGAGTACTGATCCGTTGTCCATGCTGCTGCAGAAGCACAAGAAAGAAAGACATTAGTTTGATTTGGATCTGTTGGTATGACTGTGGTAGTAATTTGATCATCACTGGAAATGTTTGTGTCCAACATACCTGATGAAGTCTCTGGTTCCTCCTCAAGGGTAATTGTGTGTGTAGCTGTTTGTGTAGTTTCTTGTGGTGTGGTGTTCACTGTTGTTGTACGTCCTGCCTCTTGTTTCCCTGTACTCTGCTCTCCAGCTTGTGTTGGTGACTGGTTTGATAATCCAGTGCTTTGTGTTGAAGCTGTGGGTGATATCTGTCCAGTTGTTGATGAGGTGTCATAATGTGTGTTTGTCATTGCTTGTGCTGTGATTGTCGAAGTCCTCGACGAAAATGTTGTCTGATTTGTAGCGGGTCTGTGATTTGCAGTTGTTGAAGGATTTGATTCTGTTATGGTCAATATTCCCAGTGTGGTCACAGTCTCTGTAGTTTGCCTTGTTGATGTAGACACTGAACCACCACTGTCTTTGATTGCTTCAGTGATTCTTGATCCCACAGTTAGTTTCGCAGTTGAGGGATGTGTTGTTGATGCTTCTGATGTTGCTGAATGGATGGAGGAAGATGGAGGTGATGTTTGGGTGGAGGCTGTTGACATGGGCTCCACCATCTGTGTAGATGTTTTACTGACTGTTGCCATTGGACTAGGTTGTGTTTGTGTTGTATTTGGATTAATATCCACTGATTGAGTAGTTTTTATACTCAGCCTTGTTGACACAGAGACTGATTTATTGTCAGTTGTTCTACTATATGTTGTTGATGCAGTATTTTGTGTGGCAACTGTTGGTTATTGTGTTGTAAATGATGCTTGTGAAGTCACACTTGAAGGTGAGATCAGGTCTGTTGTTGTTAACTCCACAAACTGTGTAGATTTGTTACTTTTGGTGGATTTCTCAGTTGTGGTCACCATTGGATTGGATGTTGTTTGCACTGTAGATCCAACAGTTTCCAGAGACCCTGCAAATTGGGGAGTAAGTCTGGTTGACACTGATGATGTAGAGTTTTCAGATTTGGTTGTTGCAGACTCAGTATCATCCTGAGTGTCAAATTCTGTTTCTGCAGCTTCAGTTTGTGATGCTGTTGTTGCTTCTCTGTCCTGATTGGTTGTTGGTGATAGCGTGTTATTTGATGTCTTATAGTCTTGGGTTTTGGCAGTAGATGAGCTAGATTGTGTTTGTGCATCAGTTCGGTCCTCTGTCACAGATCCTGCAGCTTGTGATGGGACTGTGGTTGAAAGAAAAGGTGATTTGTTGACCGTTGTTTCTCTAGTTATTGTTGATCCAGTAGCTTGTTTAGAAATTGTGGGCAATCGTTCTGTAAATGTTCGTGAAGTTTTTGATGTCTCTAAGTCTTGAGGATTTGATTGTGTTATTGAACTTGTAATATGTGGCAAACATGGTGGAGGTGAAACAGCTGATGTAGATTTTGTTTGAACTTCCACTGACGCATTGGGTGTTGGTCCAGTAGCTGGTTCTGAAGCAGTGGATGGTTCTTTGATTGCAGGTGTTTTGGTTGTTTCTGCTGCTACTGTTTTATTCTCTGTTGTTACATTCAACATTATTTGGTTTGAGGTGTTTTGTAATTGTTTTGTGACAGAATGTGTTCCTTCCTGATTGTTTGATGTCTGAACTACAGTGTGTGTTGTTTCTTTGGAAACTGCTACAGATGGAGAAGTCGTCAATAACTTTATTGCTGTTGTCATGGATGAAGATGGTGTTGCTGTGGATCCCACTGTCTTTAGAGATGATGGATTTGTAGTAGATGTGTGAGTTTTTGGTGTTGTAGAACTAGATTGTGATTGTGTTGCTATATGATTAGTTTCACTAGCCTTTGTCATTTGTAGTCTTGGTCTGGTTGACATAAAAACTGATGCACTATCTGTGTTTTCTTGAATTGTTCTTGATCCAGCAGGTTGTTCCGCAGTTAAGATTTGTGTTGTTGATGCTTCTGATGTTGATGAAACTTCTGATCTTCTTGTCGTAAATGATGCCGTGTTCTCCTGAATATATGAGCTACTTGTTGAAAATGATGTTGTTGTTTTAAGTGTTATAGTTTGTGATGTTGTTGCTACAGTTGATGTACTTTGTAATTTTGATGTTTCTTCATCCTCTTTGGTAGTTGTTAATGAAACAGTTCTTATTGTGGATCTTGTTCCATATGAAAAGGATTGTGTTGAATGAACGGGTTTGTTATCTGTGGACGTTAAAGATGGAGGTGATGTTTGGGTGGAGGCTGTTGACATGGGCTCCACCATCTGTGTAGATGTTTCACTGACTGTTGCCATTGGGCTAGGTTGTGTTTGTGTTGTATTTGAATTAATATCCACAGATTGAGTAGTTTGAGTACTCAGCCTTATTGACACAGAGACTGATTTATTGTCAGTTGTTCCACTATTTGTTGTTGATGCAGTATTTTGTGTGGCAGTTGTTGGTTGTTGTGTTGTAAATGACGCTTGTGAAGTCACACTTGAAGGTGAGATCAGGTCTGTTGTTGTTAACTCCACAAACTGTGTAGATTTGTTACTTTTGGTGGATTTCTCAGTTTTGGTCACCGTTGGATTGGATGTTGTTTGCACTGTAGATCCAACAGTTTCCAGAGACCCTGCAGATTGGGGAGTAGGTCTGGTTGACACTGATGTTGTTGAGTTTTCAGATTTGGTTGTTACAGACTCAGTATCATCCTGAGCGTCAAATTCTGTTGTTTCTGCAGCTGGAGTTTGTGATGCTGTTGTTGCTTCTCTGTCCTGATTGGTTGTTGGTGCTAGCATGTTATTTGATGTCTTATAGTCTTGGGTTTTGGCAGTAGATGAGCTAGATTGTGTTTGTGCATCAGTTCGGTCCTCTGTCACAGATTCTGCAGCTTGTGATGGGACTGTGGTTGAAAGAAAAGGTGATTTGTTGACCGTTGTTTCTCTAGTTATTGTTGATCCTGTAGTTTGTTTAGAAATTGTGGGCAATCGATCTGTAAATGATCGTGAAGTTTTTGAAGTCTCTAAGTCTTGAGGATTTGATTGTGTTATTGAACTTGTAATATGTGGCAAACTTTGTGGAGGTGAAACAGCTGATGTAGATTTTGTTTGAACTTCCACTGACGCATTGGGTGTTGGTCCAGTAGCCTGTTCTGAAGCAGTGGATGGTTCTTTGGTTGCAGGTGTTTTGGTTGTTTCTGCTGCTACTGTTTTATTCTCTGTTGTTACATTCAACATTATTTGGTTTGAGGTGTTTTGTAATTGTTTTGTGACAGAATTAAGTTTCCTTCCTGATTGTTTGATGTCTGAACTACAGTGTGTGTTGTTTCTTTGGAAACTGCTACAGATGGAGAAGTCGTCGATAACTTTATTGCTGTTGTCATGGATGAAGATGGTGTTGCTGTGGATCCCACTGTCTTTAGAGATGACGGATTTGTAGTAGATGTGTGAGTTTTTGGTGTTGTAGAACTAGATTGTGATTGTGTTGCTATATGATTAGTTTCACTAGCCTTTGTTGTTTGTAGTCTTGGTGTGGTTGACATAAAAACTGATGCACTATCTGTGTTTTCTTGAATTGTTATTGATCCAGCAGTTTGTTCTGCAGTTAAGATTTGTGTTGTTGATGCTTCTGATGTTGCTGAATCCTCTAATTTTTTATTGACTGTTGCCATTGGACTAGGTTGTGTTTGTGTTGTATTTGGATTAATATCCACAGATTGAGTAGTTTTTGTACTCAGCCTTGTTGACACAGAGACTGATTTATTGTCAGTTGTTCCACTATTTGTTGTTGATGCAGTATTTTGTGTGGCAGTTGTTGGTTGTTGTGTTGTAAATGATGCTTGTGAAGTCACATTTGAAGGTGAGATCAGGTCTGTTGTTGTTAACTCCACAAACTGTGTAGATTTGTTACTTTTGGTGGGTGTCTGAGTTCTTGTCACCATAGATTTTGTTTGGCCTATAGATTCAACAGTTTCCATTGACCCGTCAAATTGGCTTGTAAGTCTGGTTGACACAGACGCTGATTCCTGGTCTGTTTTTTCTTGAATTGTTTGTGATCCAACAGTTTGTTTTACAGTTGTGGGTTGTGTTGAATATTTTGTTGATGTTGTATTTTCTTGTTTTGTTGTTGTCGATGATGCAGTTTTATCTTGACTTTCTGGTTGTATTGCTTCACTCGAAGTTTGTGTTGCCTTTAGTGGTGACGAAGAAAGCAAATCAGTTCCTGAAACAGTTGATATTTTTGTTGTTGATGATGCCTTAATATTATTTGCAGCTGGTGTTTGTGTGGTTACATCTGAAGTATTCTGTTCTGTGGTGATTTTTAATTTTGTTGGTCCATTGCCTTGCTTGTTTGTTGTTGATTCCACAATATTTGTTGTGGCTGGTGTTGTAATAGACGAAGGTGAAGACAATCCTTTTTCAGATGTTTCTTTTGTAGAACTTACAGAAGGAGGTGATATTGTACTGAATGATGTCGTCAGTGTAGAATGTGCTGCCAGTGTAGACGTATAATCCATGGTAGAGGCTGCAGTTTGTTTTGAACTTTTGGGAAGTTGTGTCGTTAGTGATTCAGAGGTAGTCTCCAGACTTTGGGCGTTAGATTGACCAGTTGAACTTGTAACATGTGGTGAACCTTGTGGAGGTGAAACCATGGCTGATTATGTTTTTTGTGTTTGAAAATCCGTAGTTTGTATTTCACTGTGTGATGCTGCTGTTGCTCGTGTTACAGGTGGATGGGAAGATGTTGTCTTTCTGGTTGCTCCTGTTGCTGAAGTTTCTGATAATGGTGGCAAAGGTGTTGTCATGTCCTCCTTCATCTGTGTCTGTGTATAATGCGCAGTAGATGTGTCAGTTTTCAGTGTACGTAAAGTAGCTGGTTCTGTAGACTCCATTTGCGTCTCCGTTGTAGAAATATCTGGTTTTGTGGTTCCTGCAGAGCTTTGTGTTGAGGCCGAGTCAGTCTTTAAATAGTCAGTGCTTTGATTCTGTGCTGAAGTTGGTTCTGTTATGCCTGACACAGTAGCGAAGTTTGTTGCAGCTATATCATCAGTCCCTGGGCTTGCCTCAGATGATGTTTTTTGTCCTGATTGTGTATTTCCTGTCACCTCTGTGTTTATTGTTGTTAAAAGTGTAGTACCCTTTGTTGGATCATATTCTTTAGTCTCTGTGTATGACTGGGTAGACCTACTGGTTGTTTTCACGTTGGCTTATATGTCTGTTGAAGTACTTAAACACTCGTTGGTCTGTGATTCTGAGACTCCTTCTGTGGGCGTGCTTACTGACATTGTCTCACTTTGTGATAATGGTGAAGACATGCTGGTGGGTGTGTTGCCACCTTTGATATCTGAAGTCTCTAGACCATTTGATGGCGTCGTACCAGAGATGTTTTCAGTCTCAGCTGGTGTTGGAATGTCACGTGAAAATGATGAGTTCCCCTCAGAAAATGTAGAGGCTGGTTGGCTTGTTTCTGAATCAGATGATTGAGTGGTTTTGCAGCATTCTTGGGCATTTGTCTCGGGTGCAGAAGACATGTTGCTTTCTTCATCTGAACCATTGTCACTGATGATTTTCCCTGATAATGCCATTGTTTTTCCAACATAAAATTGTGTCGTATTTCCGATAGTGCTGTTTGTTGGTGTACTAATATTTAATTAGTACACATATGAGAGTAGTCAGGTAAGATAAACATTTATCTAAATATTAACTATTATTTTAAACAACATGAGGCTGATATGTGAAATGTATGTTTTTTTACATACATACAAAACTCCCTTTTTGTATGTATGTAAAAGTCTGAGACGAAAAAGAAAACACATGATGTGAGTAATATTAAATTTCATTCTTAGAGAATAAAATAAAGGTTAATAGCTAGACATACAATGACACCAAATCTTGTATAACATAATCAATCTCTGATGATGTTTATCTGCTCTCCAGTCGCACATATCTAATATCCCTGCTACTCAAAGTTATATCTTAGAAAATTTTAAAAACAAAACAAACCAAAAAAAAAAAGCATCTTCTTTCTCTTGATGGTCAATTGTGTTACAGGTTTTTAACTACTGTAATAGCTCTTTGGGAAACACCTTGTTGGTGTTAAGTGATTGCTTCTTTGGCCAACTGTCTCACAACAGCAGCTGTGAAACGAAATTACAATTGAGCAGAAATCCACAAGTAGAGACTGGCCAGGCTACGCCTGAATGGTCCATCAGCCATATTCAGGTGTCAAAGAAACTACAAAAAAAATCTTCTCAAAAGGCAAACTTTGAATGACCTTCAGAAAACCTGCAGAATGGTAAAGAAGAATAATTTAAAAGAAAGTTACAAATGTCGGGCTACTTTAAAGCCAGAGGCATCCGGCTCTTGACAATGCGGATATTATTTATCTTTTCATGCAGTTTTCTTTGGTGTCGTATCTAAACCTGTGCCAAAGGTCAACGTACTATATTACTCACCTGCCAACAAGTTCACAAGGAATCCACCAATCATGGTGGCAGCTGATGGTTATCTTGTATTTTTGTCTGCAAAAGACAGAGGAATAAATTCAAAAGATGTTTTCTATGAAAGATAAACAAACAAACATACTCTGAAATGTCTTGCCTTCCTTTTACACTCCTTTTGTCTGCTTCGTGATAAAGAAAATTCAATTGCATTTTCCAAGCCTGTCACATGCATTTTAAAAAGTCTATCGGATCCTACATTTAATTTTGTCACATATTACCTAAATTCTTTCATTTTGGTTTTTCGTTTCACTTTGAGAATCTCAGCATCACTGGGGCAAAAGTTATCCGGTAGTGTTTTGTTTTTAATGATCACAGAGTCCAATGTGTCTGTGAATTGAAATCTTGGTGAGTACATGCAATAACCCAAATTAAATCTCACACCTTACTGGCAACAGTGCTTTAAGGAAATAATAGTATTTACCGTTGAACTAAAGTTTACCAGAACCGTTGTTGAAGTAATTAAAGAAACTAAAGTATTGTATCTGAATACAATGATTGTTAAGTTTAACAACAGCAGACATAATTACACAACTGTAAGTTACAGAGTCTCTTCTGTGGAGCAATGACTGGTGCTTTTTGTTGAAAGTGTTGTTTGGAATGGTGTCTGATGGTGTTGGAATTGTTTCTGAAGGGTTTGGCTCTATTGTAATTGTGACTTTCATGACGGAAACTTTCACAGGTTATGTTGGGTAAAGCCAACGGTAATTAAAGTTATAATCCACTGAATCAACTTGCACACACGAAGAGCCGACAGTTTTCAAAAAGGATTACCGACTTATTGTCTGCACCAGCCTTCTCTAGTCAAACATACAAACAAAATGTAGAGGTCAGATTTAGAGTCACTGATGTTATTAGAGCATGGGAGGAAACCAGAGAGCCTGTCTAAATTAAAAAAACAAAAACACAATGAGCACCAGAAGAATCTACTGTGAGGCTGTACAACCAAATGGTACAAATGGTATGCTATTGTGCAGCTTGGCAGTCACATGCATCTTACGTTTGTTTTCTTAAGGACTTCCTTGTGCAAACCTTGGTACTGTTCTGGGATTTTGGTAGTATTATGTGCATACCTCATTTATTTCCTTCATTGTTATATAATGACATATTGCAGCATTTTTCTTCCTGTTCTGCATTTCAAAGTTCCTCATTCTGATAACATAAATAGCAAAAAGGTATTATCATGTACTAGATCAAGTATTAATCAGAGTGAAACTCATTTTTCCTAAGCAAATAGCAATAAAGAAAAGTTTGAATTACAGATTCTTTACCGTTGATTTGATGACATTGAATAGGTACAAATTCTGAAGCAGATTTGAGAAAGAGGAGGTCTTTACATTTTGTTACCTGCCACAGCCATTAATTTTGCAAATCAGTGTGCATGTTATTATTTATAAGAAAGTTCTGTATCTAAACCTTGTGTGTTATAAACAAACACAAGTGTGCCACCAAAAGAAGCTGCAATCTTTCCAAAGGCTGTCAAAGCCAGAAGTAAATCTCATAATTATCTTATTAGGAATTCCAGAAGTTTATTTATAGAGCAATTAAACTAATAGGGTTGTTAAACTGTCTTTAATCACTGACACAGCAATCCTTCCATATTTCTTTCTTGTTGTGCTTTAAGCTGCTTTAGCTTGTGGAACTGCTTGGAGAGAAGAGTCAAAATTGCAAAGTATTTGATAGATTCAACTCAAGCACACTTCCTATTCAGTGATGGCTGTTTTTGTTCCTTTCGCTTGTCTTCCGTGATTTTCCTAAAAAAAAAATGTTTCATTTTTTCATAAAATTTAAACGAACCACTCGGTCCTGGATTGACAATCTGGGTGTAGATGCTATTTTCTCTAGCGTGTCTATCTGAATGTTTCTTTTTCTGGTGAACTACGAATCCAACAACAGTAACCTTGAGTTAAGGTCTCATCATTTGACTGGATTAGTCTCTGTCCAAAACTGAATCCTGTTTTAGCCCTCAGTCCTCATTCTCAATGCTCAACAAAACTTTTTTTAGGACGAGCCAAACCAGTTGTTTCTGTGTCGAAGCAGGAGGCCTCAGGTGTGAAGCTTCTACTCCTCAAAAACCGAGATTCTTCAGATGCATGCTTGAAAATTAACGACAAGAAATCAAATTCTGAAATTTTGAAATTTTGAAATCAAATTCAAAATCAAATGTCTGCAAATCACTCAGAAACGTAAGCACTGTCTCGGTCGCTATACTTTAAAGTGACATGGTGTGTAAGTGCTCCGATTACATTCAGTGTCAGCGTAGCTACCAGAGAGTTTCTCTGTTGAACATGTATACTTTCACAAGAATAAATTTAGAATATGGTTAAATATGTGAAACTTGGAATCGTCTGCTACGTCACCCTGTACATAAACTCAGCTGACTCTCATATCCTGAATGACTGAAGATCTAAAGTGCCTGAACAAATATTGTAAGGCCTTGGAAAATTTAATCGTTAAACTGGAGCTCAAATCTGTCAAAATGTAATCCTATAGCCCAAGTTGTGTGCGATATACCCTTTGATAGAATGGTGGAACTGTGAAAGGTGAGATGTCCTTATAAAACTGTGTATTGATGTCTAAATGTGGTTAAAAATCAAAGACGAAAATACTTGCTAGCAGTCTGGATGTCTTTATTTAAAAATGTTTACTGTTTCTTAACTGTAGCTGAAATGTAATAGGTGACAAGACATCTGATATCAAAATATGGTTAAAAAGTACAAAATTAAAAGAATAAAAGATCTATTGAGGTCTAAATGTGTTTGTGTTTTCATTGGCTATAAGTAGAAAATCATCATAAAAACTTAAATGTGTAATTGATCTATAGAATCTGTTTCATTTGATAAATTGAGTTATTCAAATAAATAAGCTTTTCAATAAGATACACATTTGTAGAAATAAGTGTGTTACCAACATGGAGGATCAACAACAAACTACAAATTGACTGTCAACACTGAAATTGAGGCAGAGCCGATGTGAGGCCATATTTATGAGCTGAACAAACATCTGAATTTTTTTTTTTTAATCAAAAATGCATCCCTGCGGTTCACAGAGAAAGCCTTGTTGCAAAGAAGTTTTCTGGTTTCACTGCTTACTTGTATCAATGACCGGAATATCGATCTTTGGATGTTTTCACACCACAGTCAAAACAGCAATGAACTTCCAGCGATTGGAATTGTTTTCCACATCCTCCTGTCATTTTTTTTTTTAAATTGAAGAACGAACCACCGGGATGTGAGGTCATAAGGTTGTGGGATGAATATTGGCTGTGCAGTTGAGTGTGGAGGTCACAGTGGGATGTTTAACAGGTTTGGTGATCTGAGAACCCACTCACACTTTTTTTTTTTTTTTTTGGTCAGAAACTCTGAAGAAAAGTACAAGTTCATAGCAAGCTCTGTTTGAGCAATCAGCAGGAAACAAATCGCAGCAACAGCAGCCTTCAACGTCAATTGCCAGAAATTTCTACAAAATGTCAATCTACCCATGTACACCTACATACAATGTTTTTATATTTTGTTCTCTCCTGCAGGCTCAATGGAGCCATCACATATAAACTTCTGAATAGTTATTTCCTGGAAGCTTCAACACGTACAAATTTCAGAGCAGACTCGATCTGACAGACAAGAAAATCGAGAAGTGAGTTACGTAAGCCCAAAGTTTATCATGAGGCCTGAAAGGCATGAATTACACAAGGTTAGACTCACCTTTTTATCAGTCTGATACAATAGCTTGACAAAATCTCCAGTTCACTGATAAGTTTCAACAAAACTAAAAGCACAGCGGAGCTAAGCTCTTGTTCCGGAAACTTGTTCTTCCTGCCTTAACAGCTCCAGCGGTTGCGCCTCACCGCATACAGTCACATATGTAATTTGAAAAACTTTAACTGCTGTATGTAAGAGCAGATTTAAATAAAGACAACGATAGAGAAAACTTGTTTTATGCTCCCACATTAAGTTCTGGATTTTAAAGTTTATTTGAAAAAGAGAGATGGAACCTGCCTGAAGAGCTGACAAGGTTGAGAACTGGTTTGTCACTTTGCTGACACCAAGCCTTAAAGAGTACTTATTTCAATGCTTCAAAGGGTGGTGAAGAATTTAAAATATTCCATAAAATAAATATAAATAAATATTTAAATAATAATATAATATAATATAATAATATAAATATAGTTTGCTGTCTCTGTGGGAATCTTAGACACTTCCAGGATCTTTTTTTGTGAATTGAAAATGATCTGATTTTGAACAGCTTTTAAATGTATTTATATCTAACAGCAAGTGCACAAAACACAGCACAGAAAGGTTTGTCAAAAAATCTGTGTATACCTCACAAATCCTTACAAATGCAAAACATGAAATTGGGTTCACTTTCTATTCACTGTATTTGCTTCGACAGGCTGATGATGATACTGGTCGTAAAACTTCCCCAGTAATCTCTGCCTCTGTAGAACATGGCTTTCTCTGCCTCCCTAAATCTCTGGTTTCAGAATTTTAATGACGTTGACATTGTGAACATTTTGTCAAATTATTCTGTTTAACTAATCAATATCTGAAATGAAAAACCATCTCCCCACTGATTTGTGCTGAAACTTTAAGCCAACATTATTCTTCATGTCAAGAATTACTGCTGTCACCGTGAGAGTTTTCGCAATTAGTCATCTGTAAGATTATTTTCTATTTCCTGGACCCTTGTTTAGATGTCACTGCCAGATAGGTAATAGAGCAACATTATCTTTCCTGTTCTTCCACAATCCACAGCCAGTTGCCATTTATTGTGCATGGTAACCATGAGAACACACAGCACAACACTGGCTGTAGCTTCTTTAAGCCCTGATATTACTCAACATCAAGGGCATTGCTGCGATAAGCTAAGATCCCATACCTGAAAGTCTTTTGCTAGGCTTTTATGTTTGCAGCCATAAATGATTAGTTTCCATCAACATTTTTGCTACTTTATTTTTAGCCGTTCATCAGTTTGGTCTTTTTGTTGAAGCCAAACTTCCCATAATTAACTCTGCGCCCACATTCGGTCAACAAAAGCCGTCTATTTACTGAGAAGCTGAGCCAGAGCTATTTTTGTGAAGCAGCGTTCACAAGGAACAAATTAAAAGAACTATGCAAATTACATGCGATATAAAGTAAACCTCGTGCAAATTAACAGATAAGAGGAAGTTGGGGAAAAAATGTATCCATTGTTTTCTGCTTGGTGGAGACTAAATCAAGGCGGGGAGGGAGGATTGTCCCAGTATCTCCTTCCTGTTGTTGGGTGTACTGGGAAAAACCTCCAAACTAACAGGAGGCACCCTGATCAGATCAATAAATTAGTTCCGTTGCTGAATTTACTACACTGGCCATCACAGTTTCTGGCATCCCTTTTCTTTTTATCTCGCAGTGTGTGCAAAATAAATCCCAGATCTGCATAAAAATATATTAATTAAATGTTGCACCACCAGTGCCTCCTTCCACTTTAGGTCTCCGTAGTGGGAGTTAAGGCTCAGAGGTTTACATTTAGTCTATCGATGTTACTTCAATGTTCTTTAACTAACATTGAAGTAATATCTTCCTTGTCCTGCCAATCTACTTTTTATCCCTGCAAAAACACTTTCTTTGACTGAAAAGATTTTGATTTCCTTTTTCTACTTTTATAATCTCAAAAATAAGTACAATTTTAAATAATTCAATAAATTTTGTCTTAAATGTCAACTGGATGACGAAGAAGAAGAGTTGGTATGGCGCTTCCATTTTTTTTTACTTTGTCATATCTGCGTCATCATGGCGGTAAGGAATGTCTTTCTTATTGGGAATGCTATTGAGGAAGTCTGATTTGATTTATGATGGAATTTCAAGTGGTTACCACTGAGTAAAGATATATTTCTACCAATAATCTTCCTTAATTTATTTGTGTATTTTGGTTAAGAGCAGGTAAAAATGCCTCTCCTTTTATTGGGTTGCAAAGTGTGTGCAAATGTGTGTGTGCAGGAATTGCCATTGATATTTTATTGAGCCTTTACAAGAAGAGTGACTGTCAGACCCATCCTTCTTAATCCAGTCTTAAGTTCAAAGCTACTTTGAAAGTATTGCTGCTAAGAATTTATTGTGTATATGTTTCTTCCTTCTGGCCTTACAGAGAAAGAAGTTTACGCCCCTCTGAAAAGTCTGCAAGGTTTCAGTCTGTGCAAGGTTCAGGTGTGACATCGCATAACCTCAATTTAGAGGTTATGCGATGTCACACCCTCATGCACATGCACGCAAGGACACAGACACACACATTCCTCTTTCACAGATTTTTTTTTCCCCTTTTGCTTCATTGTCGTGTTTGTGAAAAGCAGACTGTATGGTACACATTTTATATATTATATATATATATTATTATATACATATATCACCTCTCTACCTGCATGGGAATACTGGTATATTAATACAGGGCATGTAATGAGCAGATCTTAAACTAAATCAATTAATGCTTCAATCAGTGAATGGATGAGTAAATGATATAATTGTTTTCAACATACTTTAACAATAAATGTTCACAGAAATACAAAAAAATGATCAAATATGAAATAACATCATGATATTATTGTGTCGAATGACATCATCAGTCGAGAATTTCAACTGAGGTCAAACAATACTTAAATCAAAGTATCAAAGAAAAAAATTCACAGTTTTCTGCTCAAAATGGGGAAATAAGTGCTTAATAAATCCTATACCGCAATAACTGTGTTTACCTATACTTTTTCATTCATATCACAATTATCTAGTTTACATCGTCCATGACTATAAGTCTTTCTATAACTCACCCATCATAAACGTCCCTGTTTCTCCGACTTCACCATTTAATCAACACAACAGAGAATTCGACTGAGAACGCCTTCCATTAAAGATGGTTAATTTTTCGTAATTATAGTGCAATAGTTAAGTTATGACTAAAGAAGTGACTAATGTTGTTCTTTCATAAACTTTATACAATGCAAATTCATTAGAGAAGACATAAATGGAGGTGAGGTTGCACAAGATAAAGAGTGAACTCAATGACCTGTAGCCAAAAAGACATCAATGAACAACTTTAAGAATATGGTTGACTTTGGGTTACAGCTACAGGCAGTATTGTTTCAGGTCTTTTGGATTTTTTTTGTTTGCAAGGATTTCCCTTTTTATTCCAGTGTATTGGATTCAAAGTGACTGCTTACAGAGCTCTCATTGTGCTTTATTTAACACCAACATCCAGTTATTGTTACTCGAAAAACTAACTATAAGACCTGACCTCTAGGATTAGGCATAAGCAGGGCATCTGCTGTTGTTTAGAAAGAATCTCTGAAAGTTTAACTCATGTTGGTGTAGAAGAATCCTTGTTTGGTTCTGCATGTCCTTGTTACTTCCACACTATGAAATAAAATTAATGTAACAACATCAGGTTTTTATAGGACACTCAAAGACGCTTTACATGAAATCAGTCATTTCCATTCATGCACACATTCACACACTGATGATGGCAATCTACCGGCTTGAAGTCACAGCAAGGTAATAATCTTCACTTTCTGTTTTGCATCTCCTCAAAACATTTTCAAGTGCAACATAGTTTTTTTTTTTTTTTTTGGGGGGGGGGGTTGTCCTCTTTTATGATAAAAGAAAAACATAAATTTGTCAGCAAGGTGATTTAAGAGAAAAAAATACATCTTGGAGGTTTCACTCCAGGATGTGACGCAGAGTTTGTCACTTCTGCGTCACCGTAGTTGTGGCTGATGGAGGAATGTTTGAACACATTCTTATTGGGAATATTACGGTGTAACTGTGCTTTGATTATGTTTGTTGAATTTGAGGCCTTTAACATAAAGCATATCAGGAATTGTCTTGACAGTACATTTCCTTGGAAATGTACTGAATGAATCACATCTGCTAAAGTGACAAGTTTAGCAGATGTGATTCTGTGCCTTTTCTGTAGAAGGCACAAAAAAGATGTGACACCAAAAAATATCTCTTTAAAAGTAATCCAAGCTTGCACATCCATGTACAAAAATTCACAGAAATCTTGTAATAAGTCAATATTAAAACCACTAGCATTTGAAATCAATCAAGTGCTCACAAACTGGTTTTGGATCATAAATTATACAAATTTTAAACATAGCGATACAATTTAACTGAAAAAGACCGACATAAGGGACATTGTTGGTGCAATGGTGTCAGATGACTGAAATAAGTGGATAATTGTTTGATAAATATTAAATAATTGATAAAATTACAGCACTAGAAAAATAAGGGATTGAATAAGATGACAATGTTTTATAAATATAATTAAACTATTCACTAGTTGTATAGCGGGAGATCAAATAAGTTACTTAGCTGGAGAAATGGCACGAGCACCCCTCCCAACCCCACTGGGGAACGAGGGTTTTAGAAAATGGATGGATGGATGAAAATAACTTCCTTAATTTGAAAACGAACCATGATCTGTTTTGACGCCCTGGTGACTAATGCAAAATACATTTGACTTTTAAACAGGTTTTAATTAGATGTCCTTCATGTTCTTTAAAACTACCTTGGTGCCATGTTTCGTCCTATAGCAAAAAGGCAGCTAATAATTACTGGGTGTGGCGAGACCTGCAGAACAAGCATACCTTGGTGTTCCTTTGTGGTTCAAAAGCCATGTCAAGCATGTTCAAGGAATAATACAAAGAAACCTTTCTGGAGTCCATTCATCATTACAAAGAAATGCCAAAATACAGGTTTTCTGCCCGTTCCCATGTGTTGATGGGCGTCACAGAA
Organism: Poeciliopsis turneri; assembly: GCA_922788865.1. Classification (NCBI taxonomy): domain Eukaryota; kingdom Metazoa; phylum Chordata; class Actinopteri; order Cyprinodontiformes; family Poeciliidae; genus Poeciliopsis; species Poeciliopsis turneri. The sequence goes on from CAKLNU010000430.1 coordinate 54,884, forward strand.
CGCAAGGGACAGACTTCCTTGTACCTCACATCCCATTGCTGGCAGCCAAAAACAATATTTTTTTTATTGTTTGATAAATATTAATTTTATTTCAACCTTTAGATGAGTCATTTAATCAAAGGTTTCTTCACTGCTTGTTTATCAGTTGGATAAACAAGCAGTGAAGCTCAGTTTTGCTTTGTGTCTAGAGTTGAAAATGTAGAGCAAGCTTTTGCTTGAAATGCATTTTAATAATCATATAGAAATGTACCATTCATTAGTAAAGGAAGTTATTAGTTTCTTTTGCGTCCTTGCCAGCAGTGAGACTTTCATTTTTAAACATCTGGTGAAAAACGGAAAGAAAATTGACAATATGACACGCCACTGAAGTAAATTCTGGTCAGCACCAATTTACATGAAAATGAATCAGCTAGATAAAAGCCAGTAACACTTTATTGTGTCCATTGCCCATATAAGCCAAGAGAAGATCGTAAAATATAAACTAACCAAGCAGAAGCGCAAGAGACAGCATATTTAATGGGGAACCTCATTGACCGAGCATGACTAAAGTTTACATGAGGTGTTTTGGATTGTCCGCAATTACCCAAACAATCAACCATATGAAGGGTGCGGAGAGTGTGACTCGCCAGACCTGGGTGTATTTTCATCTGGACAACTTGCATACGCCGCATTCAAAAGTGATTACATTTTAAACATGGCGGTACACGGTCTGAACCCATATAACTGTTTTCTTTATCACACTGACCTGTCAAAGCGCTTCCTTTGACAGGAAGCGCTTTGTACACTCGCATGAATGTACATTCATGCGAGTGTACATGAATATGACACTCGCATATTCATGTACAGATGATTTCTCAAAGCGCACATCAACATATGGCGAATAAATTTAGAAAAGAGCTACTGCTCTTCCTATTAGGCCTTTGTTGGAAATCTGAATGCTTGTTTGGCTTTCATAAAAATCTGATTACAAAACTTCATGAGGCGCAAAGTTATGGTTGCCTGACAACAGAAAGCTTTCTTTAATCTCCTGTGGCATTTTTTCAATTATGACTGACGCATTATGAAAGGTGCCATAGTGTCATTCCCTTCTAACAGAAAGTAACTCATTGTCAAATTTAGCTGGAACCCACTAAGTGACATAACAGTGAATTTATCTTCAAAGGAAAAGGATAAGATGATTTCACAAGTTCAAATTTGGAATTGACTGTATGCAAAGTATTTGCATTTAATCTGGCCTAAGATTGATATTTATAGGTTTTGCAGCCTGGAATAAAGCAAAGGGTATATTTGGTTTGGTATTTTGTTTGGGCTGGTTGCATTTAATGAAAAATCACTTTAGCATTTGGAGAAGACAGAAGTTTCTTTATGTCAAGGGATTTTAGCTAGTTTTGTAGTTTAATCTCTTATGAATGGTGCTGTTCAAATATACTTGCCTTGCCTTAGCAGCCACTCTCCTTGTTGTTTGTGATGTCACATCTCGATGATGTGTTGTTTTTATGTTTGACCCATTTCTCGCTCCAGCAATCAGCTATTGGTTGAGCTATTTCTGCTATCAACTTAATTTCCACAACCTATATATAATAGACTTGGCCCAGTTTTCCATGTTTAAACAGGTATGAGCCATGGATCAGTCAATTCACGAATTTGCTGTTGCCATTAATCGTGGTGACAGGTTCTTCCGTGATACAGATAGTACTATTGGATCAACTACATTGTTTAGCTGAGCTATTGGACAAAACCTCTCTGCTGCAATTTACTCTTTTTATTCCTAGACTAGTGCTATATGGACTTTTGTGTCTCTTTCCTGCATCAATCAACTTTGATGTTTATGTTTTCCTCATAGCAGATGTTTTTGAACTAATTGATAAACTGCCTGAATATCTCCCCATTTCAAGTATTTGCATTTAATTCCAGACTCTCATACATCTTGAGTTCTGTTTAGCACTTGATCTTTCTTTTATCCCGTGGGTGAACAAGACGGATCAAAACAAGGACGGTATGAGTGTTCTGCGTGTGTGTTTTACTTTCCAGTCATGCTGAATTCTTTTGGACAAGTGCGTTCTGAAATACCAAGAATACTGGACATCTAAGACATGACAACCCTGAGGGAAGCAGGGGTTCCCTCAGGGTTGTAGAAACACCCATCATGCAGTCAGTGCATGGATGTACATGTGGGAGGGACAAGAGAGGCAATCAGACGGTTATGGGTGTAACTCCAGAAGAGTGACCACCAGAGCTGTTGGGTCCTTGACACATGAGAAAACCCTCACAAAAGAAAACAAAAAGTCACAACTTTATGCACAATGTCAGCAAGAACATCAATCAAAGCAGCAGATGTACCCTCAGGATAGCTTTTGTTATGTTTAGTCCCTGAGAAAGCTATGGCATCTGTGTTGTTGTGTGTTTATGTGTGTGTGTTTCTAAGAAGGTTTGTAAGGGTAAGTTAATTTTTAAGCTTTTTTGAATATCTCTTTTATTAAAGCCCTAAAAGGATCGTTTACTCTACTTCCTTTTATAAAAAGCCCAAACAATAACTGAGTCTGTAGATGAGTTGATGGTTAGAATTTTTCATCTGAAATAAAAAAAATTAAAAAAACAAACAAACAAAACAGCAATTATTATAAGTGAAAATTATTCTGGGATTAACATGCTGAAAGACTGAAAGACAACAAAACTAAAACAGAAACTGAGCATCGGAGCGCGTGACAGAGAGAATCCTGTCACACTGTCTAATACGTGATTTGTGACGTGAAAGATCCAGAGATAACGTCAAAATTTATCAAATCAAGTCTTCAGGTTATTTATTCTTCACGCTGTGGCTATTTTCAGGCGGATATATTGTACTTTTTATTTAAGTGATGATAACTTAATAGAAGGAATACAAGAGAATTGTAGATGATCACCTCAGAAGATAAAAAAAATAGGCAGGAGTGCAACTTCTTTTTATTCAGATTTAAAGCACAAAAGATTGAATTACTTTTGAACCAGAAAATATTTCAAATATTAGTCTGTCGCCGGGATGAACTATTATTAGCTTTGTAATCAACATTTAATCTCTTCAGCCTTTGTTGTTTTTAGATTAAGTAGATATGATGCCAAACCTCCTTTGAAAAAGCAGACAAACAAACTTTGTTTTCTTTCATGCCTGTTGAAAAACTGTTACTTAATTTAGACGTGATCTTTGCACAACACTTTTTTTTAATTCTGAGAATAAACACACGTGAGAAAAAAAGCCCTTTTGTTCTGTTATAGTCTGTTACACATGGTTGAAATCTTGACATGCTTACTGACTGACAGCAACTGTCAGTAAGTAAGCAAACTGATACCTTTAACATATTTGCTGTGATGTCGCTATCTGATTTTAGCAACACTGTAGTAGCAATGAAGGAGCATGGACAGTTTTTTGAAAAGTATTTTTGTCCCCTGACCTTTTTCCTCATTTTGTCACGCTACACCCCACTAATTTGTACTGACATGTTAAAAAATTAGGTAACCTACAGTTTTTTTAAGCATATTTGAACATAGAGATATTTAAGATTAATTTCAACAACACAGATAAATGCATGTAATGCATGTCTTGAATCAAAGACTGTTTACAATTTGCCCAAATGTGAACTTCCTTGTCTTGAATCGTCTACGAGGTCAGGACGTTCAGAAGAGCTGTGGAAACATGGAAATGGAAATGGCAAAGTTTCTTACTTTTTGTTTCAAAGTTTGTGCGAGGGTGTTGCATAAAGTCCCAAAACAAGAAGTAAAACAGGAATGAATACTTTTGCAAAGGTAATGTGCATGCAGACACAACTATAGCATTGCCCTGATGTCTTTGTAATTGTTTCCTGGGGACGGATGCATCCATCAAGCTAGTAGGAGCCGCTCAGCGAGACAGACTTTGAATAGATGCTACTTTTATAGCTTAGGTGTTTTTACACTGACAGCTGTCTGATAATGCCCTGCGGGCTTTAGATGTTTCCAGAACCTGACTGTGACACAGGATGATTCATACAGTCAGGAAACCAGCACAGTGAGTTTGCACCTTGTTCATTTCACAGTTGGGCAGAGAAAAGCAACGTTGTTAATAATAGACAATCATGTGAACACCCGGTTTGTCCGGCAGGAAAAGGATCAGAGCACAATACGTAAATAGGCTATTTATTCAGAATTAATACATGATTTATAAACAAACGCATAAATTGGCGTAGATTCTACATAAACTGCAAAAAATAATTGCAAAAATTTGATTGAAAAAAATTCTGTTTTTAAAATCATTGAATTTTATTCTTTCTTTTTAATTGAAATAAAAATAAAGTAACTATAAAATCCTTTATGTTGCAAGAACTTGTAATAACAGATTTTGATCAGTATCTGTGTCAGTGGGTCAGTTTACCCTGGCGTTCTTGTGAAATACAGTCAGAATTGTTGGAATCCATTGAACGAGTTTTGGCATGACAATAACCCGTGTGAATTATTTACCTTAATAAAATTCATTTTAATAAATTTCTTCGGCCTTCAATTGTTTTTTGTTTTTTTTTCCACTCTGTATAAAATGGAGCACTTGAAAAATGTTATTACACAAATTTAGTAAGTCAAAAGATTTAATGGTATTTTCTTGTGCTGTACAGAGAGCTTTTTACCACAGACATAATATAATCAATTAAATTTGACTTGATTGCACTCTAAACAGAACTGAACTGGACAAAGCAGTGCCACTTTGGTTTTGAAATTGTTTGGATTTAAACTAACTACTTGGTGATATATTTTAAGTTTGACACATCTTTGATTCTGTATGTTTAACTTAAAAATTCTTACAATTTTGGTGTCCAGTAAAAATGGACTTCTAGTTCACAAACTTTTATTGAACGACTCTAAACTTTTGAAGTGTGTAAGTTAGGTGTGTGTTACTTTCTTTCTTACATAAAACCAACATAAGGTCAATGAACTTTTAACAGGAGTTCAATGTAGATTAATTTCTCAGTAATGGCAAATGGAAACAATAAGCATCAATCTTGGAAACTGCAACTGACTTGTTTTTTTTCAGTTAACAAACTGAAAAGAAATCCCTGTTTGCTAAATAGACTTTTGTTAAATATGTAACTTAATTTGGCCTTTGCAGAACATTTCATGTCATGGTTTCGTTGGTAGGTTTGATTGTTTGTGGCATCACACTGCCTCCTAGTGTTTTACAGATGGTGTTGTGTGAGTGCCACCATCTGTGGCACTCACACAGATGGTGGCCACCACCATCACCACCTTAATTGAAGACCGCCACCACCATCACCACCTTAATTGAAGACCTGTTCCAAATCCAAGCCTTCCACCATAGAGTTATCTGATCCAGAACTGTCTGACATTCCTATAAATTTAATTTTAGATTTATAGTTTTGAGATGCCAAATATCTACCGAATCTTTGGATTTTTTTTTTTTTTTTTTTTTTTTTTACAAAATCTTGATGACATCTGATCTTCTATCCATACACTGTCTATATTTACTTGTGGAGTCACGAGTAGCCTGCTGTCTATCTGCAGGCCTTTTGCAGATAGCAAAAGGCAGATGGGCCTTTCTGTCTTTTGCCATCTGCCTGCAGATAGGCCCATCTTAGGGCAAAAGGCCCATCACAGATCTGATCTTGGCCTCACTCTGAGCTGGTTTGAGTGAGTCTTTCAAACGTGAACCAGCTTTTGTTACCTAAAACAGATATAACCACTGATAATAAACAATAACTTGTATACCAAAGATGTGTTATTCTTAAAACAATTTCCAAATTTCAATTGGAATACCTTGAATTGACACAATAAACTTGTGACGCTGCTACTGATGTTGGTAAGTAGAACTATCCAAGATATTTTGATGTACTTTGTCTCCATCTTGTGGCAGCTGGGAGGTATGTGTCTTTACCTGCACTGCGAACTGAAAAGACATGACGCGCAAGGCCCTCATATCAGCTCTCTTGTTCAGTTTGTGGCATCCGGTTGTGTTGTTGTCCACATCAGAATGATGGCATCATGGCTGGGGTCTTAGCATCTAAAGGGGGGTTCATAAAAAGCAATCCCAACTTCTGAGCTCCAAGCACTGACCAAGCAGTCCGATCTGATCACTTATTAACTAAGGAACAAAATATTATTTCATCCAACGTTGATGAATATTTAAAGTTTTTATTTAACATTTTACAGTAATCAAAACGGGTGGACGTTCTTGCAAAGGAGCCACTTCATTTTAAGAAATTAAAGGACTTTAGTTGTTGTTTATAGCAACACGTAGGCCTATTTTTAAGATAAACCTTTGCAAGTGATTATATTAATAAAAAAGGAATTTGTTTTCCATTTTCTATAGAATAAAATATTCAAATTAATAACGTTTGAATAAATGCGTAACTGAATCATTATTTGCTTCTGACTTGTTCCTGATATCATCTCCTTTATGTGCTTTCACTGACAGAAAATTTCAAAGAAAAAACTTTCCAACTGAATTTTGTCTGTCTCCATCTTGTGGCAGCTCTGAAATAAAGAGTGCCTTGAAACAAAAATCAAAAGTCTTGTAGTTGTTCACGGTTTATCTTCTTACAATCTCAAACTTCGATGTATTTCTTGTATTTAATGAAGCAGATTAACACAAAAATGAACAATGAAAGGGAGCTGACACATGTCACCACAATCTTTGAAACGGGAGTGCTATGTGGAAACTGGAGTACCTGAAGAAAAATCACAGAAGTCCCAATGCTACATGGGAACCATATGGTTAACAGTTACCAAATCTGAACTGGAGCAGAAAATGAGGGAGACCCATCCTGAGGTTCTCTTGTTTTGTTATGAGTGTGTCATCCTGGAGTTACTCGGACCCTAACACTGGTCGGAAGTTGTTTCTGGTCGGGAACTTTGCTTCAAGATGTCACATAATACTTCAGAACTTGACGGGTTTGCTGTCAGGTTAAACCATCCCGTGGACCGCCTTCTGCAACCTCTCTCTATTGCTCACTGTCCTTGGTCCCATAAATTCATGAATTTTGTAATAGATTTGCCCAATGTCCACACTGTCATTCTCATGATTGCAGATCGATTCTCTAGGACATCCCACTAGGTACCACTTCACAAACTATTTTCCAAGGAGCTAGGAGGGATTCTGGCTTGAGAAAATCTATCCTGTCTAAAGACGTTGTTTCAGATGGAGGACCAAAGTTTGCTTGGAGTTTGTAAAGAGTTCTGCTGTATCCTGCGTATCAAGGTAAGCCTCTCGTCGGGACTTCACCCACAAACCCACAGGCAAACTGAGAGGATCAACTAAGAATCGGAGACCAACCTTTGAAGGCTCTGTGAGCAAGATCCATCTTCATGGTCTAATAACTTTACACTCACCGTCAAACATGCTGGTGCAAGCATGATGTATTAGTTTGTTCTAGGTGTGGTAATGACCCAGTTAAAGCCCAGACTTCCTGAGCCTAAAATGTTTAAAAGTAAATGACTCCATTGACACTCGATTAATTTAAATACTCTGATATGCAAAACTATGAAAAGAAGAGAGTGCATACTTTGTCTTTGCAGTGACTGGCATTTTCACAACTAAGTTTAATCTTAAAAACAAGTATTAGAGACTTAAAGTTTAATGTAAACATGTAGAAAATGATAATGTTAAAGCAGTGGACACATTAGGATCTTCTGGTTGGAAACCAAACCCAGTAGATATAAACCTCAACGTATGATACATTGGGACATTGGGAGAAGTGATGGAAGATATGCAAGAATAACATTTAAAAGTGATGGGCTTTGATATCAGCAGTATTATGTAACATCAATGAATGTGTGTATCTCATTGAGAAATGTCTTATCTTGGGTTTTGTGAACTTGTGTTCTCAAAAGTCTGAGCCTATAAAACTCATTAATGAAATTAAATGATATACAAATTGACTTTTCACTTGCACTCGTTTTTTTTGTTTTGTTTTCTCCGTAAAATTCCTATAAAAGGCCATGACGTTTGTCGTTGTAAGTTAAAGCAAATATAAATATTTTTTTTGCAAGGCACTGTAGTATAAGGTTTTGATGTAATTTCAATTTCCCCTGAAATTGATTTACGAGTGGTTTCTTTCTGCAGCCAGTTTGGTCGGTCTACAGTTCTCTTGGGCTGTCATTTTTGTGAATTATGGATTTGGGAAACATAGCTCTATTAATGCCATTCCTATCGTTCCTGGTTTCTCCAAAGGAAAGGTTTTTTTTTTTTAATCACATTCCACGTTTTAAAAAGACAGGATACTTTGATGATAAACTGTGATTTATTTATTTATTTTATTTTATATTATTTATTTTACTTTTTTGACTGAAAAAGACATATACATCTGCCGAGAGCTGGTGGGCTACACGGTGACGTAGAAAGGGGTTACAAAAAATAAGCTCCCGTGTTTCACCCCTGCTGAACGCCCCTCTAGTGTGCGGAACCAATTAAATCCCCTCGCGTTGCGTTCACGGCACCATAAACGCCGTTCCCCTTCGCACACACACGCACATTCCGTTGTTTTTTTTTTATGGTAAACCGGAGGAAAGGTGGCTGTTCTTTTTGTGATAGACTGTGTTTTCTCCTCGGCTCGGTTTCCATCGCTGGCTTTACTGTTCGGGTCTGAGTGCAAATGGCAGAGCAGGAGAAGCAGCCATTAACCGCCTCCGACTCAACAGTATCGGGCTCGTCGCAGACCGGGAGAGCGGTGTCCCTGGCCCGGCTACTGCACCACGAATGCATCGAGCTGCTGGAGCTATTCGTGAGTTTTCCCGCTCTGCAGGCTTTGCCTCATGGTTCCTCATCGGTGTGTCTCACAGACCGTCCCGTTATATGCGGTGTGTCCCTGTGCTGAGGCTGTTAGCAACCTGTCGCATTGCCGTGTGCGGGTTTTACTGCAGACACTGAACATAGATGATGTTGAGACAGGGCCGGTGTTATGCCGAGAATTGCATCCCCTGTCGCGGGAGCGCGCATCGCTCTAAACTCTCGCATATCGATGAGAAAACGGGCTGAAATAACCAGAGCAGTTCTAAGAAATTCTGGTATGACTTTCACCTCAATTGGATCATATTTGATGAAAATAGAGGGGATGCATTTTTTGGCAGGAACCAAATCCATATTGCTGAAAAATGCATCCCCCTGCTAACTTGGAAAAAAAAAAGAGTTAATCGGGATTTCACCATTTATACATAAGGACACTTGTTCTCTGAGTCACTGCTATAATTTTCATATGAACAAGACAATGGAGAGGAGATGCAAATAGTAGTAGGCTCAGAAATTAAAATGCATCTCCCATATATTAATACACTAGACAGTTAAGCGTGATATAAAATGTTCTATATAATGGGCCTCGGTTTCGTAAAGTTTTAAGCTATTATAGTGTTAAAAGAAAAATATGGGAATTTCAAACCAGCTGCGGAGAACATGTTCATCAGACACTGAAGAACGTTCGAGAAATACGTCTCAATAAACATGAAAAAAACCGTATTTATTTCAAGTAATTTGCGAAATAAAACCCACAGTTTTAGGGCTTACATGATTAATAAACGTGATAATGTTACGAATATCTTTAAAAGTTTCCTTTTCGGTCGGATTTCAGCCCGTTTTCTCATCGATATGCGAGAGTTTAGAGCGATGCGCGCTCCCGCGACAGGGGGTGCAATTCTCGGCAGGCATGCATTTCTCGGCATAACACCGGTCCATACGGAAGAGGATTAGAGCCACTGACAAAAAAAATTAATAATAATAACTTTGACTTTAATCTCAGAATTCTATCTTTATTTCTCAGGATTCTGACTTTAATCCCCAAATTCCATCTTTTTTTTCTCAGAATTTTGACTTTAATTCAGAATTTTGACTTTGAAGCAGATGGGCACCCTGGAGGAACCTGGTTCGGTGACCAAGAGTCTCATGTTGAATGCAAGCCATTTTTTTCCTCTGGCCTGAGATTAAAGTCAGATTTTTTTTTTTTTCCAGTGGCCCTTTGGGGTGGCACTAAACTTTCAAAAATGTAACCATGCTAAAAGGCATGGTTACTATATGCACCCTTGTATTCCTCATCTCCCTGCTAGATGAATCTGCTTCGGCGTCTCATTCATTACCAGAAAACATTTTAATCAATCAGTATACTCAGCCTTACAGTCCATATTTTGCTAAAATTATTACGTCAGAACAAAATAATTCTTTGCACTTCACATGGTGTAGATAGAATCTCATCACTTCCTCAAGACCATGTCTGTTTTGTTTTTTTTCCGTAGAAAGAAAGGGAGACCTCCTTGTGGGACCAAACCCCAGACGATGTACATTTGGTGTCTTTATCCTCCGAGGCAACAGAGGCCACTGCAGAGGAGCAAGTGCAGCTGCTGCACTCGGCTCTGCGACAATGTCTGGGGATGATCCACTGTGTCATCCAAAAGGAGGAGGAGCAGTGGGGCAGGCTGGAAGACAACTACGAGACCCTAAAAGGATCTGTCCGAGCACGTCTGGAGAACCTGCTCTCCACCACAAAAGAACTGCTGAGGAGCAAAGATGAGACCTTGGAAGTAACTCCAGATCATCAATGTAATGAGGTGAAGTATAAATGGCACAATCCACTGCAAAGATTTATTTTGATATTGTTCATTTTATATTTTTCTTTGAAGCACATGGTTGAGGTTTATGGAGGAAACTAAAGCACAGGGGTTGCCAGATCTTAATAATTCATATACAGGGTTACCCCATAAAACTTGCTTAACCCAGTGGTCGGGATGTCAAGCTAAAAGTAGCCCATCATGTTTTTGTACTAAAAAATATTTTGTTGACAGGCGACGTCAAATATTACTGGGTGAACCTCTAAAAGCGTAACTACAGTTTATATTTGCGACTCGCATTTAGCTTGCACAAGCAGACCGGTACTGTGGCTTTTAAACTTGACGCCTATCTTGGTGCAGTATTCGCCAAAGATAGGCGAATATAAATGCCAATACAGGTGAACTTTAATTAGACTTCCAAATCGTCTAATTAGAGTGAAAAGCCTGAGTTTAGGTAAACTTCCAGTGTTTCTCCTAGAAACTTGGTTTTGGAGGGGATTTTATAGGTTTGCACAGACTGATCATCGCTTATTTCTTTTTGGGTGATTGATACCTACATATGAAACTGGTCTTATCTATTGCCATCTTACCATCACTAGCATCTGAGAGAGAGCTATGTTTCACAATAGTCAGTCCACTGTTGCGAACATTGCAACTTTTTTTGCTATTTTTTGTACAGGGCCTGCTGCTGGTGGTCAGAGGCCCGTAGGTGCTGGTGCTTCTGTCAGGCTGCCCCAGGGCAAGCTATACAATACCCTGCCACCATCAGCAATTGAATGTGTGTGTGAATCACTGAAATGTAGAGTGAAGCGCTTTGGGAATCTCTGGTCTTGATAAAGCGCAATACAAGTACAAGCTATTTACCACAGAAACAAATTGGTCAGGCTTTGAAATAATAATAATAGAATAAAATACTGCTTGCACTTTTACAAGGTCATGTCTATTTGTATATATATATTTGATTCATTGTCCTGTGTTTATATATAACAGTTTATAGATGTAAGGCCATAAGTGAACTATTTGAAATCCATAATTCTACTCTGACATAGCTTATTGAAATGTGGAAAACTTTTACAACCATTGTTATAATTCCAGCAGTGAATGTCAGGAAGTCAGACTGCCCTCACACTCCCACTCTTAACCTCAAGTAGCAGGTTTAATATTATAGTGCAGAGAAAGGTTCAACTTGTACCACCTGTTAAAGTTTCCAGCAGGAAGCGTATCCGTTTTAAGAAAAAGAATATAACTACATCCCTCCTCAAAATGTTATCATGGTAATTATTTTAATCTGAGTACGTTGGTGCTGCCTAGCAGTGACTGGGGTTTGTGGTCAATTCCAGAGTGATACATGAGGCCTTCTGCCAAACACATCAGGAAATTTGCCACGGAATGACTGAATAACAAGACCTCTTTTTAGATTTATGCTCAGAAATCTTAATGAACTGAAACTATGCTGGAAAGATAAGCTGGATTCCTCCACAATGATCTGAGACTGAAAGTTAGGTTTACTTAATTTCTGATTAAAAACACTTTTCCACTTTTGTCTCTTCCTTGATTAATAATAAACATAGACAATCTGTTTTTCGACATTTGAAGTTATGTTTCCCCACTGTAACATTGGGGAATTCTGATGTGTTTTGTTTAAGGTGCAGATATGATATCTTCACAACTCAATCTACAGTCTGTTGATATAACTAACCAACAGTCAGTGAGCTTATGTAGCCTCAATTTATAACAGGATGGAATTTTGTATTTTTTTTAATATGGCTCAAACACAGAATGATTCCTTTGCCCTGTCTCTCCCTACTGACACGTGATGCTTTGTTTTCCTCCTCTTCTCTGTCTAGGAAGTTGATGGCATGGGGGGAACCTTTGGCCTAAAAATGTGGACGTACCGCGTGCTGTTGGAGCTCATCCACTGGGCTGACCATGCTGCAAAGACCCTGCATGTTTTACACATGGAGAGGGAAGGAACAAAGTAGACGTGACCCCTTTTTGTTTCACTCCAGCAACATTAAACAAGCCTAATCAACACTACCAACCAGCTTCTTCTTGAACATATTCCTATTTAAACTTGTAAACAGATGATCACTGTATACATTTGACATGGAAAAACTACTTAACACTACTAAGCCCCCTTTAAAAGTGTCACTATGTCCATGCACATAGTGGCATTTTATATCACAACTCATATCAAATATGACTTAAAAGAACTTGGAGATCATAATTAACACCTTTAAATTGAATCTCTGTCTCTAAAACACTCCTGCTCTTTCTGAAACTCTGCCTTCAGGAAGTCATCACAATGTCGCTCCTCTATTAACCTGTTCAGTGCCCTGGACAAACAATCTCACCTGCATTGGAGGGAGAGGAGACACTGATGAGTCTCACGTCCATCCCCATAAACCTCCCCTTACGAAATGTCACCCTGGGTTTTTATCCATATTGCCCAAATCAGAAACCGCCACCTGGTGGCAACCATTCAGCTGTACAAAACGCCTGGGTGGCTCAAGCACAGCTCCTCCTCTGAGCTGCAATTTCCAATCTTCTGTCTCACAGAGCAACCTTCTCTTGTGACTTAACAGCAGCTCTATTGCCACAGGAGATTAAAGGATTTTCCCAGACACTGGTATTTCCACTACAAGAGTTAAAGTGATGATTTTTTTGTTTGGCAAAAAAAAGAAAAAAATGCTTATAGAGTTTTTAAATTAGTTTGGTCTAAGACATAACTGACTTATATTTTTCTCTTTTTTTTTGAATGCAGTTTAAATTTTTATTTAAATCTATTTCAGTTAATGGCTATATATAAATATATATATATCTATATTTGCTGTTTTTAACACTCCTCAATTTACTAACTGCTAGATTTTAACCAAAAATCCACAACTGATGAACTGTGACTTACATGTGCAGCTGATTATGTTGCCATTTTTAGATTTTAACAAACATAATCTACACTTTTAATCAAAATTATATCCTAGAGTCTCATCATGTGTGATGTGAGGCACCATCTGTGACATGGTGTCATGTTTTTGCTGCTTTGATCATAGTTCTCTCCTGATACTTGAATGTGCTGCTGAACTCTACATTATTTGACCAACTGGGTGTGTTTGCCTTCTCCCCCCACACCCCATTTCCCTAGTCTTGAGGCCTGGAAATAGTATCAGAACTGCTGTATTAGACTGGTTTTTTTTTATATAATAAAAACCTAACACTATGCACCGCACTACTAATATAGCCAGATGCACTAACTGAGTGTAAAACAACTCACTTTAGATGTAATGATAGGATGTCTTTCTGAATGCCGTGCATTAATTTCTGTGAAGATTGTACATTGCAAATTAAAATACCAATCCCACTCCTTGTGTTTTGTTATTTTTATTTCCAAGAAGACATAGTTTGATTCAGAATTTTTGGTAACACTTTATTTGACGGGGTGTGAATAAGACTCTCATGACACCTGGCTGTCATGGACATGAGGAAGTCATGAATATTTATGACTTGTCATAAAGTGTCATTTGGTAAATCATGACACTTTTAATACAAAGTTGACATTATTAAAAATGTCAACTTTTTAATAAAAAGTTGACACTAATGTCAACTTTTTCTTGGTTAATGTCAAGTTATAACTTGAAAAAGTTATAACTTGAAATCATGATCGGACATAAATAACTTCCAGGTTATAAAAGTATTACTGATTAAACTTGTAAAATTGTGTATTCTTTATGTTATTAAAGCTAAAGTTTGATTAATAATACTTTTATAACAAATTTATGTCAGATTTTCATTAATGTCAAGTTGTCATAAGGAAGACATTTTGAATAATGACCATTGTGACCATTGTGGATAAGCTCCACACCAAGCTAATAATAACAGTGCAAGCAGCTGATGAAACTGTTGCTCACCGTGGCCCAGGAAATCTAATCAATTCTCAAGTTTTCCCGAATTGGTTTTGAATTGGAAAAAATTGCAGTACATCAATAAATCAATATTTTGAATCTCTCATATCACCCAGCTAGAACTTAGCTAAGTAGCCCCAGATCATTTTAATAGCAAGTTCTACCAATACCGACATCTTTCTGCTGACTTTGAATCTTCTACATTTCAACTGTGTTCTACATTGTGTTTCTGTATTGAAGCTTTTTGAAATGAAGCCGACCGATCATCATTTTCCAAAGTAATACATGTTGCCATTCTGTTTGTACTCTGTTTGTCCGAACTTCCGGGCCACTGGCGCGCTCATAAATATTAATAAGCAAGTGTGACGTAGTTCGCCATTAAATTCCCGCGCGCTCATTCCGTGGCACAATAAACACCGTTCCCTTGCGCACAGACACGCACATTCCGTTTGTGTGTGTGGTGTTTTTTTTTTTTTTTTTTTCTTTGTTTTATTTTTTTTAAGGCGAAGGGGAATTAAATTTCGTTTTTCCTCGGCTCGGTTTCCATCGCCGGCTTTACCGACCTGAGTGCAAATGGCAGAGCAGAGGAAGCAGCCGTTAACCGACTCAACGGTATCGGGCTCGACGCAGACCGGGAGAGCGGTGTCCCTGGCCCGGCTACTGCACCACGAATGCATCCAGCTGCTTCAGCTATTCGTGAGTTTTCACGCTCTCCGGGGTTTGCCTCACTGTTTCCTCATTGGTGTGACTCGCATACAGTCCGTTACACGCATTATGTCCCTGTGCTAGTACGGTTAGCTGCCTTCTTATAGAACGTGAAAGAGGTGAACTTCAGGGCGAAATGTAATCAGCAGCATGTATCCCTATATCAATGATCTCCCTGCTTTATTGATTTTCAGCAATTTTCCTTCATGGGGTTTTGATCAGAAAGCCTTTTAATCAAATCAGTCAATAAATTTAGCATTATTCCCACATCGAGTATACATATAAAACAAAACAATTGTTTAAAACAAAATAATTTTTGACAACATAATAAGTTAAGTCTCAAACTGAACTTCCACCCCAGAGAGTATCCCCCTCCATTGTGCCTTCCCCACACAGCTCCTTCAGACTAGCAGCAGCAGCAATTAGCAAATGCCTGGTGGAACTACACGTCCAATAATACATTACTTAAACCTAAGTACTAATATATTGTTTAAAACATAATAATAATATTGCATTATTTAAAACAAAATAATTTGTTGCACTTCACATGATGTAGATAGAATTTTATCATAAATTCCTCAAGGACATGTCTGGGTATATATTTTTTTCCCTTAGAAAAAAAGGGAGACCTCCTTGTCGGACCAAACCCCAGACGGTGTACGTATGGTGTCTTTGTCCTCAGAGACAACAAAGTCCAGTATAGAGGAGCAGGTGCGGCTGCTGCACTCGGCTCTGCGACAATGTCTGGGGATGCTCCACCGTGTTATCCAAAAGGAGAAGGAGGAGCTGGGCCAGCAGGGAGATGGCTATGAGACCCTAAAAGCATCTGTCCGAGCACGTCTGGAGAACCTGCTCTACACCACCAAAGATCTGCTGAAGAGCAAAGATTTGACCCTGGAAGTGGCTCAAGATCAACATTGTAATGAGGTGAAGTATAAACAGCACAGTCCTGTTTGGATTCAAGCCACTTGCCAGCTCTTTCTCTGAATTAAAATATCTCACTTTTCCACTTCTCCACTTTTCGAGTCAGCCAGATTTGTTTTCCGGTAGTAAATTCGGTGTGGCTCAGCATGGCTGTTCTCAGATTGTCATACACACTTCAAGGGTAGTACTAGCACCACCAAGCAGGGTAGGCTCTGAAACAATTTGATTAACAGATGACCGTATTCATTGATTGGCTTGTGATTTACATCACTGAAAACTGCAAACAAAATTTACCGTTTAGCTGTGGACGGCAGATCATCTCAAGGTTCTGGTCAAATCACGCTTGGACCCCTTGCAGTTCGCCTATCAGCCCAAACCTGGAGTTGTGGACACCATCATCTTTTTGCTCAATTGTGTATACACTCACCTGGACCAGCAAGTGAGCATTATGTTGTTTTTTTTTTATGTTTCTTGACTTCTCCAGTGCATTTAACACCACTTGTCCAGCTATTGGCCTGGATTGTGGACTATCTGACTGGCAGACCATAGATTGTGGGCTACAACATTGTTGTCAGCAACACAGGGCCTCCATAAGGGACTGTCCTCTCTCCCTTTGTCTTCATCCTCTGTATAACTAACTTCAGCTATTGCACTGAAACTTGTTATATACGGAGGGCCTCGGATGATTCAACTTTGGTTGGGTGCATCATTGAGGGTGACGATGTTGAGTATAGAGCTGCTGCAGGTAACCTTGTCACATGATGTGGGTTGAACCACTGACAGCTCAATCTAACAAAGACCAAGGAATTATTGATAGTAAACTGGATCGAGTCAAGGACACTGATACCGAAAAGGACAAAGTCGTCTGTACTTTCTGAGCCGGCCGAGGTCCTCCTTGCTCAGGATGTTCTATGAATCTGTGTCAATGTGTAATTTCAATGAACCAGTGTAACCCAACTGTGTTGCTTTCTTCACCAGTGAAACCAAGTGTGATCGAATCAGGTCACGGACACCGGACTGTTCTTCAAGGTTAATTTGATGTGGTATGAGAGCTCACAATTATTTCATGGGTGTGTGGGAGACACATCTGCATGAAAAAGTCTCCACCAGCATCCATCATAATTCATTTGCTTCTTTGTGTGATTGTACCTTCTTCTTTTCTCATTTTATAAATCAATATATTTATCTAACAATAGCAAAATATTCTCTTTCTCACAAAACATTGAAAATTACATCTAACAATATGAAACAATAGATATTTAATAAACAGAGATATTTAAATTGTACAGATCATTTCATAGATACTAAAGGTGTGTACAACAGTCAGTAATTTATGAATAAAAACACTTTTCTAGTTTGTCTCTTCCTTGATTAATAATAAACATAATTTCTTTTTCTGCAGTTGAGGTTAGATTTCTCCACTATACTTGTTACCTTCTGATTTGTTTTGTTTAATAAAACATGTTATCTTCACAACTGAATCTAGAGTTTGACCAACAGTCAGTGAGCTTATGTAGCCTCAATATTTTTTTTAATATGGCTCAAACACAGAATGATTCCTTTGCCCTGTCTCTCCCTACTGACACATAATGCTTTGTTTTCCTCCTCTTCTCTGTCTAGGAAGTTGATGGCATGGGGGGAACCTTTGGCCTAAAAATGTGGACGTACCGAGTGCTGTTGGAGCTCATCCACTGGGCTGACCATGCTGCAAAGACCCTGCATGTTTTACACATGCAGAGGGAAGGAACAAAGTAGATGTGACCCCTTTTTGTTTCACTCCAACAACATTAAACAAGCTTAATCAACACTACCAACCAGCTTCTTCTTCAAAATATTCCTATTTAAACATGTAAACAGTAGGTCACTCGATACACTTGATGTCGAAAAATTACTTAACAAAGTCATGTAAACAGCTTTTCCCAGACACTGGAATTTTCACAGCAAGTGTTGAAGTGACCTCTGGTTCGCCATGTTGGTATTTCTTTTGACAAAGAACATTCTTGCAGGGCTTGTAAATAAGTTTGCTTCAAGAGGTGACTAAGTTAGATTTTTTTCTTTTTCTTTGATTGCTGTAGTCTGGTAAAAACCGTCCCCTTGTATAACACTTTGCTTCATAGAGAGGGTTTGGCTATTGAGAAACAATTGCTTTCCTGGAGACGTGGACTGTGTTGAAGTTTTAAATTTTACCCAATTGCTTATTTTTGCCTGTGACGTATATAATGTGCAAGGCACCCGATAGACATCTGCACAGCTAAGCTATTAGCTTATATTCATATTGATCTGCTTTAGTTTTTTCTGCATACATACAACTCAGACTAAGAACTTGATGAGCTTTCAATTGTTCGTAAAGTCTGTTACATATTGTATACAAAATAAACATCAACACAAATAAACAATGATTAACTTAAATGGATGTTTATAGCTGTCAGCAGACAAATGTGAACAAAGGCACTGAATCTCAATCAGCATAAAATCCGTACTCCTAAAAAAACCTTCTATGTGCAAAGAACTCTGAGTTATTTTTTTTTTATATTTTTTATTTACGGAGGGAACTTAAGCAGACAAGTGGGCAACTTTTCTCGTGAGAGATGTTAAGCATTCATATAATTTCAATTAGCCAGTGCAACCCAAGCGTATTGCTTTCTTCACCAGTGAAACCAAGTGGGATCAAAATCAGGTTACAGTGTCCACCAGCATCCATCATGGTTTGATTTTGCTTCTTCGTGTGATTGCATTGTGTTTTGTTTTGTTTTTTTCTCTCATTTTATAAATCAATATATTTAACAATTCAACAGAGCAAAACAATATCTTTCTCATAAAACAAATTACATCTAACAGTATAAAAGAGTAAGTAAAATTGGTCTGCTTACTGTCTTAAGAAGAGCAAGTCAATGTTCAAAACACTTGCGAGTCTCTGTTCAAACTGTGCAACATGTTTCGGAGCACTCTGACCATGTTGGATGAGCTCCACATTGGTCCCCGATATATCCTGCATCTACATATACACAACAGCAACTTTTTGCCCTCTTTCACCGGAACCTACTCGGCTAGACTTTAATTGATTCAGAGTGTTTTTCAACACAATTGGATACTTCTTCAATTTGGGTTGGGTGGTCAGGCACAATCCTATTTGCAGCAAATTATTTAACCTATTTCTTACTTTCTCAGGTCACTGGAAAACATTTAGTTGTATTTCTTTATCCTACATATGAATGCAAAAAAGTTCAGCAACATTTTGTCAGCTGACTCTCAGCTCTCCCCGAGT
Source organism: Poeciliopsis turneri (assembly GCA_922788865.1). Classification (NCBI taxonomy): domain Eukaryota; kingdom Metazoa; phylum Chordata; class Actinopteri; order Cyprinodontiformes; family Poeciliidae; genus Poeciliopsis; species Poeciliopsis turneri. The sequence goes on from CAKLNU010000430.1 coordinate 74,225, forward strand.
ATGTGCTCTGTGAATGTACACAAATTCACACTGTGAGTGAACTTTTTCAATATGGAACAACTTACTTCAAAATAATAGGCAGGCATGTGTAGTAGATTTTTCTTTTCAGTCCCCTGTATTCATTTCACTGTGTGCATTTTTATTTTATAGACTACTAGTAATATTTTCCTATTATTAGTAGTAAAAGTATTCCTACTATTACTTATTTTCAATAGGACAAGTTCTTGCGGTGATAATTTTTTGTTTTGTTTTTACAAATTTTGTATTATTATTATTATTATTATTATTATTATTATTATTATTATTATTATTATTATTATTATTATATCCCCACACTTTAGGGGGGGTGGTTGGCTGCACCCCATTTTACCAGCGGAACCTCAAGGATGTTGTGCACATGCGCGCTGTGTGCAATCTACCGGAGCGCCAGAGGTAGTGAAGGCAGTCCTAATGGCGGAGAGCGTACGGTCGCCTTTTGACTACCGGGAGCCACCTACCCTAGACAGCGACGGGGATGGGAGCAAGCCGCCGCCACCACGGGGGTGAGTGAGTGCGGCGACGAAAACCGGTTGGTCGTCGCGAGTCGTTTTCATCGCATTAAACGCCAGAGCCACATGCGCACGCGCTGGGAGCGTGCGCGTATTTGTAGTTAACGTTAAAATCCAGTGTTCGCGTGCATGATTTCGGTGTTGTGGTGCAGAAAACGGAGAAGGGAAAGTGTATTTTATGTTTATTTGCTGCAGACGGTGAAGACTGAAGGTTCGCGTCTGCCGCCCAGGTGGCTGGGTTAGCACTGAAAGGAAGCCCGTTTGAATTCAGATGTTTATACGTCGGAGAAGTCCTAGCTAGCTGCTGCTGGAAGCTAACAGGCTAGCAGTGGTTTAGCATTCATGTTAGCATTATCCCCGCAGAAGACATTCGCTCTTAAAACCCTTAAATCAGAAGTCTTCTTCATCCACCAGATTTTAAGAACTGCATGTTTTCGAACATATTTCTCATCAGTTTTGGACCAACGGCTCACAAATAGCAGGCGTGTTTTTGTGTTGAGTAAACAAAGTTGCTGACCACCATGAAAAAAAATGCATCCTAAAACATTTAACTGTCACTGGGCTCAGAGAATAAGGGACACGTTTTTGCGTTAATCAGTGTTTTCAAAAGGCAAGTCGCACAGTCTGAGTGATTGAATGAAGGGGTGGGGCTACTATTGGTGTTGTGATTAGAGAAATCACGACCATTAGCAGCAATTAGCTGGTTTACTCGTCGCATCCTGTTTACCATATCAATACCCCGCCTTGTCTCCAAAATAAGGCAAGATTTTTGATCAAGCTACTGTGATGCATTTTATTTGATCAACAATAACTCGCTGTTAAATAAAATTTTTATTGCATTTATTAACCAGCAGCTAAAAAAAACCTTGTTTTTACGGAGAAGTTTTAATTTTAAGCAAAAAAAAGAAAAAAGCCACAACATCCTGAATGTCCCCATTGACAAACAATATGGGTCACTTGTATTTACATACTTATGTCCATAAACTGTTTTATGCAGTACGGTTAAAATGGAATATAACTTACTCCATTTGCACCACAGACTGGATTCCAATCTCCAAGGCAATATTGTGGGTAATATTATAGTTGCAAATGAAGAAGCATGAAGCTGTGGCTTAATACAGTTTGATTGGTTCCAAACCTTTTAAAGTACTCAGTTACAAATATTGGAATAATGGATGTTATTTTAGCCTATAGTTCTTACGTCAAAATTATCTTTCTTCTTTTGACAAGCTATATTGTTTGAGTGCTTTTGCTGCCTGCTTTAAAAAATTATTGGTTGACTTTTTGCTGTCTGTTATGCCAAGGACTGATATAGGCTTGTCTATCAAGTTCAGAGATCTCCAGGACAGCAAAAAGAAAATGAGAGAAAGAGACCTACAGTTACGGGTAAAAGGGTACACAATAGAAATTGTGCTGTAAATGGATGAGTATTTACCAGCATTACTGCTGATACATGGAAAGTTTAATAATCATTTCTCTAGCAGGGGTTTGAAATTCCAATCCTTCACTCTAATGCCACTTTCCTGCAACTTTTGGATGGATTCCTGCTGCAACACATCTGAAACTAAAGGCTGACTTTCCTCCTGGGCTTGTCAGCAAGTTTTGCAAAGGCCGTTTGAGTCTGAAAATGCATGAACAAACACATTTGCTTTGTTTAAGTCTTAGTAAAAAAAAAATTATTTAAAGGTTAGGGATGTATGATTTGATGCATACATCACAGCCAGCTCCTGATCAAAATTTACACAGTCGCGTGAAAATCAAACCTGTTGGAAATTCTGGTTGCCCCTGGTAAGTGTCACACTGTTGAAGCAAATATACCTGAAGCTCTTACATTCACTAGACTCTCACTGGAATACTTCTCAAAAAAGTATATAACTAATCTGGCTTATAGTGTAAGCCAGTACGACGGGCATTATATTAACACTATAATAAAGGTTTCTTTCTTTAAAGTGGACATGTCGGTAAAAAAAAACTGAAATTCTGATATTGGAGTTTGTGAGCTTCAAAGCCACATAAAAATATTTTTTCCCAACCATTTCTTATTGCTTATTGAATTGAGGGTTCACTGATTTCTCTCACTTTAGCATACATTAATATGATTGTAAACACAAAACTAGTACAGTAAAAGTATGTTGTTGACTGTAGTGAATTTAAAATTAAAGGGTTTTGTTTTGCACAGAATGGCAAGGATTACCAAGGTTAGTCTTCTTCTCTGGTGAGGGTCTCCTTGCTTCCGGGTTTTTCTAGTTCTTCTTTTACAAGAAGAACTATAAAAGACGTTTATACACATATCACATCACGTTTGTCACTTCCACGTGTCTCGTCGTACTGCGCGAAAACAAAGTTTGTGAGCTGTGAATTAAAGAAAGCGCCGATGCAGTGGTACAGTTTGAGCAGGTGCTGCACAATATTTACAGAAACCATTGTTATGTAGTCCCAGCATAAACATCAATCTTGTAATCTCTTCATTTTCAGTTCGAGTTTAAATTCCTGTCAAGAAATGCGCAGCATATTTTTTTCTGTCATGATTGATAACTGTTTTATTATTGAATAAAGTGAATGCTTTAAAAAATCAGTTATAGTCGCTTAGTAAAATTAGAATAAACAAATGCATGAATAAAAATCAGTTTGGACCAGTAAAAATCTGATTGGTTCATGTAGTTGAAACGGTGTCTCCTGCACACCTTAATGTTTCTGCTAGCTCTGCCAGTATTTACAGTAAAAAAGTTTTAATCAATGCTTTTTATATAATGTTGACTGTATGTTAAACAAAGGCTTTTCTCTCTTTACAGCCGCGTGTGTGGGAGAAAAAGGAAGGGGACACCTGTGAAGGTGTGTGATCGAGTGTATGTGACAGAAGATGAGGAGGAGGAGAGCATGTCAGAGCACAGCTACAGCCCGGGTATATATACACATACAACTTGCCATCTGGTACCACTGTGTTTAATCGTGCAGTGTTAAACCTTCCATTTCAAACATAGTTTCTATAATGAAGCCGTTTACTTGATCGAAGGTGACGGCCAGTACCCAGAAGGCGCCGAAGACCGCCTTCCTCCTCCTGGCAGTCCCTACTACCTGCCTGACCCCACACAGCTCTGGTAAAGAAGACCCTGAACACTTTTCTCCACTGCTGACGGAAGCTGTCTCGTTGCTAAACCCACTTCATGTTTTTCCAGCGTTCCTGAGCTGGGAGAAGAAGGAGCGAGCGGTGTTCGAGGACCCGTGCTCTTCCACCCGCCTCCCAACTGCCGTATTCGAGAAGTCCACTGTGGTACTCAGGTCCGATTGGTCGTCATAGCGATCCGCGACATTGCGAAAGGGGAGGAGATAACTGTGGACTACAGCCTGACGGACTGGGGGGAGAACGCAATGGTGAGCAGCCAATGGCATTTTACTGTAGTTTCTGTTAAACAAGCGACAAGCCCAAGCGAATAGTGAAATATTGGGGATAAAATGGTAATGAAGAATACGATGGTAATACAGCTTTTCACTGAACGTACTTTTATTCAAAATTGTGGTTATTTTTGACTTCCAGAACTTGGGTACTGTTTTGCAGTGTGAACCTTTAAAATTGACTATTTTAATTACATATGAATAGTAAAAGTTTGCTACATGTTCTAATTTCAATCTGCTGTATTCTAAATTTAAATATTTTAGACCACATTTTAAAGAAGCTGATCCTTTCTGCTTCTCCTGACTGCATTGTATGTTCAATCTCAGACAGTTATTAGACTGTGAGATAATTTAATAAATGGCAGCTGTCAAGCATCGTTTCTCAGCACATGACAGTAATTATCTATCAGTTAATTTCTGCTTTATGAAGTGAATAATGTTACTGGCTGCAGCCCTAATTTCAACTTTTCATAGCTTCTGCATATTTCTAACAAAATTTTCTGTAAATTGCAATGATCTTGATCATTTTTTTGCAAGCAGTCATTGGACGAGGCATTCATATAAATTACATTTATTTCTAAATGAAACCACCAATCCAGTGCAATATAAAGTAGAGGAATTTTAATAATGGCTCTTTTTTTTTTATTTACTTTTTTTATAAAGGAGCCAAAGAACAACAACAGATAAGATTATTATAATAATAATTTTTTCTAAATTATTAAAACAATCACAGCACATGCTAGCTTCATCCTGATGTGTTTTACTCCTGGCTGGAGGACAGTTGTAATCTACACCAGTTAATTGTTCTTCTGTTGTGTAACCAGGAGGAAGAGGCTGGCCCTCACCCGCTGTCCCTCTCTGTGTCCGATTACCTCACCCCCTCCTGGTCGCTGTCGCCCTCCTCATCTCCACTCACCCACTCTGAGGCCAGCGACTCAGACCGGGAGGAAGATGAGGAGGAGGAGGATGACGATGATGACGATGACGATGAAGAAGAAGAAATCGAGGAGATAAGGGGTCGGATGCTTCGGCGCCGCAAGAAGCGCAAGCTGCCTGCGGCCGTTAATTCCAAGAAGAAGAGCGTTCCAGCTGCCTCCAGGGGTCCTGGGCGCCCCTGTTCCTCCTTCTCCCGGCCGGGGCCCGTGGCCCCACCAGCTCGGCCACTGGCGCCCCCAACAACCAACATAAACAATAACATCAACATAAACATCGGCAGCTCCAGCGCCGGCACGGCGAACCGGCGGCAGCATTGCCCGTACTGCGGCCGCCACTACCGCTCGCTGGCACGCCACCTGGAGAAATATCATAGCAACCAGCCAGATGTCCGAACGGCCATGGAGCTGGCACACCTACACACACACAACTCCTCAAATGGCAATACGCCGCACCCCTCCTTGTCCTCCACTTCCGCTCCTCACAGCCACTCCTTCGCCATCCCACAGTCCTCCGCCTCCAACCCGGCTCCGCCCTCGCTCTTCTCCAGGGAGAAGGAATCGCCGGCTACGCGCTCGAGCACAGGCGGCGTCTCCTTCTCCCTCTCGCTTTCACCTCCTTCGTCTGCACAGCCCACAGCTGCAAAGAAGGGGCCCAGCTTACCACTTCCTGCTGCCAAACTCTCCTCGCCGCCGCTGGTTTCTCGAGTAAAAAGTCCATCGCCACCTCCGACCCCGGCTTCGAAAAGAGGAAGGCGGATGAAGAAGGAGAAGCTCGAGGAGCAGCAGAAAGTGGAGGTGGAGAAGAATCAAGAGGAGCTGCTGCCGCCTCCCACTCCGGAGCCTAATATCGATCCTGATGAAGATCTGGAGCTGAGTGGAGTGGAGGAGGATGCACCAGAGAAGAATGGAGAAGTTGTAAGGTGTGGTTAGATTTTCTGCCTAGAAGCATTTATTTATTATGTTATCAATTAATCCACAGGTTTTTCATTTGTCTGCTTATTCCTTTTTACACAGTATTAGACATACATTAAAATTGTAATGAAAGAAATAAACAATTATATTCCTTTTTAAATAAGAAAATCTGTATTATTTTTTTTTCTAAAATAAAATTACTACTCTGAATATTTTTTTTACCACCGGCTGAACAACTAATTGATTACTAAAATAGTCGATGATTATTTCATTAATAAATTAATCGCATTAATGTTTCTCAATTCTCCTCTCCAGCACACACAGGCAGCACATGTCTCCCCTGCTCTCCTCCCTGTCGTGTTTGATCATCTACCTCCGCCGCCAGCAGCACTCCTCTTCCCTCTCTCTGACTCGCTCTCCTCACTCTGCCGAGGCGTGGCGGCTGCTCTGCCACTCCAGCCTCTCGCTGCTCATCCTCTACAACCGACACCGGGAATGCGAGGTGGCCAAGCTCACGATTCAGGACTACCGCAACCGGATCACACCACAGTCTGCCCCCAGCGCCTCCTCTGCCATGGAGTCTTTCCTGTCCCCCTTCGAGCGTCAGGTCTTATGCCACCTTCCACGGGCGGGTGTCCTGGGCAAGCGTGGCCGCGTCCAGCCGCTCATCCTCCCGCCTCTCTGCGAGTCCTGCCTGGACCTGCTGCTCCGCACCAGCCCCAACGTGGGCGTGGACCCCGACAGCCCCTATGTCTTCTCCCGGCCCTACCACTCGCCTGCCACTCCGCTCCGCGGCACAGACCTGCTGAGGAACTTGGCCCGGGCCAGTGGGGCCAAAAACGCCGGGGCGCTGACAGCAACGCGAGTGCGGCGGCAGGTGGCCATCCTCACCCAGCTGCTGCTGCTGGATGAGGGAGAGGGCCCAGGTGGAGCCATCAAACGGCTGGAGGACTTCCTGGAACGGGAGTACCACGTGATGCAGAGCTGCTCTTCTATCATACGAGACCCGGTACTGATGAGTCGAGTTGGACGCGTCGTTCTCTACGGAGAGAGAGAGGGCGTGCTTTTCAGGGGGATGAGCCTGCAGGACATTTGCCTCGAGTTAGATGGTAAGAAAGTGTATCTAACGGTTTTCTTTTTCTATTTCCAACCCTTTATGTATCTTTTCAGCCAATGATGTAGCTGCACCCAAATCAATAGACAGATACAATGCTAGAAGTATGTTTTTCAAAATCAAAAAGATTTATGGTGATCAGTTTCTTTTTGTTTTCATTCAGTAAAAAGTGAATAAGTTCTGTAAAGATTACATTGCAGTACTCAGTTCTTATAAATGAAGATGTTTTACATTGTTTTTTAATCACACGATTAAGAATGTTTTTCTTTGAATTACACAGGATGTTTTTCTTGAACCTTGAATCATAAATGACAAAACTGTAATAAAAATTCTGAGATTATTGTATTATAGAGTAAAAAAGCACAAATTTTTCTCTTTCCTTAATTTTTTTTACTTTCAATTCAATTCTTGGAAATGAAATGCAGTCTTCAGAAATCACCTAAATGGTAAATGGAGTGAATTTCTGTATATCTAATCTCCAGCTGTTTTGCGAAGGCCTCTGATGTTGCAGAACAATCTGCCTCAACCAAACCAAGAAACACAGCAAATGGGTCAGATATAAAGTTGGGGAGGAGTTTTAAAACAGAGTTTAGGCAGCAAATAAAGCATTAATCAGAGAAGCAAGCAATGGTGACAGACAAGAAACAGGTGAAGAAGCTTTTTTGAACTGCACGTCATCCTAAACGCATAAGATTGGAGGCTTCTTTATGCTTTGGGGATACAAATCTTCAGCAGGATCATGGAAGCAGAGTGTTGAAACATGCACCAAGTCCAGTTTACGTCAATCACACATTTTAACAACGAGAAAGCTGAACATGTTAAAGCATTCAGTCACATTGAAATTTTTCTTCACACAGTGATGTCTGGCAACTCCGGAGATTCATTTTCAGAAGATTCGGATGCAGGTGAAGAGAAAGAAGACGTCAAGGAGAAGACGGAGGTGATCGTGAAGAAGAAAGGACCGGGACGACCCCCACGAAAGAAACCTGCAGCCCTTCCTCCAACCACTGTCACCCCACCTGGAGCAAACGCCCAGAAAAGGAGACCAGCTCCAGTTAAATCAGGTAGGTTTGTAAATGTCGATCCTGTGACCTGAGAGGATCTTGTACGTACAGCTAATGGCCTTCATTACACTTTCCCTCAGGAAAACGCGGCGTCCTGAAGCGACCCTGGTCCGAGGCGGAGCGCGTAGCTGTGGAGACGCACCTCAAGAAGAACCTCTTGGACCTGCGTGTCCCTGCAAAGGCGGACTGCGAACGCTGCTTGGAACTCTGCCCCCTGCTGGTGAGCAACCAGCGAGACTGGAGAGCCATCAAGTTTTATGTCCACAACCGGATCCAGCTGCTGAAGAAGCAGGGGAGGAGAGAAAGTGCTGCTGCAGTTAGCTAGAGCGAAGGGAAAGGAGGTAAAATACCATGATGTATAAACCACCAGCAGTCGGGACGAACTGTGGAACAAGCTGAGAGGAACGGCACCTAAAGTTTTGGGGTTTTCCAGGTCATCGCCCTGGTGATGAGGGAGTAGTGTAATAAAAGTGATTAAGCTATGAGGACAAGACTGGATGAAGAAAAAATATTCTTTTGCTCCGTTCGGAAACTTTTTGACAAAATGAAGTGGAGCACAGTGAACACTTTTTTTTATTTTATTTTATTTTTTTAAATGTCCTGTTTACTTTCTTCCAGTAAAATAAAAGTAGAGAACATATGGGAGAAAGTGGGTCACTAGCAACAAGTCTGTGGAGTTTTACACAGAAAGCAGACAGACCTCTGTCACTTCGCTGTCGACCAAACCTGAATGTGTAAAGCTTTGGGAGAACAAACTAAACTACATGGACTAGTATGAATCTGTACAGTATGTGTTTGATGCTCATGTGTGCTCCAACTGGTGTGTGTGTGTATGTGTGTTGGAAAAAAAAAAAAAAGTATTCTTCAGTGTCCCAGACCATGATGCACCTGTTTTTAAGTGTTTCTTGCATACCTCCATACCATCATCATAGGTTAGTGTGTCAAGGCACGTCTACTTGAATTCACTGAGTATAATTTTTAAGAAATATTATGTATTTCAGAATCAACATATGAACTTATCCACACTGTAAATAGCTCCTAATCTATAAAAGTATGAGGTTGTGATAGCAAAGTTGGCAGTTTCTCTGTGTATATAAACTGTAAATATTACCTGTACTTATTAAAGTGTATGACATTTTGTTGTGTTTTCCTAAACTGACTGTAAAGTGAATTTTACATTGTGAAAACAACTGAGCATCATAGAAATGACAAACTTGTTTTTTTTGGGGGGGGGGTTGTTTTTGGTATTTATTAAAAAGTAAAAATTTGTTTTATACAATTTTCAGGTGTGGATTAAGAATGGCAATATGTTGAATTCCAAGATTTTATTCCTTAGCAGGTGCATAAAAATAAAATCACTATCAACAAATTAGCCTAGTTTAGTAATTTATTTAAAAAAGAACAAAGCAATTATTTAATTTTCAGAAGCAATGACATCTAATGAAGATATCTGTCAAAAGAATATTACAGGCGCTAATAATTGAAATTAACATGTTTCTGTTCCTGCATGGAGAATCAGGGAAAACTTGTTGTCCAGCAGACACTAACCAAACTCCTCCTAAAGGGGGCGCAATCTACCAAGGCTCAATCCTGAAGAATCTGGCTGTTCTCAGAGAGGAAATTTACAAAAAGTTTGAGTGGAAGGGAAAATACCTCCACAAGTAACACAAGATAATCACAGCATGTTAAGAGTTTGAAGGAAATGTACATGAACTTCAGCTGAAGTCTGTGTGAAGTCTTAGCTTTCAAATTATTACATTCCTCATGTTAAACTCCTGGACCAAAGACCCCAGAATCTTCTGCTGCACAGTGGTCCAATGTCTTTTCATAAGTTTATTCTCCAGGTCTTGAAGGAAGAGTGAAATTTCCACAGTGACTTGAGGTTGCATTTCATCTGCTGGTGTCGGTCCACTTTATTTTAGTCCAAAGTCAATCAGCCATCTACAAGGACATATTAGAGTACTTCAGGCTTCTTTCTGCCTCCACGCTGTGCAAAGATGCTGATTAAATTTTCCAGCAGGACTCGGCACCTGAACACACCTGAACGCTCTGGTGCCAAAAGTTCAAAGGCCATCTTTAATATTCATGGTGCTACTGTGCTTGGGTCACGCTGTCTCACAATTTAACATTTCAAATTGAGTTGATGAAATAAACTTTTGGATGATATTTAGACTTTTAAGATATACCTTTATGATCTAAACAAGAGCCATGTTTCCTAACCCTGGTCCTCATGATACAATGCCCTGTATGTTTTATCTATTTCTCTGCCTCAGGACAATTGATGCCAACTGGTGGCTGATTAACTGATGCTGTGATTATCTGAGTCAGGCGCGTTAAAGAAAGGAAACCATGCAGGTCGGTGAGCCTTAAGGACAAGGGCTGGGACATACTGATCAATCACTGATCGAGTGGATTTCAAAATCAACGATTTTCTTTTTATGTGGATACATAGATAGATTAGATTAGTTCACCACATCAAAGTTTACAGTTTTGCCAAATATTAATGAGGACTCAAGCAGTAAATAAACTGTATTGAGACCAAGATATTTGATCTAAATACAGTTTAGATCTAACTCAGGTAAGATCTAAACAACTTAGATCCCTCAACAACTCACGTAAGTTGGGGGATCTAAGTTGGTTCAGATGCTAGAAAATAATTGACATTGTCCTTGAACACATCACCACAAATCAAAAACCAGCTTCAGCATTGTGTTCAGTCATCTAACATAGTGATTTAAAAAATGCGAATGTTCTCAATTGTTTAGGATACTATGGTAACTAGAATTTGAACCTGGAGAAGAATGGAGATTTGAACAAAAATCACCAACAAAACAGGATTTTAAAAAAAAAAAATCATACCATGTGGTCTGTCTTGTTTTTCTTCTTCTTTTTTTTTATAAGGAGCAAAACATTCAGTTCTCATCCAGAGCAACTGGATGATCAGTGCTCCTTTCCTTCTGTAATTTCTCCACAGGTTTAGTGTTATTTGACTGATCCTACACAGGTCTCTGTAATATCTCCATAGGTAACGGGTCACCTTTCCCAGGGTTAAAAAGTGGGAACAGTTCACCTGTGAATTCTGCTGCCAGAGATCCAATCAGACATTTCTCTTCCACATTATAGAAGGAGAGCTCTCTGTTGTCAAAGTCCAAATACACACCGACTGTCTTTGGTTTTGACTGGACATAAATGAATGTCGCTGGTTCGGTGCTAAACTGAACAGTATCCTCTTGGTTGGGGCAAGAAGACAAGAACCAGAAACCATTTTTTGTGGTTGGAGGGAAACTTGCATCATGAGGGATTTCATGTTTATCTGTAACTCCAATCCACCAGGACTTCTTGAGGTCGACTTCAGATGACATTTGCAAGCAAACCTCCCAGTAGTGTCGTCCAGAAGAGAAGCCAGGTGAACCTCTGACTGCAGTGAGACAAGTGACTCTTTCTCCATCAGGAAACTTTGCATGGATATTTTCTCTCAGTTTAGAATCCGTGATTGTTATCAGCGTATTGTTTGTGTCCACCAGTTGAACATTATCTGTTAAAAATAGAAAATTGGGTTATAATCAACACAATCACATAGAAAAATGCTAAATAACAATGATATTAAATAAATGTAAAATTACCATAATACTGGGAGGCTTCCAAGTGAGCTGTTGACTGCCATGTTGCTGGACAGAAAAACCAATAGGAAAAAACATGTCAGAAATGTGATTTTCCATTATAAAGGTTTTGTTTTGACTCTAACACTGGCAGCTTAAAATTCTGGATCCTACCTGTAGGCAGAAGTGGTTCATTGTCTAAGGGAAAAATGCAAAATTAAATACATTTTTATTCATTTATGTCACAAAAATAAACATAGCTTTAAAACCATCCACACTTTTACAGACATTTCTAGTTTGAAGGTGAGATTGCTGAGAGTCTGACCCACTGTGAAGATATGTAATAAGTTCATGTTTGTGATGTGTTCATTTCAGGCCTTCATTCATTGAGGGCAAATCAAAATGACTTGAGAGTCTTGAAATGTGCCTTGCGTGAGCATGCTGTGAATCGGCATTATATAAATACATTCTGTTGAACTGAAATTAATTAAACTGACAGACATAGAGAAAGAAGTACAAATGAATTATGTCTTCTTTCTTACCTTCAGTCCTGCTCATTAATTCAGCTTCTGAAAGGTAAAAGCACAAACTTTAGGGATTGTAAATCCAGCATGAATTGTTGTCATAACTGTTTTATGTTTATTAATGTGGCACAGTGACTTCTAGGATGGTCTGATGGATAAAGAGGTTCATATTTTGATATCTAGATGGACGATTCGGATTTAATGCACTGAAAGAAACATTTTCTTATTTAGTTATTCTTAGACATTTAAAGGAATTTGATTATTGAATTAGCAGTTTCCTCATGACATTATGGAAAACAGATCTAAACTTTTTTCTTAATTCAATTCTTACATGGTCCAGACAGAGATGACATTTTAAATCCCAGTATCAAAGCAGACTTATTGAGGTGACCTGAATAAACCTTACTTTACACTTAAAGCACATTTGTGGCAGTGACGTCTGTACAGTATGATGACAAGATTGTGAACTATATCTATAATATGACTTCATAATATTTTCAAACCTTCAGTGTATTTATCAATGCTCTAATCTGATGATTTCTAAATGTATTAAGTTACAACAGTTCTTATTTAGGAATAGCACTTTATATAGATAAATCTCATTAAGTCTTATCAATCTGTTCAAATAGTTATTTCAAAGATGTAAATTTTGTTACATTTGTACTTAAGTCAGAAAACCACAAAACAAAACTAAATGATTGCCCCTTTAATAGAAAAACAATGACATTTTGGGTCTGTTGTGTTTTATTTACCCCCAGCTGTGTCGTCTCCAGATTTTGCCTTGTTAGCTGAAATTAAAATAAATATAACAAGGATAGAAGTTATTGCTCAATAAAATATCACCATTCTTTAAATTTCACATAAGCATCCTCTCTGCCTTAAATCAAACATTTACCTTTCTTTCTGAAATACAGTACAGCTCCAATAACAACTACAACTGCAGCTGCCACAAGGATCCCAAAGGCCACCCATCCAGCGCAGATGGATGGGTGCTCTAAATAAAGAGTAAATACTGTTCAAATAAACTTTTTTTCATTAAAGACTAATAAAAGAAACTTGAGGGTGAAACCCCATACCTTCTTGTAATGGTGGAGGATTTTCTAGACACATTCTGGTCTCTTTTGGTTCCTCACTGATGAGCCCAACAGAACAGGAGACCTCACAATGATTGGAGACCAGAACCCAACTATGGACTGAATAAAAACCAGCAGAGTTTTTGCTAAACATCACATCAGCAGGTCTGAGAGCCTTTTTGCCGTCTGACCAGCGCAGCTCAGGTTGTGGATACCAGCCGTCAGATTGGCAGCTCATATTAACTTTGTTATCATCTTTCATCACTGCTGACAGGAGAGGTTGGCCTCCAGTTTCTGGAATAAGAAGAGGATGATCATTTGGTGTAGACATCATTCTGTTTGGTTTTGTTCTCATGGTTCTCACCTGTCACACTCAGACTAATAGTTGCAGTGTCATGATCGTCAAAACTGCTGACAAAGCAAACATATTTTCCTGCATCTTCAATTGTGATGTTTTCCAGCTTCAGGCTGACATCACCAGCCTTTAATCCACCTGATGTTTCTTCCTTTAAGCCGAACGAGACTCGGCCAGCATATGAAGCTTTTTGGGATGAGTGGTCGAAAGTCTTTTCCTTATAAAGCAAGACTGGAGTATCATAGTCACCAATCCAGTCATTCCAGCGTACCCTCATATCTTCTGCACTCTGAGAGGGGGTGAGCCAGCAGGGTAAGATGGCTGTTTGACCTCTCTGGACTGAGACAGGAGACTTTACTGAAACTGTGAAAGTCTCTGAAACTGAAAAGAAAAGAAAATCATAATCAGAGTCATCTTTTCATTTTGTTGTGGTATTAGATTAAATATGTTCAGTGTTTCAAAATGAAAAGTTCCCTTGATTTCAAGTCTGTCTTAGGTTTTTCAATAGATCAAATGCTTTATATTAAATAATTTCCCAAACAATAGATAATGATAGATGCTGTTCAATAAATGGTAAACATAAAAAAGAAACCATCAAATTTTTTTTTGTAAATCAGTAACATGTACATTGTGGTTGTGAATTGTTATTTTTGCTGTTTGTATATTTTTTTCAATACTGCTGGTTCCAAAAGGTCACAATAATTATTTTTTAGTAATAATTTCTATATTATTACATTAGCAAAACACAACATTTTATTATAACATTCTGATCCAGTTATTTATTTACTATTTTTTATTTCATGAATGTATGTAGAAGCCATTCTTTGTACAGGCAAGAAGAAAAAAATTCTTTATTTTTCTTAAGGACCCCTGGTGGTAATATTAGCTGCCGTGTAACATGCAGTGCATGTCAAAATGAGCACAAACTCTGGTCGACATAGGAACGTGACTCAGACAGGAACAACAAAGACAAAAGACAAGGATCCTGCAGAGACCAGGTGACACAGGTGAGGTTAAATACACCAGAGAATAATCAGGGAACCAAGAGACAGCTGGGGACATTCAGGGGGTTGAAAAGACACAAAATGAACTGGAAAACATGCAAACCTCAAATCTTCACAGCATCTTTGTGTTCAAATGAAACTGAGTTTTAATTTTAAATTATTTGATTCTCGTTGTTGGCCCTATGGCTTTCTGATTTTTTTTTGTTTTTTTTTTTTGTATTATTATTCAAAATGTCATGTTTGATAAAGTTTGATAACAATTAAAATTTCACAATGATTAATAGGCTACATGGCAACTCATGGAAATCTCATTAAATATAGAGATGAGTGAGTCTAAGCTGTAGTTGGTGATAAGTTGTTTGCTGCTGAGCATGATAATTGAAATGGCTAAAACAAACAACTTTTTTTACATCAATTTATAACTTATGGGAAATGTTTGCAGAATAACTGGTAAAATTATTTGAAGGCTCAGAATCAACCCAATACCGTTCCACAATGTGAGGTGAGAAAGATTAAACTAGTATATATTCATTTTTTAACTCCTGAAAATACACTTAAGAGAAATTAATTTAATCAAAAAATGTCAATTAATACTTGTGTAGATGTGTGTGTGTGTGTGTGTGTGTTTGTATTCTATATTAAGTCCAGTGCACACTAGTTTATTTTTTGTTGCCAATAGATGATACATGGATATAGGATAAAATGTAACCATCGTGATCAGAGATGTGTTGCGTTTTATAACAGGTGTTTTAATGAGCTAATCGTCTGACTGTTTACTGCAGCAATCCACACTATTACCAGAAGTTCAGGGCCCCAAAACCATATTTTGCTTAGGGCCCCATGGAGGCGTTAACCCACTCTGATCAGGATCAGAATCAAGTTTGAGTGTACAAACAAAAAAATTTGACTTAATCCTATAAATGCTCCAAAAAAAATTTGAGATCTTTATCTTAAGATAAGATAAAGATTTACAAGGGTTTGTCTGGAGAGGAAAGTCACTTTAAACCGATAAATGAAGAAGTCATGGGTACCAGAACCTGACTCTCAGGGGAATACTGCACTATCAATAATGACGTCAGGACTCACCGGGAGCAGCGGAGCCGGGTGAAGAAAGAAGAACCAGAAAACAAAAATAAATCATCCGATTACCTGGGATATAAAAAATATTAATGAGAAACTGTACATGGTATAAGAAAACAAACCTTTGCTTTTCTCTCAGTAAGAGAAAAACAAACAAGATTGGAAACTCTTGACATGATGGGATCAGTTTTATAGAATGAAATCTGGGTCATATTTACCTGTTAAAGCAGCGATTGTAACTCTTTGCTTCCCCATTGGGCTCCAGTGAGTCAAAGGTGACATGAACATAACCACTGAAAAACAATAATAATTCCTGCTGACGAGTTTTAGATTTGAATCAAGTCCAGGAGGGAAGATCTGATACCTGCTCGCTTCTGTGGTTCAGTTATAACTAAACAAGACGTGAAACAGATGTAAAGACACGCCTACGTTTACTTTCGATTCCGAAATGCAAATATGTAACCAAACCTCTTGAGCCATTATTCATAAAAAAATTTCTGAAAGAAATGGGGCTTGGATGCCTATGACTGAAAAACTTTCAGTAAGGTTTACAGCTTCATTACTTTTCCAGTAGCTTGTTTAAAAGGTTACAAATGATAAATAATGTTATTTTATTAAGTAAGTAAGCATTCATCAGTTAATTCAGTCATTAATAAACAGAAGAGAAGACACAAGCATGCTGAAGATTTCACAAATATATTTTTCTCACTCAGATTAAACTGTGTAGAAACAATAGGAGGAGAGAATCTATAGCAGATGTTTATTCAAAACAAAGCAAAGAAATAAACAACAAACACAATGGGTGAATAATAAAGGCTTTATGTTACATTGGCAACATTTGTAAATTCAGACATGAGCAGCACTACTGTCAGGTTTAACACCTATTAAACAAACACAGGAAAGACAAGAGAGTTAGATTCTTTCTTACTCGCGAGGAGAACAGACAGAGATGTGCTTTCAGTTACAATCTCCTGCTGCTCTGAAAACACATTTGCCTGCTCCTCTCTTTTTATTGTTTTCAGGATCCGTAACCACAAAGAACGCTGTAACTCTAAGGAAGGGGAAAACACTTAATCACATAGCTACAGCGCCAATGACAATCACTAACTAAAACACGAGGTATCTTGCACTTGTTAGTCTCGTTCCAGACACAGGGTTAAACAGAGCAATTTGTACATCTTCACGGTTATAGTCTTATAGCAATCTAGCCGGTCAAAGAGGCCTTGCTTCCCGCTGAGAGATAACCCTGCAGAAACCTGTGAGGCCTTCTGACAAAGGAATCAGAGTAATTCAACAATACAGAAACAATACATTATACAGATGAATGAGAATAACAAATATTTGATTAATAACATCACAATTTATCCAACAACTACTTAAACATTATTTTAATGTAAAAGAAAAAAAAGTTATCGTAAACTTTACTGAAGTGGAGAGACTCAAGAACAGAGAACTGAAATTACAAATTTGTGTGCAAATTTTAAAGGATAAAGTAAAACTGAGTGAGATTAACTAACAATGTTACTACGAAATAATTTATTCAGGCAGAAAAAACTGCCTGAATCCATATTTCTTTGGAAACCAAGATTCACAGAAGTTAATATGTACAAGAATATACTGTGCAAACAGTGATAAGTGTTTATGGCATATCCACATGACCTCTCAATGGGTCAAAAGGCTCTGCAGACTGAGTAACATTAGAAACAGGAAGCCTGTCTGCAAACCAGAAGTCTGACTTTACTAGAAACAGCAGGTGTGTTTCTGTGTTTAATGCTAATGCATTAAACACATTAATGCATTAGCATTAATGTGTTTATGTGCTGTTGTTTCTTGTTTAAGAATTAAACATTCTGTTTAATTCTGTTCTGGTTTGCAGACAGGCTTCCTGTTTTTAGTTAAAATATGTTCCTCCTTCATTTGTGAAGTTACTATGGGCTGGTAGTCAGAAACTGTACTCAGACAAGAGCAGCTCTACTCCAAATTAAAATGTCTGAAATAGAAGAAAAGAGATGTAAAACTGTTGAAGTATCTTTTTAAGCCATTATGTTCTATAGTGTCTCTTTCTATCTAATGCTATTGGCTCTGAATTCAGTTTACACTTTGATTATGTCTTGTTCATTGGAATGAATGATAGAAATATGAAGAGACCTGACATATTGTCAATTTAAAAATGTACATTTAACAAACCAGAAACAACCTGGAACCTCCTCCTCATTCTTGGTCACACAATGCTGTCAAATGGCATCCCAGTCTTAACATGCATGTAGATCTTCCTTAAAAATGTGACACCATTTAACAGAAAAAAAAAAAAAAAGGTTTCCAAGGGTAAAATTTCTGTTGTCAACAAGCATTTTTTACAATAAAGACAAAACCATTCTCATACAACATTTCTTCTCTTTTTGTCAAGAATAGTTATTACAATATTTTTCTCACAACAGGGACTCTTAGTTGTAGGATGCAACTACAAATGTCAAGTCCATTGCAAAATGTGCTCCAGTCAACAGAGGGCGATGTTCCTCTACAACGATTATTTTAACTCACAACTGCACATTTGGAGTTGATTTAAAGGCTTAAACAAGACCAAAATTGTTTTATTTTAAGAGCAGCATTTATTGTTCTGCTTTCCTTCATACTTCTACACTCAGTAAAAATGTCCTGCTTGTTTGTAAATATGCTTAAATTTGACACATTATTCTGAAACCTTTGACTGTCAGGAGTTGAAATTACTGAGAGTGACGCGTCTGCTGTTCCTTAGTCCTCATGATGCTGTTTGTTCTCCAACAAAACTCTAAGAGCTTGTTGGAAAAACTGCATTTAAAGTATCTAGATTGCTTCATTCATCAGATTGAAGGTTCACTTAGACATAAAAAAAAGAACAAAGACACGACACACAGCAACACGTAAAAAAGCAACATTAAGCTTCTGCATGCCGGCTCTTTAAAATGAGCACCACAAAGGGGCTGTGTACAGGGATGTACAGTAAACTTTGAACAGACTTATTTTTACCTCATCAGTACACACACTGACACTGCCGATAAATATCATCATTACCGTCACAGAACTAGTCTGTGATGTCGTGACCCAGATATTTAGTTCTTGAACAAACATTTAACTTTTGTCCCAACAGGACAAAAAAAAAATCAGGAAAATAAAAGTTCTTTGTCTGCCTCAGTCCTTCGTAACAGTTTTCTACACATCGTCCTGCACATCAAATCTCAACCCATAATCAGAGCAGATATTCAGTAACTGCTGAAGTCGAGCACTGCTGGGTGAGAGGACAGCCAGGTCATCAGCATACACAGGGTGACTGACCAGAGTATCACCGAGCAAACACCCAGTTTCACAGAGGTTATTTTCTTGTAACAGGTCCTTTGTATAGAGGTTAAACAGGGCAGGTGAAAGAAACTCATCCTGACACCATTACTCCCACCAAAACAGACAGAGCTGTAATTACCTCATTTCACATGCATTTTCTGGTTACAATACCAGTAAACTAAAATTGCTATGATACTATCTGGAATCTTCATTCTCTTGATGTTTACTGTGTTGATTCATTGTTGTTAGCTTCTTAAAAAAAAACAACACTTAATGGATTCATAAAATTCTGAAATTGAAAATATGAAATTTTGCCATCCACTTTTAGAAATTAGATAGCAAATAAATTCCTAGTTTGACCTTTCTTTAACTTTGACTGCAACAGGTACATTTTAATCTAAATGCATTTTTTTTTCCTGATTATTAACTTTTATTTTGGACTTTGCTGCAGGCAGGGAAACATTACACTGTGCATCCCCACAACCTCGTTATTCTTCTACTTCTTCATTCGTGCTACTTTTTATTTCTTCCTCTGCATTCTCAGTCTGATTGGTCCTTCTTCCCCTTTTGTAGTTTCTCCACAGGTTCAATGTTATTTGACTGATCCTGCACAGGTCTTTGTATTATCTTCATTGCTGACACGTCACCTTTCCCAGGGTTAAAAAGTGGGAACAGTTCACCTGTGAATTCTGCTGCCAGGGATCCAATCAGACATTTCTCTTCCACATTATAGAAGAAGAGCTCTCTGTTGTCAAAGTCCAAATACACACCGACTGTCTTTGGTTTTGACTGGACATAAATGAATGTTGCTGGTTCGGTGCTAAACTGAACAGTATCCTCCTGGTTGGGGCAAGAAGACAAGAACCAGAAACCATTTTTTTGTGGTTGGAGGGAAACTTGCATCATGAGGGATTTTATGTTTATCTATAACTCCAATCCACCAGGACTTCTTGAGGCTGAATGTAGATTCCTTTTGCAAGCAAACCTCCCAGTAGTGTCGTCCAGAGGAGAAGCCAGGTGAACCTCTGACTGCAGTGAAACAAGTGACTCTTTCTCCATCAGGAAACTCAACACGGGCCCCTCTCAGTAGACAACCCCTGATTTTTATTAGCTCATTGCCTGTGTCCACCAGTTGAACATTCTCTGTTAAATGTTGAAAATTTGATTATAATCGATATAATAACAAAGAAAATGATAAATAAGAATAATATTAAATAAATGTAAAATTACCATAATACTTGGATGCTTCCAATAGAACTGTTGAATGGGGTGATGCTGCACAGAAAAGCAAGAAAAGAGACAATATCTTCGAAATGTGATTTTGTATTATAAAGGTTTTTTTTTTATTATATTAACATCAGCAGCTTCTAATAATATACTCTACCTATTGACAGAAGTGGTTCATTGTCTGAAGGAAGACACAAAAATACATAATAATTTAGTTGTTTATGAAGAACAAGAACTTTAACATAAACTCCACCAGATTGAGGTTCATCAATAAGCTATGTTTGCATTTTTCACAGCATTTTTAGTGCTGTGAAAATATTAACACAGCACTATAAAGATATGAGATAACTTTATATTTCTATTGCGTTCCTCTCGTGTCTTCAAACATCTAGAATAAATCAAAAACACTAAGAACATTTAAATGCTGAATTGACTGAAATAGAAAAATAAGTAAATATGAATTACGTCTTCTTTCTTACCCTCAGGACTGATCATGAGTTCAGGCCCTGAAAGACAAAAATAAAACTTTAGGAAGTGAGTCCAACCAGTCAGTTATTCTCATATCTGTTGTTTTTGTGATGATGCTACAAACAGAGACGTTTGGGTTGGACATTGAGGTCCAAATTTGACAGCAATGTGGACAATTTAGTTTTCATTTACTGAAATTTCATTTTCTTTAATATTTCTTTAGTTGTAGTCATTTGAAAGTATTTGAACGTTGAATTACAAGCTTCATCATTACATTGTAAATAAAATGTACTAGTTAGTTGACTTCAAAATGTTTGCACCAGCTTTTATTTGGGAATGTGAAGTAGATTTTTCTTTAAAGAGAAAATGTTTTATTTGCATCATACAGTGTTCTTTCAAGTGTCACATAAATATAATTGTATCAAAGTCAAGATGTTTTTCGGTGCAGCTGCAGAGGATGTACAAACTAATTGAACAAGATGTGTCTGCTGAAGTTTCCCAGACGGGTCGTCTGGGAAAAACTTGTTGTTTTTCCCGTGGCCTTCCCTGCACTTTAGAGATAGAGTGTTTAGTTTTCGCATCCCGTAGACATGATAGTGAATGAGCATAAAACGTTGAACTGTTCTGTCTGCCTGTTTTCCTTTTATTTGGTCCTTGAAGATTAAATCTTAGCTGAGAGAGAGGTGAATAAAGCAACTATGTAACTCTGAGTTCATTAGAGCAGATTTTGATTTTCGCCTAATGCAGTGTATTTTTTGCTCTCCATCTGCAGATGTATTAAAGATTGTTTTTGTTTTCTGAAGTTGGACTAGATCTCAGTCTTTGAATTGTGCACTTCACAGGAATAAGAGAGTAAAAGAATTCCATAACTTTAAAAATCTTTCCAGAAATGTTAAATAACATATGTTATTTTTCTTAACCTCTCCAGTGATGCTCTACACACCATTGTTTTAAAATGCAAACTCTTCCCCTGAAACAACCTGAAGTTAGATTCAGTGATGTGATCAGATGTGAATGAGGGACTGTGATAATAAACCTTACAAGGTTTTTGTTCTGTTTTAAATTCACAAAACAACTAAATAAGTCTGAAAACTGCACAAAATGTAAAGCTATAAGGTTGTCCCTTTAACATAGGGAATATGACATTTTGGAAAACACTTTTAAGAAAATATATTTAAGGAGTCTGAAGTGTTTCTTACCGTCCAGTTGTGTCATTTCCTGGTTTGGACTTGTTTGCTGAAATGCAAACATATCCCACAGTATGAAATCAGTCCTCATTAAAATCTTGCTCTCAGATGTAAATCAAACATTTACCTTTCTTCCTGAAGTGCAGGAAGCACAAAGCTCCAAGTGCTGCTAATACAGCTACCAGAAGTATCACAAAGGCCACCCATCCAGCTGAGGTTCCTGACTCTGAATAACACATAACAAACATGTTCTAGTAGACATCTTTCTCATTGAAAAACTAAAAATGAATACATTGTCATAGGGCTGTCCTTCTTACAGGACAGACGAGAATTTTTGAACTTCAAAAAGTTCAAGGTCATGTGTGTGATTTGGACTTTTCCTTCTGTGAGAAGAAGAACTGAAAAATACAAATTCAGAACTTGTAAAATATAATTGCCAAAATTATTGCACTCCAAACAGACCTTTGCGATATGAACACTGTGCAAACTGATAATGTGATGGCAATATATTTGATATACTTCACAGCCTTAGAATGTGAAACCACGTACCTTCTTGTAATGGTGGAGGATTTTCTAGACACATTCTGGCCTCTTTTGGTTCCCTCATTGATGAGCCCAACAGAACAGGAGACCTCACAAGGATTGGAGACCAGAACCCAACTATGCACTGAATAAAAACCACCAGAGTTTTTTGCTGAATGACATATTATCAGGTCTGAGAGCCTTTTTGCCGTCTGACCAGCGCAGCTCAGGTTGTGGATACCAGCCGTCAGACTGGCAGCTCATATTAACTTTGTTATCGTCTTTCATCACTGCTGACAGGAGAGGTTGGCCTCCAGTTTCTGGAATAAGAAGAGGATGATCATTTGGTGTAGACATCATTCTGTTTGGTTTTGTTCTCATGGTTCTCACCTGTCACACTCAGACTAATAGTTGCACTGTCATAATCATCAGAACTGCTGACAGAGCATATATATTTTCCTGCATCTTCAATTGTGACGTTTTCCAGCTTCAGGCTGACATCACCAGCCTTTAATCCACCTGATGTTTCTTCCTTTAAGCCCAACGAGACTCGGCCAGCATATGAAGCTTTTTGGGATGAGTGGTCGAAAGCTTTTTCCTTATAAAGCAAGACTGGAGTACCAAAGTCATGACTCCAGTGATTCCAGCGTACCTCCATATCTTCTGCACTCTGAGAGAAAGTGAGCCAGCAGGGTAAGATGACTGTTTGACCTCTCTGGACTGAGACAGGAGACTTTACTGAAACTGTGAAAGTCTCTGCAACTGAAAAGAAAATTATAATCAGAGTCTTTACATATGTGACACAAGTTGATTCATTTGCTAGCATCTGTCACAAAATAGGTTATAGATGTTGAGGATGGATGAGATCAAACCCGAGCATTGGAGTGCAACAATGGGTTTAATGATCATATAGAAAATCACAAAAACCAAGAAACACAGATGAACAGCAAAACGAGCACAAACTCTGGTCGACATAGGAACGTGACTCAGACAGGAACAGCAAAGACAAAAGACAAGGATCCTGCAGAGACCAGGTGACACAGGTGAGGTTAAATACACCAGAGAATAATCAGGGAACCAAGAGACAGCTGGGGACATTCAGGGGGTTGCAAAGACACAAAATGAACTGGAAAACATGCAAAACTCAAATCTTTCACAGCATCTTTGTGTTCAAATGAAACTGAGTTTTAATTTTAAGTGATTTGATTCTCATTGTTGGCCCTATGGCTTTCTGATTTTATTATTCAAAATGTCATGTTTGATAAAGTTTGATAACAATTAAAATTTCACAATGATTAACAGGCTACATGGCAACTCATGGCAATCTCATTAAATATAGAGATGAGTGAGTCTAAGCTGTAGTTGGTGATAAGTTGTTTGCTGCTGACATTGATAATTGAAGTGGCTAAAACAAACAACTTTTTTTACATCAATTTATAACTTATGGGAAATGTTTGCAGAATAACTGGTAAAATTATTTGAAGGCTCAGAATCAACCCAATACCGTTCCACAATGTGAGGTGAGAAAGATTAAACTAGTATATATTCATTTTTTAACTACTGAAAATACACTTAAGAGAAATTAATTTAATCAAAAAATGTCAATTAATACTTGTGTAGATGTGTGTGTGTGTGTTTGTATTCTATATTAAGTCCAGTGCACACTAGTTTATTTTTTGTTGCCAATAGATGATACATGAATATAGGATAAAATGTAACCATCATGATCAGAGATGTGTTGCGTTTTATAACAGGTGTTTTAATGAGCTAATCGTCTGACTGTTGACTGCAGCAATCCACACTATTACCAGAAGTTCAGGGCCCCAAAACCATATTTTGCTTAGGGCCCCATGGAGGCGTTAACCCACTCTGATCAGGATCAGAATCAAGTTTTAATGTATAAACAAAGAAATTTGACTTTAGTCCTATAAATGCTCCAAAAAAATTAAGATTTTTATCTTAAAATAAGATAAAGATTTACAAGGGTTTGTCTGGGGAAGAAAGTCACTTTAAACCGATGAATGAAGAAGTCATGGGTACCAGAACCTGACTCTCAGGGGAATACTGCACTATCAATAATGACGTCAGGACTCACCGGGAGCAGCGGAGCCGGGTGAAGAAAGAAGAACCAGAAAACAAAAATAAATCATCCGATTACCTGGGATAGAAAAAATATTAATGAGAAACTGTACGAGCTGTTAGAGGACCATGTGTCCTCTAATAGGACACACAGGACAAGCAGGTCTCGTGACAAATCCCCTGGAGTTATAGGACTCCTGTGTCCTGTTTTTCTTTTGTCTGTTTTTCAAGAGAAAAACAAACAAGATTGGAAACTCTTGACATGATGAGATCAGCATTACAGAATGAAATCTGGGTCATATTTACCTGTTAAAGCAGCGATTGTAACTCTTTGCTTCCCCATTGGGCTCCAGTGAGTCAAAGGTGACATGAACATAACCACTGAAAAACAATAATGATTCCTGCTGACGAGTTTTAGACTTGAATCAAGTCCAGGAGGGAAGATCTGATACCTGCTCGCTTCTGTGGTTCAGTTATAACTAAACAAGACGTGAAACAAACAGAAAGACACGGATACTTTTACTTTCAATTTCATGCAGATATGTAACCAAACCTGTTAAGCCACTATTCATAAAAAATCTCTAAAGAAAATGGGGCTTGGATGCCTATGACGAAAAACTTTCAGTAAGGTTTACAGCTTCATTACTTTTCCAGTAGCTTGTTTAAAAGGTTACAAATGATAAATAATGTTATTTTATTAAGTAAGTAAGCATTCATCAGTTAATTCAGTCATTAATAAACGGAAGAAAAGACACAAAAACTCCAAAGATTCCACAAATATATTTTTCTCACTCAGATTAAACTGTGTAGAAACAATAGGAGGAGAGAATCTATAGCAGATGTTTACTGAAAACAAAGCAAAGAAATAAACAACAAACATAATGGGTAAATAAAAGAGGCTTTATGTTATATTGGCAACATCTCTAAATTCAGACATGAGCAGCACTTCTTAAACATTATTTAAGAAAAAAAGTAATCAAAAAAATTACTGAAGTAGAGAGACTCAAGATCAGAGAACTGAAATTACAAATTTGTGAGAATAACTAACAATGCTGCTACAAAATAATTTATTCAGGAAAAAAAAACTGCCTGAATCCACATTTCTTTGGAAACCAAGACTCACAGAAGTTAATATGTACAAGAATATAGTGCGTAAAACTACTGCCAGTGATAAGAGTTTATGGCATATCCACTTGACCTCTCAATGGGTCAAAAGGCTCTGCAGACTGAGTAACATTAGAAACAGGAAGCCTGTGTGTTTTTAGTTAAAATGTGTTTCTCCTTCATTTGTGAAGTGGCTACAGGCTGGTAGAGTCAGAAACGGTACTTAAACTGCAATAATACTATCTGGAATCTCCAGTCTCTGTGCTGATTCATTGTTTTTGTCTTCTTAAAAAAAAAAAAAAAAAAACTTCATAAACAAACATTTTAACATTTTTAAAGGATTAAGTTCTGTTTTTGTATTATTGGTCTTCCTAAAAAGCTCTTATATTTTAACAATGTGATCAATCTTCTGGTCTCCAATATGTCTGATCTTTCTCTCTTCAACTGAACTCAGAAGAAGAATCCACAAATAAAGTTCTCCAAACTGAGTTTAATTAATCATATTTTAAATAAATAGACTGCATGCTTTATAAGATATATTTTTTGATTAGTCTTCAAGAATAAGTTTGAATCCAGAAACCATGTCTGAAGGCAAATAGTGGTCTACATCTGGTCCATTTCAATTAAAAATTTTTATATTGTTATTAAAAATTTAATTTTTGAATCATGTTGCAGAATCTACATTATGATGTATTTTATCCACATTAAAAAACTTCTGAAAGTAAGTAAGACATTTTTTATGACTTTTCTTGATTGCAAGGTAGAACTTATGTAAAACTTAAAAAAAACAGATGGCACACAAATGATTATATTTTATTTATTTAAAAAAAAATTAAACCAGGTGAATATGTCTTTACAATGTTCTCAAATCTTCAGTTAGAAACACAAAACATTTACAAGAGGTGGTAAAAAAGTGAACCAACACTGAGTGCACACTTATTTATCTCAAATATGAATCTATTTATTTAAAATTAAAAATCAGCACAATCTGAGTTTAGACTGACACAAAAAGTCAATTTTTCAACAATCTAAGTTAGTGCCACTACTTTGTGATGTACCATGGTCTGTAAATATTTAGTCAAGACTTGAAGGAGCTCTCCATGTTACTGAGCTGCCATAAAATTATTAATTCATGCTTTCCTATTCCTGTGCCTAAAATGTTTCAGGTATTAAAGTGTATGCACGCTCTCCCAATGCTTTGAGGGCCTAACAGGCTCTAAAGCACTGATAAAAATATACTAGACTAGATTCTGAGTTGCCCCTGAAATATGTATATACATTAAACATCATATAAACATCATATACTGACATATGAAACAAATTAGGTCAAGTTTAGTCAAATTACCTTCCAAAACATCCGTTTGGTAGCTATTCCAAAGAACATAGAGTTTATAGACAGAGGGGGGATTAGGCAGCTTTGTATAGCTTCAAAATATAACATAACAAAAATATTTATAAAAACTCATGTAAAAGGTTGTATTAGTACCTATTGACAAAAGAATTAGTCAGTTTTACAACAGGTATCACAGTCAGTTGATGTGAACTTAGAAAAATTACTTGAAACACAGTAGATCAGGTTAATTATGAGTAAATATTCACTAAACTGTACCAAACATTTAAACATCATTTATGAATCTACACATAAAAATAACACAAGTCTGTACATTTATTTTACTGATCCAGTAGAGAAGTATTAATATTCAGAAAAAGTAACATTTGATTTTAGTGATTAGTTCACTGATTGATTGCCTCAGTTGGGCTTTTAGAGTGCAAATTTAGAGGTAGACAGTCGGCCCTAATTGAGAATTCATGACTTACATTTGTAAAAACATAAAGGAAATAATAAAAGCTTTCTTTGGAGCTAGAAGTTTTATTTTCTGTGGTTGGGTTTATCTGAGTTGCCTTTAACTGCAGGTACAACAGAGCATGCATGTGAAATGATGGAAGATATTTAATTAAACATACTCTTGTTGTGTGAATCACCCACTGACCAAAGCTCCAGCATCAGTGAGTTCTGACATAAACACAAGACTGTGTAGACATTTATTGTTTGATTTCAGTTCATCTAATACCTTATAATACATTTCTGTACTTTCTTAACCTTTGAGTGCAACAGGTACATTTTGATCTAAATAATTTTAACTTTTACTTTGGATTTACTGCAGGCATGGCAACATTACACTCTGTATCTCCCTGTCCCTCTTTTTCTTCTTCTTTTCTTTCTTCATTTGTGCCACTTTTATTTTCTTCCTCTGCATTCTCAGTCTTACCTGATTGGTTCTCCTCCACCTTTTGTAATTTCTCCACAGGTTCAGTGTTATTTGACTGATCCTGCACAGGTCTTTGTATTATCTTCATAGATGATTTGTCACCGTTCCCAGAGTTAAAAAGTGGGAACAGTTCACCTGTGAATTCTGCTGCCAGAGATCCAATCAGACATTTCTCTTCCACATTATAGAAGGACAGCTCTCTGTTGTCAAAGTCCAAATACACACCGACTGTCTTTGGTTTTGACTGGACATAAATGAGTGTCGCTGGTTCGGTGCTAAACTGAACAGTATCCTCCTGGTTGGGGCAAGAAGACAAGAACCAGAAACCATTTTTTGTGGTTGGAGGGAAACTTGCATCATGAGGGATTTCATGTTTATCTGTAACTCCAATCCACCAGGACTTCTTGAGGTCGATATTAGCTGATATTTGCAAGCAAACCTCCCAGTAGTGTCGTCCAGAAGAGAAGCCAGGTGAACCTCTGACTGCAGTGAGACAAGTGACTCTTTCTCCATCAGGAAACTCAACAATGGGCTTCTCTCAGTATAGAATCCTTGATTTTTATTAGCTCATTGCCTGTGTCCACCAGTTGAATATTCTCTGTTAAATGTTGAAAATTTGATTATAATCAATATAATAACAAAGAAAAATGCTAAATAAGAATAATATAAAATAAATGTAAAATTACCATGATACTTGGATGCTTCCAATAGAACTGTTGAATGGGGTGATGCTGCACAGAAAAGCAAGAAAAGAAAAAATATCTTAGAAATGTGATTTTGTATTATAAAGGTTTTGTTTTGATTATATTAACATCAGCAGCTTCTAATAATATACTCTACCTTTTGACAGAAGTGGTTTCATTCTCTGAAAGGAGACACAAAAAATACATGATAATTTAGTTGTTTTATGCAGTGAACAACAAGAGCTTTACAATTATCTCTATGAGACTGAAGTTTGTTAAACATACTGTGTTTTGACTGAAAATCTGAACACAACACTGTAAAGATATGTACTAAATTCATGTTTCTCCTCTCATGTCTTCAAAAATCTAGAGAAATAAAAAACATGCTAAATTAACAGAAATAGAAAAAATAAGTAAATATGAATTATGTTTTCTTTTACCTTCAGGATTGCTCATTAGTTCAGCTCCTGGAAGATAAAAAGTAAAACTTTAGGAAGTGAATCAGACCAGTCCCTTATTCTCATATCTGTGTGTTATGACGCTACACGGTGATGTTTGGGATGGACACTGAGGTCCAGTTTTGACAGATTTATGGACAATTTTGATTTCGTCATTTAATTTATAATTTCTTATTACATTACATTAAAAAGAATTAATTATTGAAATACCAGTTTCAACATTATGTTATGAAAACTTACTAATTAGATGATTTCCAAATGTATTTGTATCATTTTGGGGGGAATAACAGTGTAAACGTTATGCTTTTATGCTATAAAGGGAGCTCCATAAGTTTTACAATTTTGTCAAATATTTGAAAACCATGTATTATTTTTCTTAATATTTCAGTAATGCACTACACAACATTGTTTTATAATATAAAATCTTCTCCCATAATACACATTCAGTCGTGATAAAATGTGAAAATAATCATTTTGCAAGGGGCTGTATGTGTCTTATGGGAGAGACTATATTATCAATGTTGTATCTACTGGAAATATTAAGAAAAATAATACATGGTCTTATATGTAGACATATTTCAGGTTTGTACACCATGCTAATAAACTCTGCAAGGTTTTTGCTCTGTTTTAAATTTACAAAACTATTAATTAAGTCTGAAAACTCCACAAAGGGTAAAACTACAAGATTGTTCCTTTAATATTAGGAAGGTGACATTGAGCAGAAAGTTTGTAAAACTGTTCTAAACAAATATGTTTAAGCAGTCTGCAGTGTTTCTTACCATCAGTTGCATCAATTCCTGATTTTGATTTGTTGGCTGAAATTAAGACATATAACAAAGTAAGAAAGCAGTACTCATTAAAATCTCAGCATTTTTAAATGTTGTCATCAATTGATGCGATGTGAATGAGGGACTGTGATAATAAATCTCACAAGGTTTTTGCTCTGTATTAAATTCACAAAACAACTAAATAAGTCTGAAAATTGCACAAAATGTAAAGCTATGTCGTCCCTTTAACATAGGGAATGTGACATTTTGGAAAACACTTTTAAGAAAATATATTTAGGGAGTCTGAAGTGTTTCTTATCATCATTGGTGTCATTTCCTAGTTTGGACTTTTTAGCTGAAATGCAAACATATCCCACAGTATGAAATCAGTCCTCATTAAAATCTTGCTCTCAGATGTAAATCAAACATTTACCTTTCTTCCTGAAGTGCAGGAAGCACAAAGCTCCAAGCGCTGCTAATACAGCTACCAGAAGTATCACAAAGGCCACCCATCCAGCTGAGGATCCTGACTCTGAATAACACATAACAAACATGTTCTAGTAGACATCTTTCTCATCGAAATACTAAAAAATGATTACATTGTCATAGGGCTGTCCTTCTTACAGGACAGACGAGAATTATGAACTTCAAAAGTTCAAGGTCATGTGTGTGATTTGGACTTTTCCTTCTGTGAGACTAAGAACTGAAAAATACAAATTCAGAACTTGTAAAATATAATTGCCAAAATTATTGCACTCCAAACAGACCTTTGCGATATGAACACTGTGCAAACTGATAATGTGATGGCAATATATTTGATATACTTCACAGCCTTAGAATGTGAAACCACGTACCTTCTTGTAATGGTGGAGGATTTTCTAGACACATTCTGGTCTCTTTGGTTCCTCATTGATGAGCCCAACAGAACAGGAGACCTCACAGGGACTGGAGACCAGAACCCAACTATGGACTGAATAAAAACCAGCAGAGTTTTTGCTAAACAACACATTAGCAGGTGTGAGAATCTTTTTACTGTCTGACCAGCTCAGCTCAGGCTTTGGATGCCAGCCGTCAGATTGGCAGCTCATATTAACTTTGTTATTGTCTTTCATCACTGCTGACAGGAGAGGGTTGAGCCTCCAGTTTCTGGAATAAGAAGAGCATGATCATTTGATGTAGACATCATTCTGTTTGGTTTTGTGCTCAACTTGTTTTCATGGTTCGCACCTGTCACACTCAGACTAATAGTTGCACTGTCATAATCATCAGAACTGCTGACAGAGCATAATATATTTTCCTACATCTTTCAATTGTAACGTTTTCCAGCTTCAGGCTGACATCACCAGCCTTTAATCCACCTGATGTTTCTTCCTTTAAGCCCGAACGAGACTCGGCCAGCATATGAAGCTTTGTTTGGGATGAGTAGTCGAAAGCCTTTTTCCTTATAAAGCAAGACTGGAGTGCCAAACTCATGACTCCAGTGATTCCAGCGTACCTCCATATCTTCTGCACTCTGAGAGAGAGTGAGCCAGCAGGGTAAGATGACTGTTTGACCTCTCTGGACTGAGACAGGAGACCTTTACTGAAACTGTGAAAGTCTCTGAAACTGAAAAGAAAATTATAATCAGAGTCTTTACATATGTGACACAAGTTGATTCATTTGCTAGCATCTGTCACAAAATAGGTTATAGATGTTGAGGATGGATGAGATCAAACCCGAGCATTGGAGTGCAACAATGGGTTTAATGATCATATAGAAAATCACAAAAACCAAGAAACACAGATGAACAGCAAAACGAGCACAAACTCTGGTCGACATAGGAATGTGACTCAGACAGGAACAGCAAAGACAAAAGACAAAGATCCTGCAGAGACCAGGTGACACAGGTGAGGTTAAATACACCAGAGAATAATCAGGGAACCAAGAGACAGCTGGGGACATTCAGGGGGTTGAAAAGACACAAAATGAACTGGAAAACATGCAAACCTCAAATCTTCACAGCATCTTTGTGTTCAAATGAAACTGAATTTTAATTTTAAGTGATTTGATTCTCATTGTTGGCCCTATGGCTTTCTGATTTTTTCTTAAAATTATTATTCAAAATGTCATGTTTGATAAGGTTTGATAACAATAATTAAAACTTCACAATGATCAACAGGCTACATGGCAACTAATGGAAATCTCATTAAATATAGAGATGAGTGAGTCTAAGCTGTAGTTGGTGATAAGTTGTTTGCTGCTGACATTGATAATTGAAGTGGCTAAAACAAACAACTTTTTTTACATCAATTTATAACTTATGGGAAATGTTTGCAGAATAACTGGTAAAATTATTTGAAGGCTCAGAATCAACCCAATACCGTTCCACAAAGTGACGTGAGAAAGATTAAACTAGTATATATTCATGTTTTAACTCCTGAAAATACACTTAAGAGAAATTAATTTAATCAAAAAATGTCAATTAATTCTTGTGTAGATGTGTGTGTGTGTGTTCCATATTAAGTCCAGTGCACACTAGTTTATTTTTTGTTGCCAATAGATGATACATGAATATAGGATAAAATGTAACCATCATGATCAGAGATGTGTTGCGTTTATAACAGGTGTTTTAATGAGCTAATCGTCTGAAAGTTTACTGCAGCAATCCACACTATTACCAGAAGTTCAGGGCCCCAAAACCATATTTTGCTTAGGGCCCCATGGAGGCGTTAACCCACTCTGATCAGGATCAGAATCAAGTTTTAATGTATAAACAAAGAAATTTGACTTTAGTCCTATAAATGCTCCAAAAAAATTAAGATTTTTATCTTAAAATAAGATAAAGATTTACAAGGGTTTGTCTGGGGAAGAAAGTCACTTTAAACCGATGAATGAAGAAGTCATGGGTACCAGAACCTGACTCTCAGGGGAATACTGCACTATCAATAATGACGTCAGGACTCACCGGGAGCAGCGGAGCCGGGTGAAAGAAAAGAAGAACCAGAAAACAAAAATAAATCATCCGATTACCTGGGATAGAAAAAATATTAATGAGAAACTGTAATGCAGCTGTTAGAGGACCATGTGTCCTCTAATAGGACACACAGGACAAGCAGGTCTCTGTGACAAATCCCCTGGAGTTATAGGACTCCCGTGTCCTGTTTTTCTTTTGTCTGTTTTTCAAGAGAAAAACAAACAAGATTGGAAACTCTTGACATGATGAGATCAGCATTACAGAATGAAATCTGGATCATATTTACCTGTTAAAGCAGCAATTGTAACTCTTTTGCTTCCCTCATTGGGCTCCAGTGAGTCAAAGGTGACATGAACATAACCACTGAAAAACAATAATGATTCCTGCTGACGAGTTTTAGACTTGAATCAAGTCCAGGAGGGAAGATCTGATACCTGCTCGCTTCTGTGGTTCAATTATAACTAAACAAGACGTGGAACAAACAGAAAGACACGGATACTTTTACTTTCAATTTCATGCAGATATGTAACCAAACCTCTTGAGCCACTATTCATAAAAAATCTCTGAAAGAAATGGGGCTTGGATGCCTATGACGGAAAAACTTTCAGTAAGGTTTACAGCTTCATTACTTTTCCAGTAGCTTGTTTAAAAGGTTACAAATGATAAATAATGTTATTTTATTAAGTAAGTAAGCATTCATCAGTTAATTCAGTCATTAATAAACGGAAGAAAAGACACAAAAACTCCAAAGATTCCACAAATATATTTTTCTCACTCAGATTAAACTGTGTAGAAACAATAGGAGGAGAGAATCTATAGCAGATGTTTACTGAAAACAAAGCAAAGAAATAAACAACAAACATAATGGGTAAATAAAAGAGGCTTTATGTTATATTGGCAACATCTCTAAATTCAGACATGAGCAGCACTTCTTAAACATTATTTAAGAAAAAAAGTAATCAAAAAAATTACTGAAGTAGAGAGACTCAAGATCAGAGAACTGAAATTACAAATTTGTGAGAATAACTAACAATGCTGCTACAAAATAATTTATTCAGGAAAAAAAAACTGCCTGAATCCACATTTCTTTGGAAACCAAGACTCACAGAAGTTAATATGTACAAGAATATAGTGCGTAAACTACTGCCAGTGATAAGAGTTTATGGCATATCCACTTGACCTCTCAATGGGTCAAAAGGCTCTGCAGACTGAGTAACATTAGAAACAGGAAGCCTGTGTGTTTTTAGTTAAAATGTGTTTCTCCTTCATTTGTGAAGTGGCTACAGGCTGGTAGAGTCAGAAACGGTACTTAAACTGCTATAATACTATCTGGAATCTCCAGTCTCTGTGCTGATTCATTGTTTTTGTCTTCTTAAAAAAAAATAAAATAAAATAAAAAAAACTTCATAAACAAACATTTTAACATTTTTAAAGGATTAAGTTCTGTTTTTGTATTATTGGTCTTCCTAAAAAGCTCTTATATTTTAACAATGTGATCAATCTTCTGGTCTCCAATATGTCTGATCTTTCTCTCTTCAACTGAACTCAGAAGAAGAATCCACAAATAAAGTTCTCCAAACTGAGTTTAATTAATCATATTTTAAATAAATAGACTGCATGCTTTATAAGATATATTTTTGATTAGTCTTCAAGAATAAGTTTGAATCCAGAAACCATGTCTGAAGGCAAATAGTGGTCTACATCTGGTCCATTTTTGCAGAATCTACTATGATCTATTTTATCCACATTAAAAAAACTTCTGAAAGTAAGTAAGACATTTTTATGACTTTTCTTGATTGCAAGGTAGAACTTATGTAAAACTTAAAAAAAACAGATGGCACACAAATGATATTTTATTTATTTAAAAAAAATTAAACCAGGTGAATATGTCTTTACAATGTTCTCAAATCTTCAGTTAGAAACACAAAACATTTACAAGAGGTGGTAAAAAAGTGAACCAACACTGAGTGCACACTTATTTATCTCAAATATGAATCTATTTATTTAAAATTAAAAATCAGCACAATCTGAGTTTAGACTGACACAAAAAGCTTTCACAATATTCCACCACAGTATCATATTTTAAAATGTATTGTATGCCAATTATGGTCATTAACAGTTTTCAAAAGTTCCATGCAAGTTTGATGGATTGACTATAAAAAGTCAATTTTTCAACAATCTAAGTTAGTGCCACTACTTTGTGATGTACCATGGTCTGTAAATATTTAGTCAAGACTTGAAGGAGCTCTCCATGTTACTGAGCTGCCATAAAATTATTAATTCATGCTTTCCTATTCCTGTGCCTAAAATGTTTCAGGTATTAAAGTGTATGCACGCTCTCCCAATGCTTTGAGGGCCTAACAGGCTCTAAAGCACTGATAAAAATATACTAGACTAGATTCTGAGTTGCCCCTGAAATATGTATATACATTAAACATCATATAAACATCATATACTGACATATGAAACAAATTAGGTCAGGTTTAGTCAAATTACCTTCCAAAACATCCGTTTGGTAGCTATTCCAAAGAACATAGAGTTTATAGACAGAGGGAGGATTAGGCAGCTTTGTATAGCTTCAAAATATAACATAACAAAAATATTTATAAAAACTCATGTAAAAGGTTGTATTAGTACCTATTAACAAAAGAATTAGTCAGTTTTACAACAGGTATCACAGTCAGTTGATGTGAACTTAGAAAAATTACTTGAAACACAGTAGATCAGGTTAATTATGAGTAAATATTCACTAAACTGTACCAAACATTTAAACATCATTTATGAATCTACACATAAAAATAACACAAGTCTGTACATTTATTTTACTGATCCAGTAGAGAAGTATTAATATTCAGAAAAAGTAACATTTGATTTTAGTGATTAGTTCACTGATTGATTGCCTCAGTTGGGCTTTTAGAGTGCAAATTTAGAGGTAGACAGTCGGCCCTAATTGAGAATTCATGACTTACATTTGTAAAAACATAAAGGAAATAATAAAAGCTTTCTTTGGAGCTAGAAGTTTTATTTTCTGTGGTTGGGTTTATCTGAGTTGCCTTTAACTGCAGGTACAACAGAGCATGCATGTGAAATGATGGAAGATATTTAATTAAACATACTCTTGTTGTGTGAATCACCCACTGACCAAAGCTCCAGCATCAGTGAGTTCTGACATAAACACAACACTGTGTAGACATTTATTGTTTGATTTCAGTTTCTCTAATACCTTATTATACATTTCTGTACTTTCTTAACCTTTGAGTGCAACAGGTACATTTTGATCTAAATAATTTTAACTTTTACTTTGGATTTACTGCAGGCATGGCAACATTACACTCTGTATCTCCCTGTCCCTCTTTTTCTTCTTCTTTTCTTTCTTCATTTGTGCCACTTTTATTTTCTTCCTCTGCATTCTCAGTCTTACCTGATTGGTTCTCCTCCACCTTTTGTAATTTCTCCACAGGTTCAGTGTTATTTGACTGATCCTGCACAGGTCTTTGTATTATCCTCATAGATGATATGTCACCTTTCCCAGGGTTAAAAAGTGGGAACAGTTCACCTGTGAATTCTGCTGCCAGAGATCCAATCAGACATTTCTCTTCCACATTATAGAAGGACAGCTCTCTGTTGTCAAAGTCCAAATACACACCGACTGTCTTTGGTTTTGACTGGACATAAATGAGTGTCGCTGGTTCGGTGCTAAACTGAACAGTATCCTCCTGGTTGGGGCAAGAAGACAAGAACCAGAAACCATTTTTTGTGGTTGGAGGGAAACTTGCATCATGAGGGATTTCATGTTTATCTGTAACTCCAATCCACCAGGACTTCTTGAGGTCGATTTCAGACATTTGCAAGCAAACCTCCCAGTAGTGTCGTCCAGAAGAGAAGCCAGGTGAACCTCTGACTGCAGTGAGACAAGTGACTCTTTCTCCATCAGGAAACTCAACAATGGCTTCTCTCAGTATAGAATCCTTGATTTTTATTAGCTCATTGCCTGTGTCCACCAGTTGAATATTCTCTGTTAAATGTTGAAAATTTGATTATAATCAATATAATAACAAAGAAAAATGCTAAATAAGAATAATATAAAATAAATGTAAAATTACCATGATACTTGGATGCTTCCAATAGAACTGCTGAATGGGGTGATGCTGCACAGAAAAGCAAGAAAAGAAAAAATATCTTAGAAATGTGATTTTGTATTATAAAGGTTTTGTTTTGATTATATTAACATCAGCAGCTTCTAATAATATACTCTACCTTTTGACAGAAGTGGTTCATTCTCTGAAAGGAGACACAAAAATACATGATAATTTAGTTGTTTTATGCAGTGAACAACAAGAGCTTTACAATTATCTCTATGAGACTGAAGTTTATTAAACATACTGTGTTTTGACTGAAAATCTGAACACAACACTGTAAAGATATGTACTAAATTCATGTTTCTCCTCTCATGTCTTCAAAAATCTAGAGAAATAAAAAACATGCTAAATTAACAGAAATAGAAAAATAAGTAAATATGAATTACGTTTTCTTTTACCTTCAGGATTGCTCATGAGTTCAAGAAGATAAAAGTAAAACTTTAGGAAGTGAATCAGACCAGTCCCTTATTCTCATATCTGTGTGTTATGACGCTACACGGTGATGTTTGGGATGGACACTGAGGTCCAGTTTTGACAGATTTATGGACAATTTTGATTTCGTCATTTAATTTATAATTTCTTATTACATTACATTAAAAAAGAATTAATTATTGAAATACCAGTTTCAACATTATGTTATGAAAACTTACTAATTAGATGATTTCCAAATGTATTTGTATCATTTTGGGGGGAATAACAGTGTAAACGTTATGCTTTTATGCTATAAAGGGAGCTCCATAAGTTTTACAATTTTGTCAAATATTTGAAAACCATGTATTATTTTTCTTAATATTTCCAGTAATGCACTACACAACATTGTTTTATAATATAAAATCTTCTCCCATAATACACATTCAGTCGTGATAAAATGTGAAAATAATCATTTTTGCAAGGGGCTGTATGTGTCTTATGGGAGAAGATTTTATATTATAAAACATGTAGTAAACAATGTTAGGTGTAGCTATATTACTCTGTTTTAAATTTACAAAACTATTAATTAAGTCTGAAAACTCCACAAAGGGTAAAACTACAAGATTGTTCCTTTAATATTAGGAAGGTGACATTGAGCAGAAAGTTTGTAAAACTGTTCTAAACAAATATGTTTAAGCAGTCTGCAGTGTTTCTTACCATCAGTTGCATCAATTCCTGATTTTGATTTGTTGGCTGAAATTAAGACATATAACAAAGTAAGAAAGCAGTACTCATTAAAATCTCAGCATTTTTAAATGTTGTCATCAATTGATGCGATGTGAATGAGGGACTGTGATAATAAATCTCACAAGGTTTTTGCTCTGTATTAAATTCACAAAACAACTAAATAAGTCTGAAAATTGCACAAAATGTAAAGCTATGTCGTCCCTTTAACATAGGGAATGTGACATTTTGGAAAACACTTTTAAGAAAATATATTTAGGGAGTCTGAAGTGTTTCTTATCATCATTGGTGTCATTTCCTAGTTTGGACTTTTTAGCTGAAATGCAAACATATCCCACAGTATGAAATCAGTCCTCATTAAAATCTTGCTCTCAGATGTAAATCAAACATTTACCTTTCTTCCTGAAGTGCAGGAAGCACAAAGCTCCAAGCGCTGCTAATACAGCTACCAGAAGTATCACAAAGGCCACCCATCCAGCTGAGGATCCTGACTCTGAATAACACATAACAAACATGTTCTAGTAGAAAACAACATAGAAAACTACAAAAGAATACATGTTGATAAGGCCGAACAATATCATAAAGCCTTGCAAATGGCAAATATTTTGATGACATATCAGGTGCTATATGTGCTTGTTTTTTCTTTTGATTCTTTCTTATCTGTTTTTCTTACTCTGTGTGACCTTTAGCATTTTTGGCAAAGTCAAGTGTGTCAATATATTTGACACACATGACAATATATTTGATATACTTCGCAGCCCTAGAATGTGAAACCACGTACCTTCTTGTGATGGTGGGGGATTTTCCAGGCGCATTCTGGCCTCTTTTGGTGCCTCATTGTTGAGACCAACAGAACAGGAGACCTCAGAGGGACTGGAGACCAGAACCCAACTATGCACTGAATGAAAACCAGCAGAGTTTTTGCTAAACATCACATCAGCAGGTCTGAGAGCCTTTTCGCCTTCTGACCAGCGCAGATCAGGCTTTGGATACCAGCCGTCAGATTGGCAGCTCATATTAACTTTGTTATCGTCTTTCCTCACTGCTGACAGGAGAGGGGAGCGTCCAGTTTCTGAAATCAGAAGAGGATGATCATTTGATGTAGACATCATTCTGTTTAGTTTTGTTCTTGTTCTGTTTCATGGTTCTCACCTGTCACAGTCAGACTAATAGTTGCACTTTCATAATCTTTAGAACTGCTAGCATAGCAATTATATTGTCCTGCATCTTTAATTGTGACTTTTTCCAGCTTCAGGCTGACATCACCAGCCTTTAATCCACCTGATGTTTCTTCCTTTAAACCGAACGAGACTCGGCCAGAGTATGAAGCTTGTTGGGATGAGTGGTCGAAAGCCTTTTCCTTATAAAGCAGGATTGGAGTGTCATACTGATCATTCCCTTGATACCAGCGTACCTCCATATCTTCTGCACTCTGAGAGGGGGTGAGCCAGCAGGGTAAGATGACTGTTTGACCTCTCTGGACTGAGACAGGAGACCTTACTGAAACTGTGAAAGTCTCTGCAACTGAAAAGAAAATGATGTTCAGTCATCTTCTATTTTGTAGCACAATTAAATTGAATATAAAGTGTTCAAAGTAAAAAGTTTCCTTGTGGTCATGTCTTAAGTTTTCTAAACCAAATGAATTATATTAAATTAAGTACCAGATGATTATTAATGTCAATTTGTCAAAAATATATGTCAAATATATAAAAACTTATAAACCAGCAGTAACATCTCGCTGTTTCAACATTTTCCTCTGCTGGTTCCAAAAGAGCATTTATAAAAACCAGAATTAGCTTTATGGCCTAACTTGGTGCACGTAAACAAAAACTTTGGATCTGTGTTAATAGGTGTTAATATACAATTAATCAGGAAAAGAAAGGCATTCAAGATATTTTATCTGAAGATAGCACAAAGTGAATAAACAGTTAGTTTACCAAAAAATGATGTACAAAAAAAAAAATATATATATATATAACACCTTATTTTAGTTAAATAAACATACTTAAATTGAAGGTCTTTTGCTTTTTCACTGTGAATTTATGGTACTCCAATACTAGATTAATCAATTCATTTTGGTTAATCTGGAGTCCAATAAATTTTGCAAACTGTCTGAGTTTTAGGATTTGCTAAGCCAAACCAAGAGTTAATGAAGGTAAGCAAGTCCCATAAACAGATAAGTTAAGAATGATCGTTTCTCGCAGTAATAACTCAGATGGAGGTTCACATGTGACAGAAACTCACCCGGAGCAGCAGAGCAAGGCGAGGAAAGAAGCGCCAGGATAAAAAAGTGAATCATCCAATTATCTGGGATGAGAAAAAAAAATTAATAATAATAATAATAATAATAATAATAAATCACAGCAGCAGTTATAGGAACACAAACAAGATTTGTCCGTCATAACGTGGAGATGTGCACGCGGCCTACCCATCGTGTCTTTTTAGTGAATCCAAGGTGACGTAATAACCTCACACAAAAAAAAAAAAAGAAGAAGAAGAAGAAGAAGAAGCGGCGGTGGATTCTTTCTTTCTGGCGAAGCTGGTTTTCGGCGTGATATCAAGTCGAGGAGATCAATCTAACCTGAATTCTGCTTTCACGGTCTTTAGCGGCTAAAATGTGCCGAAGACGTAAAATGGACGTGCAGAACGAAGCCTGTTCGACTTTCACTTTCGTTTTCGCAAATGGAAAAACGGGCGGAGACTCGGTGGTTTATGGAAACAGTCGGAGTAGTTCTTATGTCATGTAGTCAAAACATTTAATTCATTTCTGAAATGTCAGTGAAGGCGTCATTATGAAGTGTGACGTTCAACGTCAGGTTTTAATGAGTTGGTGCTCTGAGCTGAAAAAATATAAACAGTGCAATATGTCTGTTTAGAAACTATTGTGCCTGCCGAAAATTGTATAAAAAAAACATATTAGAGTTTCATCAAGTCTGCTTTTTATTGGCCGATCGAGGACTTGTGATGGCTCTTTATCCCTGGAACCTTACCCATTAGAGTCAGAATAAATTTGACCAACACTGTATTAAGTGAATGATTATCTGAACAGAAATTTTTCTAAAGTTGGCACAAATTTCCTAGAATATATTATTTTGTTTTTCCTTCTTATTTCTGGTGTTCTTAGGACCAGCTGTCACTTTGATCAAGACGGGGTTGCTTGCTTTGTTTTTGTTTCTGGAGCGGTCCAAAGTAGGGAGAACATCCAAGCATTCAACAGAACCGCCGAATAGTTTGAGTACCTGTTGTGACAAAGTTGATCCCTGCATCAGCCATGCTTGAAAAAATGTGTCTGCTGCTGAAGAATTTTATGTTTTAAAGGTTTTGCCAATTTTAATTCTTTCTTCTTCTCTGAAATGCTCCCCTTTACAATATTTCTAGGTCTCATAACTCGTGGTTCAATAAAAAGAACTTTCTTTAAACTCCTGAGAAAACCTTGATATTTTATCAGTTTAGATAATATATTTTGAAAGTTCATTCCTGTAAGCACGTCATATAAATAGAGTTAATCTTTGTTTAATCTTGTTTTAATAATCAATAACATGATTACTAAATTGACCTTAGAGTAACTAATAATAAGTATAAGCCATGATTTGTTTTCTCTTTATAAATGATCATTTGAAAACTGCATTTTGCTTTGAGGTTCATCTTATTTTTGTCTGATATTAAAAATTAAAATTGATAATGATCCGAACCATGTAAGTGTGTGTATGTGCGTGCATGCGCGCGTGTGTGCGCGTGAACATGCGTGTAAGTGTGTTTCCCCACTCTAATCATTTACACGTGAACATCTTTTTTTTTTTCCTACAAACAACATGTTTAGCACCAGTTTTTCCCCTGTTCATATCAAAATAAAGAGGAGAATTATGTATTTTTAAGAGTTTATTGTTAGTGTACAAAACTCCGGATTCTTAAACAATATTTTGAACACCGGAAATCTGATTAGATGCATATATAAATGAAATCTGGCGCTTCACTTCTCATTTTGACTCGTTGTCTCGGACTGACAGCAGAGTTTGTGTTGCGTTCTCACGTGAGCGCGCTGCGTCAAGTAAAAAGTACTTAGGCGGAAATGACATAAGCGCAACGCAATGTTGGTTTCAAAACAAAAGCAGACGTTTGCTAAAGACAAAGAAATACTATTTTAAACATCAGCAGAATATCCAGTGTATTCAGTTCAATGAATATTTAACCGTTTAAATAACTTATAAATGCTGTATTAAAATCCAAATTCAATAAAGTTTATATTTCGTGTCTTA
The DNA here is from genome assembly GCA_922788865.1 of Poeciliopsis turneri. Lineage (NCBI taxonomy): Eukaryota > Metazoa > Chordata > Actinopteri > Cyprinodontiformes > Poeciliidae > Poeciliopsis > Poeciliopsis turneri. The sequence continues at coordinate 116,410 of CAKLNU010000430.1, forward strand.
TTTTGTAAGATGTAACCGGAGGTGGTGGTTTGTTTATTGGACCTAAATAAAGTTGTGCTGCCATGGTATCATAGTCCAGCTCTGTCAGTTTTTGTGTTACGTGCTGCTTTTCATGGGCTTTAACAACGGTTAGAAATGCCTCTTTTCAACAATGTGTGCAGCATTTGTTAAGCTTATTATTGTCTGCAGCTGAAGTGTTGTTTTGTGAGGCTGCGGTTATCTGCAAGTGTAGCTAGCTTCTAGAAGCTTTCCTGAAGAGCAGGAGTCTACGTTGAGCCCCGGCTAGTTCACTGACCCTCGTCGACATGGCGACTTAGGACACCACCTGAACTTTCTCTAGATTACTTAATTAATTAAAATGTCACATCTTGACCCAGACAACACCTCTCCGTTGCTGCGGGACGATGCAAGCAGGTGAGTGCAGAGTTCACAGGGTGAACTTTTTTTGTTCACCACCAATAATGCGTGAAGCCAGATTTTTAAATGGGTTTGTCTCACAACTGTGTTAAATCATTTTCCGTCTGTATGCAGTGATGACTCCCAAGATGAAGACTACAGAGGCCGGTGGAGGTCCATCCGGGTCATGTACTTCACAATGTTTCTCAGCAGTGTAGGTGAGGAGGACTCCCATGACTTTTGTCCCTTTTTGTATGGACACTCCTTGTCTGTCTTGTTCAACAAGACGACTGGTCTGACAACTGGTGACAAATGTGCTGGATAAAGTAAATACGAAGTCTCCCCATTGAAAGAGGTTTGGGGATAAAGGGATGGAAAATTTGCAAAGAGGAGCAGAACATTTTTACAGAATCATGCAAGTTGATCTCAGTAATAGAAGATAATCAAAAAGATAACTTATTTCAGTAGTTCAGTTTAAACGCTAAAGTTCCTGTTCTGGAAATAAGCAGATTACTCTTTAAATCAGTGCAACAAAGGGCTTTTAACACTTACACATACATAATTCTCACAATACAGTCTCATCTTTGTCTTTGCAAAGATGAGACTTTGCAAAGAGTCTGGAAATTTGATGATGGTTAGCTCTAGCCAGCTAACCATCACAATGACACTATGGGTATGAAAGCTGGTATCAGTAGTGTTGGCGTAGCATGAACTCAAGTGCAGAATTTACTTTCTTGTGAAAAGAGGACTTTAGACCGCTGAGCAACCATCCGGTCCCTGAAAGGAGTTCACTTCACAATCCTCCTAGGGGATTTTGATCACACTCGCTCTTCCACTAACTTTCATAATTTTGGATAGAGCTCTCTGAATAACCAGTTTCTTAACCTAACACAGCTCACTGTATTTGTGGATGCTGTCCAGGTCTGATGGATGTCATGTTATCAGTCTTCCTCCAGATTGTGTATGCCATAACGCCTGAACATTAATTCAGCCATTCATGTAGAAAACTCTCAATCTTTCCGAGTTCATACACTTCCTTCATTGCAAAGGCACAAAATATTATTTGCATGCAGAATTTGCATTGAATATCCTTCAAAACGAACTTTTTAATGCCAGTTTTTTTGTGATCCATGTAAAATAAGTTACTTTTTTTTTTTTTCCTCCGAAGAGTTTTTGCGGCGCTAGTGGCTCGTATTTTTTACAGTAGGCAGACAGGAAAGAGGGCGAGGAGAAGGGAAGACATGCGGCAAAGGTCGCCGGGACCGGGAGTCAAACCCGCGACGTCCACGTCGAGGACTGAGGCCTCCAAACGTGGGGCGTGCTAACCCCTGCGCCACCACAGCACGCCCCGAAATAAGTTACATTTTTAAACCACTGCAAAGTAACAGAATATTAAAATTGCTTTAGGCATATTGCTGTTAATCAGATAAATTACATTTACTATCCAAGTTGAATTGGTCAAAATTAGTTCTTTATTTTCTGCTAAAAGAGCTGAGATTGACCAAAGTACTTCACCCTGAAACCAAACAAGAAGATAACTAACGCTAATGTGAAAAAAAATTTAATACAATAAATACAAATAAAGGAACACAAACTATACCTGGCTGACTTTATAAATGAAAGGTGATCAGTTGCAGCCTTGCCTTCAGTTAAGACCAGTTCAACCAGAAATACCAGAACTCAAGACCATCAGGTTGGACCAGTTGAAGAAATAAATCTTGGTGAGCAACTAAATACCGTAAAAGCATGGGATGCCATTCAGTCCATCTACAATTAAGTTATCAAATGTGTTATGCAGTGATCTTTTAAAATCAAATAATCAAATATCAAATCACAATATTTGACAATATTTAACAACTGTGGCAAGATCATTATAAACTGTCCTTCAATTTTGTTACACCTACTAACTTTGTTTACAAGTTGCTGTAGATGATTAGAAAATCATTAACTGGACTGCAGGTGCTGTGCAAAAAGAAAAAAAATGTTTCAGTATAAAGTTAAACTTGTTACAGCAACTTAAAATGCAACATTTGCTATAATTTGCCAAGTAAGAAAATAACATTTGTTTTGCATTTCAACATGAATGAAATTTACCAACCCCAGTGTTGTATATTTTATGATTTAAAACCCTCCAGAAAATGAATGTGTTTATTTATGTCTTCAGAGTTCCTGCAAAGTCTTAAAAAGTCTTAAATCTGCTTTTATGATTTTCTAAATCATAAAAGTTTGTGAACTTTTATGATTTAGAAGTCTGACAGTATGAGGAGAAAAACAGTTTGATTACGCTGACATATCTCTTAATGATTCTCAAAGACAAAAATGTAACTTTTTTAAACTTTGGTACATTGTAAATCAAGCTTTAATGTGTTCGCTATGATTATTTGGCTCTTTGACTTTCTGTCTGAAAACATAAAGACTAAAAACCATTAGTTTGTCAAAAGCCATCATCAAGAATATTAATCATCAAAGATACAGTACATTAGATATACAGATGTTCCAGTTATTATTAATCAAAAGCAGCTTTAATCTGGTGTGCTACTATCTTTGATTTAAAGGAACTCTGTTTTTTAGCTGTTCTATTGTTTTCTGGAAGTTTGTTCCAGATTTGTGGCGCATAGAACCTGAATGCTGCCAGTACAGGGACTTTAGAACTATTAGCGGTGTTCTGAATCAGCTGCAGCTGTCTGTTATGTTTTTTAGGCATTCTTGTAAAAACACTATTGCAGTAATCAATATGACTAAATATCAATGCATAGAAGAATTGGCTTAGTTCTTTAAGCCAAGAAATGTTCTTTAGCTGATAGAAGGCCGACTTGTAACTCTCTTTATGTATCTATGACGGTTCAGGTCCGAGTCCATCACTACTGGACTTTGTTTTAGCAAAGTCCAGTAGTGTAGTAGTATAGTAGTGTTTGTTGTAGTTGATAGATCACATCAGATCTATCAACTGCACCTCAACATGCCATATCACAAGTTTCTCTCTCTAACAGCTGAAAGTTTTAACCTTGCAACTTCTGTCTCCCTTCTTGTAGTTCTTTAAGACAAATCCATATTCCACCTCTTTGACAGCTTGAGGATTATCTCTGTTTCTTCTCTCTGCTCAGGTTTCACCATCGTCATCACATCACTATGGCCCTATTTGCAGAAGGTACAGAATGCTTTCAGTTTGTTGGAAGTGTGTTTTTTTTCTAAGGTTGAGAGAAAGTGTTCCCTTTCTGCATAAAACCACAATGGCCACAAATAAATGAAAGAAGTAGTAAAGAACATCTTAGAAAATCAGTTGTAAACAAAAATGGCATATTTTGTATTTGAATTCCCTTTTGAAGAATCATCGCTTAGATATGAGGCATCATTTACAACAAAGCAGGGAAAACAAAGACAAATTACTTACTTTTTTTTACCCGTACTTTAGAACTTACTTGCTTGATGTGGAGTTAAGTGTTCTGTGTTGTGTAAATCGGTCTCATCCCTGGACCTGGTCGTCTCATGTTGTAGATCGACAGCAGCTCAGACGCCAGCTTCCTGGGTTGGATGGTTGCAGCCTACAGTCTGGGTCAGATGGTGGCCTCACCTCTGTTTGGGTTGTGGTCTAATCACCGGCCGCGCAGGGAGCCGCTGGTGTGCTCCATCTTTATTAACCTGGCTGCCAATATCTACTATGCCTACGCGTATCTGCCCAAAACCAATAACAAGTACCACATGCTCATGTCCAGAGCTCTTGTTGGCTTCGGAGCAGGTGGGAATCTGTTCTTTTGGCTCATGTTTCCTAAAACGCTGAAAATCTGACCTGGTGTTAAATAGAGATGTATTCGCCCCATTTCATACACAGTAATATTCGATTTGTTGCCTTCAGGTAATGTTGCTGTTGTGAGGTCGTATGTCGCTGGGGCTACATCTCTGAAAGAAAGGACTGGAGCCATGGCAAACATGAGCGCCTGTCAGGCTCTGGGCTTCATCCTTGGACCAGGTGCTTCATGCGGAGCTACACCAGAGTTATTCAGAGAATAACTGGAGAAGAAAGACGTGTTCACGTTCGTCTCTGTGTTTGTGGGTTTCAGCTCTGCAGGCATGCCTGTCTTTCATTGGAGAAAACGGCGTCATGGTGAAATTCCTCGACCTGCAGCTCAACATGTACACCACGCCGGCTTTACTGGCTGCAGTTTTCGGACTCATCAACATCCTGCTGGTTCTGCTGGTGCTCAAGTCAGTTTATTAATACACAATATGCCTCTTTATTTTACGTGTGTGTTTCTATTTCAAAATGGGAGAACAACAAATTCAGAACACATCACTGTTTTCTCCAGCGAACCGTTTAAAAAATGATAAACTTATGTTTTTGCCCTCAGAGAGCACCGTGTCAATGAAGATGGAAAGCACATCAGATCTATCAACTACACCTCAGAAGGTATTAGTTGTCAGAAGTCTTTGTTGCTTATTTTGTTGTTTTATTTAAGATTTGAACAAAAGCTTAAAAGTTTAGAAAATCTTTTATGATTTTCTAAATCATAGAAGATTTTTATGTCAAAGATGTGCATGGATTTGATACAGTGAGATCTGCATAAGTGCATCTTCTGATAAGATCTGGTTAGTTTTCTTTGCAACATCCTGCTTACTTTTCTAAAGTTGCTTTTAAATACTGGTAGCTGAGATTAGCAGTAATAAGGGATCCAATTCTGTCTCTAAATGTATGGAAACTTCCATTATATGTAAGATTTTAAATGCGTCATAATATAATTAAACCTGAAGCTTAACTTAGATTGGTACACAAGGTAATAGAGTTAAGGAAAAAAATCCAGATAAGTTTAAAAAGTGTCTGTTGCAGGATGGTAGCCTTCTGCTTTTATTTTTAATTATTCAAGTGTTCTTCTTTGTTCAGAAACGGTCGATATTGTTGATGAATCAGTAGAAACCATCGACCAGGTGGCTGTTGTGACCTCCAACGTTTTGTTCTTCATTGTCATGTTCATCTTCGCTGTGTTTGAAACGTAAGCATTGCTCTGAAATACTGAAATGTTTACCTGAAATACTTACGCAAGTAAACGCACCTGCTGGGTTGTAGGAAAGTCCTAATGGTTGTTATTTTTTTCCAGCATTGCTACTCCTCTGTCCATGGACATGTTCGCCTGGACGAGGAAAGAAGCCGTTCTGTACAACGGTATAATTATGGTTGGCATTGGATTTCAGTCGATCCTGGTGTTTCTTTTGGTCAAAGCAGCCGCTTCACGGTAAATTCTTCATGTCTAAAAACAAGATACATTTTAGTATGGTTGAATTTGGGTCATCGAGAAGTTACTTTCTATTCTTCCAGGTTTGGGGATCGCCCCGTGTTACTTGCAGGTTTTGGTATCATATTTTGTGGCTTCATTATTCTGCTTCCGTGGGGAAATCATTTCCCTAAAATCCAGTGGGCAGGTAATCTGCGGGAAAACATGAGGTGAAAAGTTGAAGAAGAAATCTGGATTTGAACTTGAGTTTTTCTTCCTTTCACCAAAATGCAGACCTGAAAAACAACTCTTTGGTCAGCCAAATGTCTGAGGGCATTTTAGTTGGTAACGGCACCGTGGAGCCCACAGGCTGCCCTTACGAGCAGACCTGGTGTCAGACCACGCCGGCTATTTACCTCGCTCAGTACATCTCATCAGACTTCCTCATCGGGGTGGGCTACCCGGCCTGCAACGTAATGTCCTACACGCTTTATTCCAAAGTCCTCGGACCAAAACCTCAGGTGAAAAGTTTAGGAGTGTTTTCAATAAGTCGAAGTAGTAATGATGCGTTCAGTGAGGCTCAGTGTGTTTTCATGTCTCCAGGGTGTGTACATGGGCTGGCTGACCGCTTCTGGGAGTGGGGCGCGAACACTCGGCCCCATCTTCGTCTCCCACGTCTACACCCTCCTGGGCCCTCGCTGGGCCTTCGGCCTCATCTGCGGCATGGTGGTGTTGGGCGTCATCCTCCTCCTCTCAGCCTACCACAGACTCATCGCCTTTTCTGTTCGCCACGGAAGGATCGTGGAGTAACAGATTCCCAACTAGCAGGAGTACATGACTACCAATGGTATATTTGTCCAGATTTTCTGCTGTGACGGAATCGTTTTGCTGCTTCTTGTTTTAAATGTGGGGACTGCTCAATTATTAGTTTTTAACTCAGGGTTTTAGTACTAAACTTTAATGGCAAAGAGATTTTGATGGATTATCTTGCTGGAACTTTTCACTCATTTTAAAGGACTGGGACAGAAGTTAACAAACAACGTAATAATGTTTTGCTGTTTGAGGATTGCAGGAAATTGGTTTAGATTAAGAATTACCAGCGAAACATAAATGCACTGTAAAAAAAAAAAAAAAAAAAAAATACTGACATTTTCCCTAATTCTCTGAATGGCTTTACCTGCAGTAGTTTGAAACTATGGGAGTTTTCTCATTCCTAAATTATTCAGAAAGTGATTTCTGGGTGTGTGTACAGAGATAATGAAGTGAGTGAAGCATTAAATTTTTATTCTGAAATTGATTTTCTCTGCTTTACTTCATTATAATGCCATGATCACCTTTTTTACATTTTGTTCGAAGATTCTTAGTATTTGGAAACTGCTTAAGGACATTGATCAAACACAAAGTTTGGTTAGTAGTAGAACAGTTAAATATTCCAACTTCTTACAGAATAATGTGGAGTATAACATTGATTAAATGTATTTTTTAGAAGGTTAAATCAAGGCTGGGTTACTGTCACAAAAGAACAATCAAGAAATTACTTAAGTAGAGCCTGTTAGCATGAAGTAGTCTAAAGAAAATAAAAAATGAAAACATGATGCTCCAATCTAAAGAAAATCAAGTTCACATGAGAAGCTGACCTCTATCTGTCTGGAAAGGATTTGATTGATCGGTAACATTTTGAGAATTCACCAAATGATAGGAAGAGCCATTATCCACAAAGAAGAAAAGCATGCAACATGGCTGAACCAGTCTAACCTACCGAAATTAACCCAAAAGATGTTTCAGTAGATCAAAATAGTTATAAAAAATAACACTTTTTAAATCTCCACAGACTTCACTAATGAGTTCTCATAAATCAACAATAACAAACATCTCCTATGGGGGTTATTAGCCTCCATGACAGAATGATGTACTTTACCGTGTGACATTTGTGAGGTAACTAGTGAGGTGTTGGAAAAAAAGTTAAATAACCAATACACCTCACTCATTACTTGTTTTGCTTTTAGTTTAATTTTTGTAAGACTTTACATTTAGTTTTTTTCTTGAACAATACTGAAATAGATTCTTCTGCTACTTGTCCAGTTTTGCCTATAAGTTTAGAGTAAAACGGAAAGTAAAGGCGGTAATTACTAAAATAACCAGAAGGGGGCAGAATGATAAGTTTCGTCTGTAAACAATGCCTAAAATGATGGGTCGGTGGTGACAGAGTCCGTTTGAGCTGCCGTTTCGTTTTTGAAAGGAACAGTCTTTTGACTCAAACTGCTTGTTTAGATTTTAAAGCAACGAAAAACGGGAAGACACTTACCGGTAATTACTCGTGTTTTTAAGTGTGCTTTAACATTGTTAATACATATAATAATATAAACTTGTGTTATGCTTACTAAATGTGAAGTTGTAGTGGTTTCTTAATAATTCGAAGTGGGTCTGTGTATATCCAGTCTTTACCAGTTAAATAGTAAACGTGCTTCTATAACGTCAGGACCGCCCAGGATCCGAAAGAACCGACTGATGTAGAGCCAAACGATCCGAATCCTGAAACGCCACCGAAACGCCCATGGGCAGAATCCATGACGTCGTGCTTATCGTTCCTCGTCTTCCTCACCGGATGCTGAAGAGTTCAGAGCGCGCCGAGACGAAAACGCAGCTCAAGTTGGAAGCTGCTGAAATTAGCGCCTGCTATATAATTTTTTTTGTAGACGCTCATTAGTTGATTAGAAGTGTATGAGACGTCGATCTCCGGCGTGTGATACTAAACATGCAGGTATTTAACGATGAAACCGGTAAGAAAATGCTCATTTGGACTTGTTCAGAAGTTGGTGGCTAGTGCAGTTAGCATGCTAGTTTACTGGAATGGTTGGAGTAGCGCTTAACATAAATGTAGATAAATGACTTTGCCATTACAACCTAACGGTTAAAATACATCGTCTCTCCTGCTTTTCAGAGTTTACGGATATTCATATGATCGTAAGTAACATTTTTTTAAATTGTTTTGGTCGTAGTTGAAGCTAATGGAATGTGTTGCTTTGAGCGAACGGCCTTGAAAGTAGCAGCTGTTGTCCTGAATTGAACCTAAAATCTGGCCTCGTTTTCATCCCAATAAACTTTTTCAATAGACAAAATGCGCCTACTTATTTTTGATCATACCTAAATTCAGCTGATATTTGTTTTTAACCTGAAACGTAAATGCAAAGTGTGACTAAATCGATTGTTGTATTTACTTTGTTCTTTGAATTATTTGTATTTTACTAGTTTCTGCTGTGAGTTTGTATATAAAAAAAATCAAATAAGATTCACAGCTTAGGTAGTTTAACACAACATAGATACATTTGTATTTATTTTTAGCTCTTTCAAAACTACATTTGAGGGAAAAATCCAACTTTATGTTAGCATATTTAAAAGTGTTGAGAGGTGAAATAAGGTAGATTTGGTTTTTGTAAACATTTGAGGTGCCAGTTTTATTTTGGATTATTCAGATTTCTGTTTAATAACTCTTAATATGTATTGCGATTCAAAAGCAACACCCACAATATTTTCATCACTAATCATTTATGTTAGAAACACATCTTTATGAACTGCAAACTTGTAGTCAACATTGTTTTTCTTTTTTTTTTTTATAGTTTTGTACACTTAATTTAATCTGAAAATGACTAATGTTGAGCACTTTTCACTCAGCAACAGCTTTTTCAGTGCAAGATGGTAGCTGTGTAAAATGGTGCCTTCACTGTTAAAATAGTGGGATTCTTGAGCTTAGTCATCTGATTTTGGTAACCAGCTTATTTACAGGTGTGTCTATTATTCTTTTATGCAGTAGAACTATATGAACAGGCTACATAAACAGCCTTTTTTCCACATAATAAGATCACTACTTCCTAAAAACAAACTAATGTCACCATTTTCCCAGAACTGATGAGTAGCTATGTAAAAAGCTTGGTGAGTTGCCTTTTCTTTGCTCGGTGCTAGAGTTCTTAACTGGTTGCTTCCTTTTTCTTTATTTATGCTGGCATTGTTGTGTAGTTGCTGCTCACTGGTTGTTGTTGGTTTACATATTTCAGCAGAAGCCTTTGTAAGCACATTCTCTGAAGCATTGTTTTGCTGAAAGATTGGTTTGTGTGACCAAGAAAACAATCAACAGTATCTCTGCACTGCTGATAAAAAGTAGTTCTCTTGATGAGGAGTTAGTTATAGGGTGATAACAATGGTATTATTGTTGTGTTTCTACTGTTACTTTGTTGATTAAGCTATTTTTCACGACTGTTTGACATAATGGATGTTGAAAAGTCAGCATTTGTTTTGTTTTTTTAAGAATAGATTAAATGTATTCTTTTTCCTATAGTATGGAAAATTTTTCTCTGTCAGCAGTAAGTCAATGGTCTATGTAAGCATGTAGATTCAACTGCAATAAAAATATTAAAACTGAATAGTAGGAGTAAAACAGTGTACACTAATTATAAATATTAACGATAGATCAAATGTGGATCAAATGTGCAATTGAGTGGGATAACTAAAAAAAACAAAGATTATGCCTATATTTGTGTATAGAAAAATGGCAACAGACTATTAAGAACAAATGAAGACTGAAATAATATGGATGTTATTTAAAATGAGAAACTCTTCAGCGTAAAGTAATGTCAAAATTCTGGAGCAATATTTTTGACGTTGATTGATTTCTAGTTAGAAATACTGCTGAAATCACATTGTTTCCTCTTAGATCGTCGTCTCAAAAGCTACATTAATCTGTAATTTGTGGCTTTTCATTTAATTTCTCCTGTGAATTTAAAGATGACCGGCACTTGAATTCCAGGTTTGCATGTGAGTCACATGCCATAAAACGAGCTCATCTGTTGAGTTCGGTTTTCCTGGATAATGGAAAGTGAAACCTTGAAAAGCTCCACGTCAGAATCCTAAATGCTGCTGCAGCTGAAGAATACAAACAGAGGCAGAGCTTCAGACGGCCTCGAAAACTGGATTTAGTCCGACTGTCGAGAAGTTTTTCATTTTTAGATGCTGACCTAATCTGACTGTGTGTCCTTCTCTCTCCTGTCATTTAGCAAAAAGTTGTGGGCTTATTTGGTCACAAGCCTCAAATGCAGAGGATAATAACATGTGGCCTTCTGGGTAAGGGAATAAACAAGCAAAGAGATGTTTTTGTCTTATTCGTCAGTATGTTAGTGTGTAAATGAAACGTTCTTGCTCCCCCCCAGGTATTGAATATGATGCAGAACTAGATGTAGATGATTATGACAGCTGGACTCACCGTCGTCACAGCTTCAATCAACATTTAGGTCACAATACATTAAGTGGAAACCGTACGGGAGCGTCTAGCTCTACTTATCAGTCCCCTCTACATTACTACTCTTCAGTTCGTGGCAAATCCAGCCCGCCATCTTATAAAGTTCAGACGAAGGAGAGCGTGAGTGCACTTTTACTCTGCGTTTGAAAGGTTCAATGAAATCCCTCCAGTCTGGTTTGAATCGGGTGTTTCTGCTCTGCCGCGTTAGGATTCTGAACGAAAAGCCCGATTATTACAAGAAACTAAAAAGAGCAGAGAAAAGGCAGAGAAAAAGCGGCTTAAGAAACAGGTGAGTTACGAGCTTTTCGGCGTGAGCCGTGAAGGAGGCGGTAAAATGCTAAAATGTTTATTTCTGCCCGACAGAAACAGAAGCAAAGAAAACAAATGGAGAAGGTGAAACAAAATCCTGGGAAACCTCAAGAGGTGAGTACGACATCAACACGAGATGGCATGAAAAATATCACTCTGCTTCTCCAATCCTTCCAACGTGTTTTCATCGTTGCGCAGGGAGACGCTGCAGAAGAATCAGAGGAGAGTAAATCTGTTAACCATGATGAGAAGAAGAAGAACTTGGCTGCAGCTAAAGACACAGACAGTGACAGCAGCAGCAGCAGCGGACAGGAATCCAGCGACGACGACGAAGACGGCCAAAACGACTCGCACAATTTCGAGGTACAATTTGAAATATCTGTAAACTCTTTGCATGTTAGATGCTAAATCCATTTCAGCGATGAAAATTTGAACAAGTTTCCATAAGCTTCAGAAATGGACTTTGACATTCATGCAAGTTTTAAATTTTTTTTTTTTTTTACTTTTCATCTTAAGGAACTGGATATGACGAGTTCTTTTGTGACCAAAGCGGCTCTTATAGCGCAGCGTAAATTGGAGCAAAAGCCCAAATCGGATAAGAAGGACAAAAGGAAAACTCCAGAGAAGGAGAAGTCTAAAAGCGTTCCTGTTAAAACGTCGGAGGATAAAGAGGATGTGAAGGGGCTAAAGCAAAAGGTGGGGAGTCTCTCCGAAGAGTAAGGAGAAAAATGAAATGTTACGTTCTTTAAATGCAGATTTCGGGTCATGAATGATTTGTTTATTTTTCAAACAGGATTCTGTCGTCCCCAGCGCTCCTTCTATAGAAGATAATATAAAAATAAGTACCGATCTCGCAAGTAAGTTTGTTTTGTGCGGATGCCAACCTCAGTCTATTCAATGTAAACCTTCACTCTCTTCTCACGGGTCGAACATAACAAAAAACATTTTCTCTCTTAGTTATTGGAAATAAATTTGCCAGCACAGGAGACTACAGCATGGCTGTGAAGTATTTCACAGATGCAATTAAGTACAACCCTAAAGAGTTTAAGTAAGAACATTCTACACTGTAACAAAAAAAAAATAGCTCTCTTAGTTGTGGGACTTTGTGCAACTGTTTTTTTTTAATTTTTTAATTTTTTTGTTGCAGGTTGTTTGGGAATCGCTCCTTCTGTTTCGAAAAGATGCAGGAGTATGAGAAGGCGCTGACGGATGCAGAGTTGGCGCTCAGCGTTTCTCCAGGATGGGTGAAAGGTCTCTTTAGAAAAGGCAAAGCTCTCGCAGGTCTAAAGGTAAAAGATCTGACCAGAAATGCATGCGAACATGATGGTGATGAGTCCTTTTGACAATTAATCCGATTGTGAGGAGTTCCCACCTACAATTCAACTCAAATTCAGCTAAAATATTTGATTTGAGAAAAATCAAATAGCGATAGTATCAGGTTTTTCCTGATTACTACTTTTTGTTTCTGTTGTCTTCAGTAGGAAGACAACAGAAACAAGCCAAGGACCTCCTTTAAAAACAAAACAAAACAAAAAAAAACACTGACCATCTCACAAATATTATGAAAACATTTTAAAAATACAATTCAGAACACTTCAAGGATTCAAGGAAAACAAAAATACCTGCAGCTGAATACAAGCCTGTTCTTGTGCTCACATTAGCAGCTGCACACCAACCCCATTAAAAACAAATGTTTCACAATGAGATTTTACAGCTCAGCATGCACAAAAATTCCAACAATAATTAACTCTGGAGGAAAGGATACCGCATGTAATGAGTTGTTCTGATTGTTTGGACATTTCTACAAAACTCATCTGCTCAGCATAAAGTGTTCGGAAAAATCCTCTTGACTTTTGATTCTCAGCACATTTTAAGTAATTTAAAGCTGTGGAGTTCAAATCAGTCACAAAATAGCTCCAATCAATAACAGGTTGCTCAGCCTTCAGTCTGTTTAGAGTTGAGCAACACAGAGTTTAAAGTCCCGGCTGGTTTTCTATAACGAGCCTCAGATTCCTGAGGTTTACTCATGACGTTTGGACGAGTCCTTGTATAAAGTATCAAATGAATAAATCTTTGTAAAACTGTACAGAATTAGGAAACCGTTAGTATACGGTATTTTCCGGACTATAGGGCGCACCTCATTATAAGCCGGACCCACAAAGTCTTTTTAAAACAAACTGGAAACGTACATTTATAAGCCGCATGGGAAAAAAGTAGCGGCTTTTAGTCCAAAAAATCCGTTAGTTATCCATGTAGATGTTTTGCATGTGTGAAGTGCTTTATGAGCAGCTTCTAATCAGTTCAGGTTGTTCTGACTCCTCACTGTGACCTTGTGTGAGCATCACTGAGGCGTGATATCTGCTCATACATGTTTTGACTAATTATTTGTCAAAGCAAAACAATAATGCCACTCCGAATTCAGATTGAGCGAATGGTTTGATCGCTTTTCTTCCAGAGATATAAAGAGGCTGCTGATGCCTTCAGGGACGTCCTGAAACGAGAGAGTTCCTACGCAGAAGCTGCCCAGGAGCTCATGCGAGTTCAGATAATACAACTGATGGTGAGTGTGACTCATAACTACATCATTAAATCTTCTACTTAATAATGATAATAATATGAGCGTCATTTATCAAACCAGCCTTTACTCATATTTGAAAGCCATGCTGATAAAAAGCCAAATCTTGTACATGCATAAATCAGATTATTCTGCAGGTTTTTTCTGATTACTACTTTTTTTTCTTTTTTTTTTTTTTTTTTCCAGGCGTATGGTTTTACCCGAGAGCAGAGCTCTAACGCTTTAATCATTCATGGTTCTGTAGATAAAGCCTTAGAGGTTCTGTCTAAATTACACCGTCCACCAGGTGAGTCCCAAAGCTGCTCATTCTGGACTACAGCTGAAATGCATTTTAACTTCAGATAATCTTGGGACAGTTTCACCGATTAAAGTCCCCTTTTGTGTTTTTAGGAGCCGTTTTAAATGGATCTCTCCCACCAGCTCAACTAGCAAACGTCACGGGAGTCTCTCCAGTTCTTTCTGCTAATTCTAGTCCTGTGCCTGTTGCTTCTACTCAGTCACATGATGCAACTAAGAAACCTCTTCTGGACAAACCCTTAGGCCTCGTTCAGAATATACCCAATGTTGACAATCAGTCTAAGCCTGCTTATAACCAGGCTGGGAGGATAAATAGCGATAGAACTCCACTGTGAGTATCTGTGTCTTTCATCGGTGGTTCATCACTTCCTGTTATGAAAAAAGTCATGAGCTAGTCATTAGTTGAGTTCTATTCTGCATCATCATTCTTATTCAACATGTTCTCTTTTCTCTAACAGGGAGCTGTTTCCAGTTTGGGTGGGAAACTTGTGTTTTCCAGTAACTGAAGTCATGATTAGCAAGCTGTTTAGCAAGTAAGAAATGTTTGTGTGAAACTCCCACTGGGCATGGGTTGGTACGAGACCAGGCCTGATTGATATCGAGTAAAAATACCATTTCAATGTTTTATTAACACAAAAACATAATCGGATTGCTTTTATTTTGGAAAAAAAAGCAACAATATTACTGCAGCTGCAAAAATAAATATTCCAGTTGGATTCATATTTTTGGAGTCAGAGTCAGAGCAGCTCCTCGGTGTTGACAAACACCATTTTGCAAATCAGTCACCATTTTGCATATCCCCATGGCAACAACAGGGTAATGGGGTTTGTTTCCACTTGAAGGTAATTTGAAACGTGGGTTAAGTTCCACTTCACTCACAATTAAATGTAAGATAAATGAAACGCCGCTGTCAGCTAAAATTGATATTGATGATTAACGTTTTTTTTTTCCCAGCAATTTTTGAGTTGTGCACAGTGGTGAAGAACTAAATCAAATAAACACTCTAATTTTAGTTTTTAAAGCAAATAAGTTAATTAGACTATGGTGCCTTTTAAGTGTTTAATCTGATATTAGCAGCTGGAGTTTAACCCTCATGACCCTGTAGGCTGTACTTTTAAAAAAAACATCCACTGAAAACCTTTGTGTTATTTAAACCAAATCATTTTTATAGATTGATTCTGGTCACCAACCCTGCCTAACTTCACTCCTTCAATGTTTATTTAAATTTATCTAAACTAAATTTTCTGAACTGTCCTTTTCAGGGCCGGCCCGGTCTTTAGTGTGAAGCTTCTTACCGTCAAACGTTGTGCCTTTGTGAACTTTACTAAACAAGAGCACTGCGATGAAGCCATCAGACGCCTGCATGTAAGTACAGACGCAACTTCATGCTGCATGTACGACAAAACCTGAGGCTTTTTGAGTCTGGAACAGTATAGAGTTTGTTGATTTGCATGTCCAGGTTTGATCTAAAATTTTAATGTATATGGCGAGATGTAGCTTATTTTATTTTCTTTCTTAAATCTACAAATGGAATTGTGAAGTTTAGAAAGTGTAGGACAAAAACTGTCAACTGCACGTTCATTTTCTAGTCAGCATTTATTTGGCTGCAGGGTTTTCAGAGCACAATGCACAGTGACCTAAAAGAAACATTGCGAACTAGTCTGACATTTCTGAAAAGTTACCTGAAGGAGGCTGGTCACCAGAAATGACACATGTTTCAAGCACGCATATTTAAGATTCTTTTTCTGCAGTTATTCTGCTTAAGTTGCAGCAGAACATTGCTAACAGTGAACATGAAGAAAACCTTTGCAAGAAGAAAATCTGAGAAAGTTTTGTTTTAAATGCACAAATGCCTGCTCTAAGTTGAACCAGTGAATTCTCTGTCCTGCGGCGGGTTTGTGATACATTGTTGTATAAAGTAACAGACCTGGACTGTGCAAAGAAAAAGAAAAATCTGCTTGGAGACAGAAGTGTGCAGGACCAGTTCAAAGGTTATGGATCTTACTAAGTGACGGCACAGTGTCCAACTTGATGACAGAGAAAAAGTGTCACTGGTGCTTTTATTTTGATTCTGTTATGGAAATTCAGTACAATTATAAAATGAAACTGCTAAAAGCTGCAAACCCTCAGAGTCCAATCTACTAGAAAATTAGAATACTGTATCAGATTAACAAGAAATGTTAATGTCACCCTGATGAAAAGTAGATTCATTCAGTCTTTGGTTTACTTTTCTTGAGTTTTGTTTCCAATGTGATTATTAAACCCTGGAAATGTCCCTGACTTTAATGCTCCTTTTTATTTCAGGAGCATTAAAGCTGATGAGCTGAATTCTGGCTTTGAGTTTTGTTTCGATATAATTGCTGAAATAAATGACCTTTTCAGTGGCACTCTAACTTGCCATGTATTATATGTTTGTTTGTTTCTTTTCAGGGTTATGATCTGCATGGCGTAAAGATAGCTGTGAGATACCCGGACCGCATTCCTCCAGGGATGGGCATCTCCAGGTCTGCACTCAGAGCTCGAGATCTACATGATGAGAACCTCAGGTTAGTCTTAAGCATTTTGGGGAGAATTAAAATTTAATTGCATTTAATTTATTTATTTATTTTTTTTAAATTAACCATGTAACGCCATTCGTTTTCTCAAGAGAAAACCTATTTCACCCTGAATGTGAGGTGGCTGAAATTCGACTAACACTGACCTTTAAATGTAAAAAATAAAACGAACTATTCTGTTTGCAGACAATGCAACGATGAGAAGAAGGCGGTGGGAAACCAAAGATGTTTTCGTGATCACAATCCAGACCCAGGAACTCTCTGATTCATTACAATATAATCAATATACGCAGAATATCTTAACGCTGCTACTTCCAGATGAAACAATGGGATTCACCAAACTTTAAGATTTTCCTGCCTGATGCTTTTACTCCTGCTAAGCCACAGAAATCTCTGATTCTTTTGTATTATCACAGAAGGCGACTCTTCAATCCAAATATGGGCCATTATTATTGTTTGGATATTTTTTTTAAAGCTATAATTTAAAACAGAATCGTCTTAATGTTATTTAAAGACTTGAAGCTCAGAAGGTCACCATTATATTTTGAATGTTGCCATATTAGTGTCAGTGGCTTCAAGTATTGAAGTATAACACCAGTTTGTTCCAGCTAATCACCTGCTTACAGTATTAAATTGATTACAACATATTGAAGATGTCATGACATATACAGGAAGTAAGACAGATGTGTAACAGTCATACTTTACATTGACCTTATATTCACATATGGATCTTTTAGGAGAATCTGCCTTATATGCACAGCCTGCATCATTTTTGTATTTCTATTATTTCTTTTTTTCTAAACTTAAGGTATGTTAATTGTTCTCATTTGCATAAGGACAGTTCTATGCGTCCTGTACTATAAGCTTGTTTTTTTTTTTTCATTTCTAGAGACTGAATAGCTGTTTGTCATCTTTGATTTATCATTAGTGATTTACCATGAGGTTGTGCACACTTGCACCTTTATTAACCAGGTGGCTATTCCTAATGTGAACATTAAAGACGCTTTATTAATCTGAAGTCCTGTTTGTGTCGTAACTTAAAATGGCTTCCCTTTGAAGGAAACTGTAACATGACATGAAGAGGTTCCATTGCAAGGAAAGAAACTACACTAAAGAGTGAGCTGTGTAATCAACATGGAGACGGCTGGGATAGTTGGACTCTGGTAAAACAACCTGGGCTTCTGTTCCCTCAGCACAGGCTGAACGTGTCCGTGCCTCACCGCATGGATGCAAATACATGCAAGGAGAACCATGATCTAGAACATACTGCTAAAATGCAATTTTAGAGAGTAGTGTTTCTAACATTTAAGGTGGCCTAAAAACAATCCGCTGCGCCTTCTGTAGCTGGATTTCTGTGTGAGCTTTTTGTGTTTTCTCCCTGCTGAACCTGAGGGAGTGTTCAGATTCCAGGAGGCGCCAGATGGAGATAAGGGAGTCGCTCTCCTCCTGGTTCAAGGTTCAGGATCTGTCAACATTCTCATTGAGGAGTTGAAGTCTTGCTCAGTGGAGCCAGGCTGAAGACTCCCAGGCGTCTGCTGAAAAGCTGCATTGTGATAGTAACTATTTTGTCTCGATAGAACAGATTGAAGGTTACACACGTCTGCCTGCTCTTCCTGTTGCAGGAATGAATAAAGTGCTGGATAAATGAAAATCATCAATCTGCTTGGTATCAATCTTTTTCTTTTTTTTTTCCAGTCAGCATTTCCACATTTACTTTTTTTTTTTTTTTTAAGTAAATTGAATTAAAAGAAAGTTTCTTTTAATTTGTAATTATGAACTGAATGAAGGAACAATTATTTAGCCATATGTCTTACCATAATTGTGTGTGCAAATGATTTATTCTCCTTTATTCATTGTTACACAAACTACCCTCCTGCTGGTTCAAATACAGGATTTAACTATGGTGATTAGTATAAATTGACCCTTTTTTGGTGGAAAAAAAACAACAAAACTTTTTGTTTTGGTCTTAAAGTCATTTTTGAGCAACTTAAGTGGTGATTTCTGTAGCTGTCTATAAGCAGCCGGCGAGTGAAGGTGAGTACAGCTTCCCTTTGAGAAACTGAATAAGTCTTACAGAATGTAAGAGGAAAATGTCAAAGTGACATCAGATCAATAGCAGGTCTTGGGTTTTTGCACAAGAACATTCTGTTGGAACAATGAGCAGTTTTACTGGACTAACAGTTACATTTATACAGTTACAAGTTAAATCTGGAAAATGAACCATTAGTGCTGCCACAGAACGTATCAGTGGGCAGGAGTCAGAAACTGACAGAGGAATATATTTAATTGATTAAAATAAAATGGGTGAATTTATTTAGCAGCCTGTCAATCTGGAAATGACTAAAGGGCCATTTCAACAACTTAACATCAACCACTCTATATAAAAGTTAAGGAAGTGGAGACACGCTGGCCACAACGCACAGTGCAATGTTTAGAGAAAACCAAGACGACTGAACTCAGAAACCTTTATCACGTAAAGCAGTGAGAGTCAACCTTCATCCACAGCAGGCTGTGAGTCTGTTAATGATGGATTTATGGATATCAGTGAACACTGCAACCTTTATACAAAAATATGTTAGCACTTTTCACAAGTTCTAACTCATATTGTTCCTTCTCTAATTATTCTCAAGTCAGTAAATTAGCTAAATATTCTATAATATGGACATTTTTTTCCTTCCCGTCTTCTGACAAGTTGGTTTTCTGAACTAGAAATGTGCTGTTTAATTCCAATGGATACAGAATTTAACTTGCAAAACTATGACAGAGGATGCACATCTTTACAAACATGAATCAGCATTGCAATAATTTTCACCAAATGAGGCATTCGTCTTATTCTCTGAAGACCACTAGATGGCAGCACCAACCTTTTGTTGCCACTGCAGTGAAACGTCATCGCAGAAACAGATGCAAGTCAAATCATTCTTGGTAGGTACAACCAGTCAATAAACACTCACACACACTGATATGATTGGTGATGGATACTAATTATGTGCTTTGTCTGCAACTACAGATGAGACATTTTGCTCAGTTTCCCAAGATTGTTGTGAAAATAGACAGCAAGTCTGTAGTTTAAGAATTATGCTAAAAGAAATCCTGCTGCTTTAACACTGATTTGACTACACTTAAAAAGAGACCAAGATAGAAACATGACAGTTTATGTTTCATGATAAACACATAAAGTGAAGTATTTAATGATGCATAACAAAATAAAGTTTGCTCTAATCTACTGTATTAAGTGCATGTAGGATACAAAAACACAAAACAGATTGAAAAATGAAGCCCTAATAAAAGGTTGTGTGTGGGAAAAATTACATACACCTTGCTGCTTCCAATGGGTTTAATTGTTAAAATTAGATCTGAAAGCTCACGAGTTTTCAGATCTTGAGGATACAGGTTTGGGTTAACATGCCGCCAAGACATCAGCAATGACCTGGGACGGGTCAGGAGAAGACGACCTTACTACAGACAGGAAGGTTATTTACAAGTGGAAACATTTATGACAGCTGGCAGTCTTCCCAGGAACAGAAGTCCTGGGACACTCAAGGTCAGAGAGTGAAATGGTCGGAGAAATGTATAAAAAAAACAACATAAGCTCCATGTCAGATTCTGCAGACCTCTGTTACCACAATGAATGTTGCTGTTCAAGAAGATCCGATTAGAAAAAGACCAAAGGCCGGCGGCTTTTTGAGAGGAGGGCAGCCAAGAATATGGCCAAGGTGAGCGATCCACAAAACCTCCAGTGTTGTCTTAGATGAGACCAAAACAAATGAAAAACAGATCAGCGTAAATATCTCACACATAGAGGCACACATGACAGCAGGAGGTTGATGATATGGGCTTTTTACCAGGCACCTTCTAACCATTGGTTAATTTGTGAACTCCTCTGCAAACCAAAGTTTACACTCAGAGTGAAAAAGTGAGATCATCCGTCATCCCAAACAGAAAAACAAAAGCATCACAGCGCTGCAAAAAGTCCAGATTTCCCCCTAACTGCTGAGGAGACAAAAGTCTGAGAAACATATTGAACCGCAGCAATGTTGTTTAAAGAATAATAAATTAAAACTGATTCAAAAATGATACGAGAAACTGAAAGTATTACAAAAAAAATAAAAAAAAAAAATAAATAAAAAATTGTCATTTAAGTTATTGGTGTTAAAAGGTGCTTCTATAAGTTAATGAATCGTGGGATTATGCTTGGCTTTGCACAAACTCTCCCCTTTTGGTTTCAGCTCTCTCTAATAATGACAGCAGGGAATCTGCTGTGGCTCTGTGCACCGGAGGTTACATGTAAATAACTTTAGATCAGACCATTTTCACTGTCTTGATGTGGAAAACCCCCAGAAACTTCAAGAGGACGTTCTCATCGCGATTGCATGCCTTGAAAAATCTATCATGGGGAGCTGACGAGAGCAGTTGTTGAGAACCCAATTTGGATTTTTAACAGTGATTCTGTTCTTAATTAGAAAGAGGGAATGTGTAATGCGCATCCAGCTGTGACCGTGCAGCAGCATGTTATGATAAAATTTGTCTCTAACCCCAGCAATTAAACTCTCTCCTCAGGCCACTTCTGTTCAGGCTGCCTGTGGCTCGTAATGCCCCGGCATATGGCAGGTGAAGTCCTGTCTGCATCTCCACTGAGTGAGCAACGTGTCAACATCACGGGAGACGGTGAACCATAAAAAGTGACGGCAATAAAAAATAAAAAAAAATTTAAAAAAAGAGGGCTGCATTTTTTCCTCCCGCTCTTCTGAAACCGTAATGAACCCAGAAAGTCGGTGCTTTACTGGAAGTCGATGTGTTAAAACGTCTTTCCCAAAATCTTTTTTTTTTTGCTTTACATTTAGAAAATTAAAACTCACTAGACTGTTTAGTGTGTGATGGTAGATGGTATTGATTCACATTACTTTTTGAGTAATGAAAACTCATTCCACCTGGCTTGTACAGTCACGTTCAGGCATTTTATTAGAACTATTTTTCAGTTTTTGTCCAATAAAACTCTGCTTTTACTCCATTATGGCTGTTTAATATGGGGCTACAGGGACTCGTCTTAAATGTCCAATTAGTCAGCTGACAGGAGGTTAACTAGAAACTGTTCTGGTAATTACTTTACGGTGGCTGCTCCTCAGATTGTTCCGTTCTCCTCTCTTTTCCCACAATAGGGCTAAATATTTCCAGATTCAGGATGTTTTGTTAGACAGTGACTGTATTTATGAGCCATTTTTGACATACAGACAACATATAGAAAGCTTTGGCTGATGCATTTTGTCAAGCACAACTCAACCTTTAGCCACAGATGAAAGATTTGAATCCTGTGCTGCAGTCAATAATAGGAATATACAAGTTAAAACTAATCGATTTCTACATTAAAGTTGTACATGGAGTTAAACATTAAGTTCAGTTTAACAAACACTTACCATGGTTCCAACATGTTTCGCATTTTAACGTTTCATAAATTTCAAAAGGTAAACTCCCAAATTGCCATGTTAAAGATGATTTTTGAAGCATAATTTAAATTCTTGGAGCAGTTTTCTTTAAATGCTTTTCCTGTGGTCAAGTTTAAATCACAGTATGCTCTAAACAGAGAATAATCCCAGCTTCCAGCGTCTGGACTTTAGCCCAAAGTATCTGGAAAGCAGGTGGACTGGCTGGATGGATGGGAAAACGATCTGACGGCTCTCTGTCAGTGACAATATTTAAAGAATGGGAATGGGTCTGAAAATACAAAAATTATTTCTTAGCCCCAAAATACTTAAATTGAATTTCTACACAGAGCAGGGACTCTGGTATATACCCAACTATTGAAAATAGTTCAAACAAACCCAAACTTTGAGACTGTAAGCAGCCTGAGCACTTCATTTGGAAAATCTTCACTTGGCACTTTGAACTTGTGGCTCTCTCTAAACTCAGATTGGACTGAGCTGCTCAGAGAAAAGACTCCATTCCCAATCAGCTGCAATATATTTGGTGATCTGAGTGAATTTGATGCGAGTTTCATGAGAACCAGCACTGAAACGATGGAGGCATGCATATTCATAAGGTGTTACTAAGTTTGTTGCAGCAAGAAGAACACAAAACAAAAGTATTTAATGCAGAAAGAATTTAATAATGTACTGTTAATCACCAATTAATGTTGAAAGACATTTGTCTGAGTTTGAAACGTCCTTTCCTGCAGGTCCTGTTCACATCTCACCAGTGTTTCCAGCGGAGACTTTCAGCTCCCACATAGATAAAATCATTATTCAGCCCCATTGCCAGCATCAGCTCCAGCTCAGATGTTATCTGGAGGCAATTTTGGCAACAGCTCCTCTGATTTCCACCTGCTTTCTGCATGTGTGCATGTGAAAGCCACCCGGGGTCAGCTGCACCGCTATCACCCACCTATCAGGCCGTGGAGGTCCCTGGATTCATCAACAGCAATCCTTCATAGGAGGATTTTAGCTACAATCAGCACGACTCACAGGAAGTCTATAGAGCAACCTGACATTATGGGGACAGTTTATGATCTAAAAAACACAATTCAGCCAATCAGGTTGTCATTGTTGACATTACAAAGACTTTGATGGATGTGTTTTGCTGAATTTTTTTGTCGTCCACTATGTTGCATAATTATCTGCAGATATAGTGATATACATGTTGTGTCATTCAGTTAGAAAAACCAGAAGATGCTGCTGCAAATTAAACATAAAAAGGCTCTTTATGCCAAGAACTTAATCTGTTTTCAGTTTAAATCTACTGCCGGTCCCGCTCTGCTGCTGCATGTTACGTCATCATTCATATTTGGGAATGCCTCTCCATTATAGAGAAGAAAATAAAAAAGAAACCGAATTACTTCTTCGAAAATCAAAAAATGCCAAACACGTTTTATTTACGTTTCATGCTTTTTGATATTTCGCAGATATTTTGGCTCTAAAAAACACAATGTTTGCCCTTTAAATTGTCCTTCAGGGCAAACGGTAAACACTCAAGCTGCATGTCTGAAATATACCCTTAAGATAAGGTGATGGCGCTCTTACCAGACAACCTCATCTCTGGAAGCCTTGAGGGAGTAAGTGTCTGCATCAGGTCAGATGAAACACGGCCGCCTGCCTCGCTCTCAGCCGGGCAGCCCGGGCTAGACAGCCTTCGGAAAACCTTGGAGAGAGATGCCGTTAGCGCGCTGTCACAGGTTTAACATGAAAGCCAGCAGGAGAGTAAACAGAAGAGCGGAAGGAAACAGACCTAGAACACCAAGCTGGAATATTTGAATTCAAGTTTAGAAAATACTGGAATAATGAATATCATTCAAATAAGTAGCAAAATAACACTACCTTATGCAATTATTCAACAAGTGAATGTAAATTTGTGGCTGGAGCTGCACCTCAAACAGCTCTGTACCTCTAACAGAGCCGTTTCATTTTATGTGCTTCTTTACATAACCTGTGTGAAGTTATGACAGAAAGATCGAGAAAATTAAACTATTTTCTCAAACATGGTTCGGCATAAATGAAGCAAACAGGATGAATATTTACCTTTGATTTGGGAAAACATCTTTCAACTGCATCTTCAAAGCCGTCCTTATCTGACATGAGCTTCTGCTAATAAATTCAACAAACCTGTTTCAATTTGATTCCAAGCATCTCCAACTTTGCTGAAACATACATTTGGATTAGACAACGTTTTCATTTGTGCTTGCTTTATTTTTTAATACCTTTGTGTCTAATTGACAAGACAGTTTCAATGTGACGCCATTTAAAACTGAAGGCACCTGGTTGTTTATTTTCTCTTTCAAATTTAAAACAATCTTCATAAACCTAAAAGTAGAAAAATAAAAGTTGTATCCTCTGTCTGTGATTTGATTGAGAACTGATCTGTAGGTATTCCTGGTTTCAGAGAACTTCTTTGACTTTCTTCCTCTGTCAGTCAGTGAAGTGTGAGTCTCCGTCGGTCCTCTGCAGGCAGCGGTTTGAACACTTCTGTCCTGCTATGAGCACTGACAGCTCAGAGCTTGAAGCTTTCCATCTCCACTCCAGTAATCTCGGATCGCAGAGCCGATACTCGGGGTTTTGCTCTCCGTCACGACATGCTGCTCTAAGGTCAGCTCCAAAGGCAGATGCTGCTCATGGCCTGGCAGGTGGAAACGCTCTCAGCTGGAGAAAGGTAGATTTTGCCGCTGGGGCAGACGCACAGCTCGTACACAGCTTGCTTCCTGAAGGGCTCGCCGGCGGATGCGGCGGAGAGGCCGAGCGGGAGGTTTTCCAGCCGAATGCTGTCGGCATCAAGGAGAATCTACAGGAGAAAAACGTCAGAAGCACTGGAAGTCAAACAAATCAGTCGACACGTCCTGATGTGATGTACAACCACCGGAAACCGATTCTTCAATACCTGTCAGGGCAAACTGACAGGTAGCGCAGCTCCGATGAGAAAGCAGGAAGCAAGTCTTTACTTTTACATGTAACCATTTGCAGCAGCCATAAGTCTGAGTTTTATCTTAGCTGATTGTCGCTGAAAGTAAACATGCACAATCGTTTCTTTAATCACTTATTCTGCTTCCTCACAAAAATACTGAAATTTTCTCTTAGCAGGTTGACTTTTTGAAAGAATACAGAAAAGTTCTGACTTCAATGTTTCGAGCAAACTGAAAAGTTAAGCTGAGACACGTGTCCACCACTGAGCAAAGGCAAATCCCAACAATCCAGGTGGAGTCACAAGCACTTCATTTACCACCAAACACAAATTTCAAAATTAGTGGGGCTCAAAATTCTGTGTACTTGAGCAAAACAAAACAGCAAAACAAAACAGTAAAAATTAACTTTCATATTCTTTAGAGGAGTCAGGCCTTGTATGTGAAACCTGTATACACCAGACTACGAGAAAAGGTGTTTGGATGGACGAACATTTAGAGGGATGGACGGACAGATGAATGACTTGATGGGCAGATGGTCAAAAATGGCCGAGTAAGAATGGACAGTCAAAACGATGGACCAAAAAATTAAGTATTTATTATAAAATTATAATAAATGGAAATGTTAGAATTATAATTTCCAGTTATTTTAAAATTTATTTTTAAAGATTATAATTTTTCTGAATTAGATTTTAAATTTTCTATGACAAACATTAAAGAAGTCTTTATGTTCCACCAAATCTATACAATTATATTCATATTCAAATTCTTAGTGTGCTCAAACTTAGCAAATAAAGCTGATTCTGATTTATTTAACCATGCATAAAGATCTTGGGAAAAGCATTCGACTTCTTCCAGCACATGCTGGAGAAGACGATATGCTCCCGACATGCTAACCACAGACAAAGACGATCCAAACAAAACAGAAAACCAAAGAGGTTTGTAACTCGAGATGCTCTCACCTCTCCCTCTGTGGCTTCCAGCTGCAGATCCTTTCTGCTGCTGATCTTCAGCGTCCCGGTGGCGGCGCTCACTTCCACGCCTCTCGGAGCCTCCATGGTCAGGGTTCTTGTTGGCGACTCCAACCTGAACGGATGGTTTCAACCAGATATTAAACTGCAAAACTCAATCAATTGGTCCTTGTGAATCAATAAATGAAGAAATTCAAGCTATACTCTGAATTCTTTTCCATGTTTACACATCATTGGGTAAATGCACATTTTATTGGTGGTCGAGCTCAGGCAACTTTAATACAAGGCAGAGAAACGTTAATAAATCTGAGCAAAATAAAAAAAAGGCAAGTTGTTGGTACCGCTCCTTTCTTTCTGTATAGCTGCTGTTCATGTAAAAGTGCCACAGCACATCACTCCAAACCAAACCAGGTCCCCCTGTGAGGCACATAGACCAAGCAACTGACTTTTCCACACGAGTCCACTGAGGCTAACGTAATTTGCATCTTCTTCCATGGGCCGTTTGTTTGCACACAGGCAGATAAGCGTGAGCGCCAATCGATGTGAATATCTGTTTTCATAACTCATAACTGTTGCAAATTGATTTTCTTCCCCCACATCTTGCCTAAATCTCTTTTCAATAAATTTTAAATGGGATGCTGAATTTGTTTGAATCTCTGCAGCTGCTTAATGTGGCCCACATTTTAGAATTAAAAAAAAAAAAAAAAGCCACAGAGATTTGAGGAAAGATTTAAAATAAACAAATCTCCCCTGCAGCACATCTATGTTTTCCTGTCTCTTTCTTTTTTTTCCTGTCTTTGGAAGGTAAAATAATGTTTGAGTGAGTCACATTTTAATAATTTCTCAAGACTCCAGCAATGATCCAGGGCCTGGATAGCGGAGTCATTAAAAGACTCATTTACAACTCTCTGCACCGAGATGCACTGTTAGAAATTAGTGGTGTTCGATGTGTGTGTGTGAGACATTTTCACTCTATTCAAAGCAGTTCAATCATCACCCGCTGCCTCCACACACACACACACACACACACACACACACGCACACACACATACATACACACACGGGCCAACTCTTCCAGAAGACAAAGTGTTCAATTTCCAAGAGTGCTTGTTTCAAATGTAGTCCAGCACAAAGCATTAAATGGATTAATTTTTTTTCAAATGTCTTGGCTTTACAGCCATCTAAGGCTCTCTACATCGCCAAGTGTGATTATGGAGCCCTAAGGTCACATTTCACCTTAATGCTGCCCGATAAAACCAGACAGGTTTAAAGAGAGATCATTTAAATGCATCAATACCTGATCAAGAGTTTCAATACATATGTTAAATTAAGTCATTGTAACCTTTATTAGTGATGGCTAAAAAAAAAAAAAAAAGTTTACTTTTAAGGTATAGTTATGGAAATTATGTGAAAAGACACACATGAACTCATTTGTAAAACACAGAATCACCTTACTCTGATCGGGAAACTAAACTGCCACAAAGTGGGCTTCCAGCTTTGGTTACCATGGCGATCGATCCAGGTGAGACAGCTTTGTGATGCTGAAAATGCCAAACTGAACCTGAAGGCACCCTGCCATACAGCCAGCCATGCTCCACTATAATTTACACCTCTACCAGAGTAAATTTGCACACATTGCCCCTTACATCAAATGTGCAAAATACAAACAAGGCTAGAGCTTAGTAAAGGCTTATAGCCTTTCCAAGATCGTTTTAATCTTGTAAAGGATGTAACCACTGTCCTGTACAAAGCTGCACGCTCCCAAGCAGAAGCTTTCAGCCCTCTGTGACAAAGCAGGTCTATGCATTAAATAAAATAAATTACTCTTGTAGCTTTAACACCCAGACAAAGTAGCTTGGCAGGGCCAGAAAACAAAACCCCGGGGTGTAGATGATGCAGTATGAAGTATGAGATGTTTCCATTTTTATCACAGTGATATAATGCTCACTAAGCGTTACTCACCAGTGACTGTCGAGTACCTGAAACGCAAGAACGCGTGATCTAAATCAGCAACACATTTTTCTTTGGAGAGAAACATCCCTTTCAGGTGTCACAAGGTAAAATTTGCCTTCCACAAAAAAGGTATTTTGACAAATGTTGGAAATTTTGACTCTTAAGATGCTGGGGATTTTTTTTAATGCATGTTGTTCGAGGAGACAAAAAGCTGCACATAATGCAACATGACGAGTTGTTCTTACACTACAAGGACTCAGCTGCAATAAAATACAATTCGTTCTGTTTAAGGTTGGACTGAGCTGAACCCAGATATTTACCTTCACCGTCTAAAAATAATTTATTCTTCCCTTTCCAACATTAAACCTTTTCTTATTTAATAATAAGCAAGAGTTTTTATTATACAATTTAACTGTCTTTAAACTCAAATGTTTGAATATGATTTCTCAGTATTTTGAAGAAGAATTTAGATTTCTGTTTCTATAATGAAATTTACAGGCCTCTCCATTCTGGAAATATCAGCAGGGAATCAATTACTAGTTTTCACCACTGTATCTAAATTGTTCATCACCACCTGCATTAGCATGTATGCATTTATAGGAAAATTGTCTTCACAGTTTGCTGCAAAATCCTTTTACCCATTATTAAGGAACTGTATATTATTGTGGAACAGAGGTATAGTACGTTTTTTTAAAATTATTATTAGTTTTGTAAATTATACAACAGCTTGTGAAAATTGGCAAAAGAACACAGGTTGCATATTTTCAAGCCACCACAGCTCGGCAAATATTGGTGTCTTAAGCTAAATTAAGCCGGTGACCTTAATTTTCCATAATGTGCCTTTGCAGAAGAGTAGGACAGCTATTTTGTTTTTAAATGTTACAATGCCGTATACCTCTCAGATCATTAGGCTGACTGATGAGGCCATTGGTTACCTGAAAGAAAGCGTAAATTACCTTCATACAGAACAGCTCATTATATTCAGGATGTTTCAGGGCTTCTGGCTCCTTCGAGAAAACTTTGATATAAAAAGTCCTTTAAAGGAAGACTTATGGGGCATTTTGAAGTCAGAAAGACTGTTTATGACAGATTCTCTCATTATCCAAGAAACCTAAACAATCTGCATTCAAGCTGACCTTTACATCAACAAAAAGGTCAGCAAACATTGTGAGAGGGGGGGAAAAAAAAAATTGTGCTGATGATTATGGCTGATAAAAATGAGAACAGAGAGTTGCAGAGACAGAGTCACGAAAAAATGTTTTAAAACAACAGTTTTCTTACTAAAGCGCTAGACTTTCATTTGATTATTTTTAAAAAAAAAATAAAAATCTTGATCAGTTCCTTTCCTGCAGATCTTGATGCAGGAGAAGAACTGATAAAGGTTTTCTTTGGTCACTTTGGTTACCAATTTTCTGTTTGAAATATTGTAGGATATTTGCTTACAAGAAATTAGTGGACATCTAAAGGTCAAAAATGACATACCAGTGCTGAGCCCTCCTCGTCCCCCTAAAACAAACAAACAAAAAAAAAACTAAAGTTGCAAATAATTACCTGAAAGTAACGTCTAAAACCAAGTAATAAAAGCCTGTAAATTCGTGATGCAAAGAATTCCATTCCAAAAAGGTGGAATCCATCTTTTAGTGTCAGACTGCAATATAGTCTGTGCCATTTTTCAGTTTCGAGTAAAGAAAAGGGAAATGAATCAAATTCAGATTTAAATTGGCTCTTCGCCAAGCTGTCCATGTAACGACAAAACACTGATTCACACCTCAACTCTGAGACTTCAGCCTCTTTTCACAAAACATTTCCATACCCAAAGACGAGCCGCCTTTGAGCGCCCTCTGGCCAATTGTAAGGTGAAGACAGTGAAATCTTTAACAGCTGTGAGTTTACAAAAACCCAGCCAGCAATCTGGGACCACAGTCGTGTGCCATTGGTATCAGCACTAGACAAAACCTGCATCCGGAGTCTCTGCATGTCTTTCTTTTCCAAAATACAATGGTGGACAAACTCAGTAATGGCAGAGCAAATGCTTCACATTTAAATAACAGATCTCAGTGTCTTACTCTTCTTGCTGGAATAGCATTTCTGTCTTTTATACATAAATCCTGCCAGTGGATAGTAGTCATACCTTATCATGGGATCAAAATTTGAAGGACTGCAGGATATGATTCCCTTTGGCCAAGGTACTGTGGGTAAACTTGAGGTACACCTGCGTGCAGAATGTTTTGTTAAAATAAAAAGTCTATAATGAATTTTGATCCTAAAGGCACAATCACATCTGCACTGGCCTGCTACCATCTCTACACTACAAACTTTTCTTTTATACAGCAATGCAAGTTCTTAAGGTTAAATCCAAAATGGCATACCTTGCCAGTATTAAGTACTAGCCTTCACTCGATTAAATATTTATTTTACAACAATTTGCACATCAGTAAAAAGTCTCATTTTCTGAGATTTTGAATCACAAAATATAATGTAACCTTGACTTGCTTTCAGCACAGGAAAGATTACCTCCATCTCAATTTGAAGGACAGCGTCTCATCTGAACCTTTATTATCTTTTAGGAACAATTCTTTCGTCAGTCAGCTATAAAAGTAGGACGTCAAGCAAATCAAGCGATTACAGGATGCATTAAACCTCACGGTGATTGGCAATAGAGAGATTAGAATTTCTATCATTTCAGCCCTTCAGTAATCCTCAGCATCATTATCAAGACCACAAATTTAATATCAAAGACACATTATTCCACTCCTCATGTGCATTTAATGGTAGTGCAGCCCGGCAGATGATAACTTTAGCCTCGCGAAAGAGATAAAAGTCAACTCTGCACAAAGATGGAGAAGAAACTATAAAATTACTCCAACCGTTCAGTGCGTCTTCACAGCAAACAAAGATCAGATACTTCAGTACCAATGATCTCACTCTAATGTTTACTCCTGCTGACAGATAACAAGCATGGCAGCAAACGAGATGTGCTGCTAATATTTAATCTTCTAAGAAAGGCAAACTTTATTTCATAGCCAAAATACACATGCATTTAAAAAAAAAAAAAAAAAAGACAGATCTTTTTCTTACAACCAAAATTGTGAGAAGTTAAATTATTCCAAAGCAGTAGGAGAGCAGTGTGAACAAATGTTGCAGCCCTTGTTGTCATCTTTATCTTTGTAATGAACTTGTCAAACTCGTGTGGAAACGGCAGCAACGTCCTGAAAACTGCTTGGATCAATCAAAGAGCTGCAAAATGTATTTTCACCCTAAATGGAGGAGAGTTTCTGCAGTCAAGTGATATATTGGAAGGAACAGACCTATTGTTGCGGACTGAGTAATCTTCATTTTATTGCAATTTATAACTGGGGCTGTGTGAAGTACTTAGCAGTAGACATGTTAAATTTGTAATAGACAAATGTCACAACTGTTTCCTTTTTGCATGTGCACCATTGAGGATTTCAGACTATTATACCAAATGTTACAATACAACATTTATTTTTTGATAAGTTCTTCTCATGATCTGCTGTGACTGTGGGGGTATAGTAGTAATAGTGTGATACATGTAGGCCATAGGATGTAAATGCTTTTCTGTTGATCTTAATATCCCTTTTTTTCTCTGAAGCAAATGCAAGTATATTATAGTTTTAATACAGCAAAACTACAATATACTAGAAATCAATACACAGGGGGTAGATGAGCTTCATAACCAAAGAAATTGTAAATGAATAGAACAAAAATAATTGCAGACTAAATGCTGATCTAAACTCTAAACAAACCTTGAACTGTATCAATATGAATGTCAATTGAATTTGATGACATGCAGAAAATTGTTTAAAGTACTTATAAGTTCATTAGCTAAAGAAATGCCTCCATTTGAAGGACATATTATTGATTAAAATTACATTTCCTGACACGGTGTGTAGCAGAGCACTAAGGGTGCTACACTTAGTGGCAGAACATCCTAAGGCGTCTGATTCAGGACTTTAATCCTGGATTGGTCTGAATGCACCCTGAAACATGTGGCTCATGTACAGAGACTATTAGTTCTTCTGTTGGCCAATAGAAATACATAAACTTGGGGGTAAATAAACATACTTTGCTTCTTAAAGTTGAATAAATGTGAACAATCTCCTAGACTGTGAACCGAGTTCAGAAGGGTTAAATGGTGAATGGTTATTATAGCAACCCATTTACTAAGTGCCAGCATCTGTAACCAAGGATTAATAGATGGATGAAGATAATGATTGAAGTTTTAAACACTGCTTTTTTGCATGAACTGAATTCAGAATAAGATCTTGGTCAGGATGATGTGGTACAGAAGAGGCAAAAAAAAAAAAAAAAAAAGGACAAAGATTTCCATGGTACTGTACATTAAAGGTGTTTTTTGTTCCAGCTTCAAATTACAGGAAAAACACATTGCAGCAGTTGTCTTAAAATGTGTGTTTAGTTCACACATGATGCAAAATGGTTTGTTTCATGATTCATATTAGCAATCCACCAATATGAAAATTTACCATCCTTATCATGTGATCAAACACATACAGGGCCAGTCCTCTTCCTCTCCCATCCAGAAATAAGAAGTCCATTTTTACTTTTTGGGACAGACAGCAAAAAATTTAAAAAAGCCCAACATTGGCCAATACTGATATGTTATGCATCCCCATCTTGCTTGGCCGTAATCTAAGGTAGTGACAGCAACAGAGCTCTGTGGGTTTAAACAGACACATAAAAACATCAGTTATCGATGCCGTCTGCAGTGTCCTTGTCATCATCGTATTCAAAACGTGGTTGAATTTGTGCAACACAAACTTGGAAGTGGAGATATTCATGTCTGGTAGCAAAGTGTGTTTTCAGACTGAAATAAACCCTCTTCATTCATAGTGCAGCTATAGCACCTCGATTTCACGTATGACGACCTTATTTCAAATAAAAGCCTGTTTTATGAGTCTGCTGAATGTTTAATAACTCAGTCAACCTCTTTTTCTGACCTAAAAGTTTTAACACTTTCAGATTCCATTTTTTCTAAACCTTCTGCAGCTCACATTTCTTGTTTTCTCTCACCTGTCATCTATCCTCTTACAGGATGCCGCTGCAAGAAATGGCTGAAGTAAACACTGAAAACATTTGTACAGTAACTTTAAAACATTTTGAGCTACATGATTAAATGTCAGCTGGATTACCAAAGTTATTAAAATGGCAACAAACAGAGTCGGGGCTGAGTGCCAATGTATACACATCCTGTGCTGTGGATGTGTATACATTGTGTTTGAGCAGGTGCTTCAAAGAGATGGAAGTTCTCAGGTGAATTTCTTTGATTTTGTCTTTGCTTTATCCTCTCCTCCATTACCATTGGCTGGCAGGAAAATAAAACGCATCCCAAACAGATTGATCTTTCTTTTAAAGATGAGGAATATGATGACAAGGATGTGAGCCAACACAGATGGTATTGGATTCAAATGAACAACTAGTCATGTCATCCTTTTAAGCAGAAAAAGGCCTAGAATCTGCATTGTGCAGGAACCAAATGTAACCTATATGCTAGCATTTTCAAACTCTTCAGAGCTCGCAGTTTAAAGTCTTACATCAGCAGGAGAAATTTGAAAAATAGTGGCAAAGAACATTTGGAGTTTGTGTATTTTAATTTTTCCTTACCTTTAGAGAGTTGTTCTGTGTGATATCATGCTGACGAATTACAGGTACAGGTGTAATCAATCTACAGCCTTTTCCAGTTTATGATTTATGCCTTGCTTGGCTGTCATTAGTATGAGGGACTGCAGACTTTCTGCAACTTGAGGACAACTCAGTCTGAGGGCCAAGTTATTCTAGGAAACAGCAGCTGGTCTAAATGAGCACAGTTTAAATCACTGTTTGCTTTGTTAATGACGGAGTCGGAGGGCGGTAAGAAACTGTAAACGAATGATAAGCTTGCATAAAATACAGTATTTAAAAACAGCAATATTTTAGCAGCAAAATATGCATTATGCTAATAACGTTTACTGCTTTTGATTTCTTTACATCTCTAGGATGTTTATTGCAAAAAAAAAAGGAATCCTGCTGAGTTAGGAAATGCTACGTTGGGGAGTTTGCTGCTCTGCTTGACTTCATGCTTTAAACAGCTGCACAAATATATTGTTACTCTGCCACTAAATAAAATGACATTAAGCAGCAGGAGTAGTGTAGTAAAAATTTGAACTATTTTGAAATAGTTGTTTAAAAATGTATCCAGCAGATAATATGGCTCCAGAATTTAATGCAAATGTATTGCTGCAGTAATCTTTATATCACAGAGAACTTGTAAATAATATGAGTGGTTATCATTTTCACAAAGAGGGCCAGTCACAAAAGGTCATTGCTAAAGAGCCTAGCTGTTCACAGAATGCTGTCTCCAAACACCTTAATGGAAAATTGAATGGAAGAAAAATGTGTAGAAAAAGAAACTGAAATAAATCCAACCTTGAAAGGATTGTGAAGCAAAATGCATTCAAAAGTTGAAGGGAGATTCATAACGCCATCACATGATGTTGTTCAGTGGATTAACAACTTCTTTTCATATCAGAGTAAATTTCCTATTTCCTAGAGTCTGGAGGAAAAGTAGTGAGGCAGAGAATCCAAGTTGCTTGAGGCTCTTTTTGTAGCTTTCAGAGTCAGTGATGACTTGGGGACCCAGGGCATCTGCTGGTGCTTTACTGCCAGTCACCATAAAGATGTTTGTTTGGTCATTTAAAATCATCTGGACGTTCTCATCCCGGGTGAAGGGAACCAGAGATAAATTACTAAGGTGTGAGTGGATTCATCACCCAGAAACATTGAAATGTGCCAAGAACTCCTAACCTAAGTTTTATCAATTAAGTTTATGCTCATTAATGTTTATTATTCGTTTATTTACATAGTATTAAAATTCCAGTAGCTTTCACAGCATGTTGGCTTTGCATTGTGGATTTATGTAAAATAATTTATAGCCTCTTGAGTTTTTTTTTTGTAGATATTTAATATTTCGGTTTAATTCTCAGTTTTTACTGATTCTAAAAAAATTAAAAAAATGATCTAAGTAATGAGAGCAGTTTGGACTTGCAGTAATTATTCTGTTCAGCTTTTATGCACAGTTCAATTACTGAATGAATTGGCCAGTACATAAAAACCTTGTCGGACTTAAATTCACGTCATTAATAGCCTTTAGCATCCAGTTTGATTTGCGCTGCTTTTCAAATGCTGCTGTAAAGGAAAAATGTATGTTTATATGATTTCAAAAAATACATTTAATTAAAAGAAAAGCAGAATGATAGACAGTACGGCTCGTCAATTTCAAAAGTGTTTTCAGTGACTCATTACTGGAAAAAGAGACATTTTCACCTTCAAATATATTTTTACATTCTTGGAAAATATTTTAGTTATTTTTCAAGGAACTAAATAGTGTTATGAATGTTTGTGATAGAGAGAAAAAAAAAAAAAAAAGTCTTGTGTTGGCCATCTCCCGTTTTACTGCCCCTCATTGAGACTGCGATCACTTTGCAGATGGTCACCCCCGAGCTGAGCCCGTCTCCCTGTCTCTCTCTCTGTGTGGATGTGTGTACGGCTTGAAAATGAAAACCATCAGTATTCCTCTCACTCTGGAGGAATTAGCTGCCAGAACAGTGCTTTTTCTGTCAACTTTGATCCCAGCTCTCCTCTCTGGACCAGTAAGGTAGACAACAAACTGCACTCCTGATAGCTCGTTAATGGAGCGACGAGGGGCTCACAGCCTCAGGCAGAGTTCGGTTGGGATCACATGCACAAAGGGAGAGAAGGAGCGCAGCACATAGCTCAACCTTTCACACTTTCTCAATGTTTTCTCACTGCTTTAATCAATTCCTGTCTGCTATAGAGAAAAACTAATAAATTAGCTCGCCCTTGGGCTGTGAAATTAATATAGTGGTCAAATCCAGTTGTCGTAGTAACCAGTAGATGCCCGAGTCTACAATATGGTGTTTGAGATAATGATAGTGGTGACTAATGGTTCCTGTCACAGATTTATTTTTTTTATTTTCAAAGCCCGACCATCGACTTTTAAATGCCACAGAGCATTAATCTTTGATATTTAAGAATCTTAATTTTAATTTAACAGGATATTAACAGATGACATTAAGCTTTAATGACACCAAACATCAACTCACCTCAGATCCTCAGATGTCGGTGCCTGGATCAGCGGAGTCTCCACCGAGTGTCCAAACACGGCACCTTCAGAACCTGCCGATAAAATTCAAACCAGAAAGTCTGACTGTTTTTGCAGAGCTTAGCTTTACCAGATATAGGCCTTTCAAAACATACCAAAATCTGACAACATCTTTTAGACCATCACCTTTCAGTTTTATTACGTTGAGCTGAATATAGAGCATAAACTTGGAGGCAACTAAAATTGGATCTCAGTCCCATATTCCTGTTGTCTAAGAGCTGTAAATGAAGTCACAGAGGGTGGAGAGTATTCTGGTTATAAGTCTGAAATCTGTAGGATTTGCACTTTTCTCTATTTTATGCTTTAAAAAAAAGAAAAACATTTGCAGTATTTTACAGCAACTGGTCCAATTAAAATCACATCCATCAGAAATCAATCTCATTGTAGAAATAAGAAAATCTGACTTTCAAACAAACAGAAGATATGATTGTTTCTGATATCAAACTAGTAATAAATGCATCTCTTTGCAGGGATAACAAGAGAAAAACGATAATTTGTTGTGGTAAATTGTCTCCCTAAAGTGCAGGATGTAGTAGAAGAAGTTGTCAGTGAAATAATGAGTTTGCTCCATTGTGCTATTTTGATTGCACAAAAAATGAATCTGTGTAAAGAACAAGTCCTTGCACTGTGATGCAAAATGCTTAACATATCTTTGTGTGCATATATTAAAAATAGTTTTCAAATTTACATTTAAAGTAGCTTTAAAATGTTAACTGGTTCATCAGGTTTGAGGAGTTTGAAGAACGAATCATGCCCAAAATGTCCAATTTCTACTCAAAGAATCCAACTAAATCAGTTCTTTTTTTAATTCAAAGATGGCACATAAAAGCTTCTTGTTTGAAATTCAGATGAGACTGCTTCAAAGTTTACCTGTGACAGTAAACTTTTCTGTTGTCATTGTGACTTCTTCCTCAGCTGCAGAGAACAGGAGTCTGCCACCATCTCTGCTTCGCACCTCCAGCCTCTGACATTGAGCCTCCACACCTTCAGGACCTACACACACAAAAATGAACATTTTAACTCTGAGTGATAGAAAACTACAATTTTACTTTTATGTACCGATTGTACTTCAACAGTAAAGTTTGTAGCTTGAACAATTTCTTTTACATTAATTAAAATGTTCAATTTTAAACTTTTTCTAACCCGTTTCAGCAAGACAATGGGCCAAAAAAAGTTGATCAAAACTTGTTTTGAAATGACTAAAACAGATTATGAAACTCCAAAGCACTCATTCCAACCCAATTGAAATGAAATTTATACCTAACAGCAGAATGAGGAGATGAACACAATCGCTGAAATGGATTTTGTCCAACAAAAATTGAAATATGTCGTCACAATAAATCCAAAATATTGATAAACTGTGTCGCTGAGGTGCAACTCACCAAGGAACATTTCAATCAAAAATTAGTAGACAAATGCATATATTTGAAGCTGTATAGTTACTGTGACATTCATGTTCATAATAAGAATGTAAACATCTCACAGTGGCCCCACAGAAGGTGATAGACTATATAGTTTTACAATGATTACACAAATCAGTAAATGATTTACATTTACTGCTCATATCACCTTGTCTCCTGTTCTTCAGAGTTTTATATGGTTCCACATCTAGATGAATATATTTCTAATAGCTACATTGTTGTACCATCTACTGGCCTTCAGGGGGAAAAAATGGCTCTGATTTTTAAAGAAAGGTCAAGCTTGACCACAATGCGTCATATCAACAGTCTTATCAAATTAGCATCAACGTTCTACTTATGTTGACAAAGATCAATAGCTATTAATGTTAAGAAGCAGGTCATTTGTTTTCCAGTGGCCATCAATCACTGCAATTGGTAATTTGGTCATTTAGGCTGACTGATGGTTGAACTCAATGGTAGGATGAATCTACTGCCCTTTCAATAAGTGGCTTAGGGGTTATTTGTAAAGAAAAAAAAGGGAATACAACAACAAAACTAAAAGGGAGACTTCTGAATAAACGATTCAAATACTAAAGAAATGGACACCAAGAAATCTGTGTTTAACCTCAATCTGAAACTTAAATTGCAAATCAGTTTTTTTAATTAGTGAAAACATAATTATTAACCGCTTTCAGATCATGCAGAACACAATATTTGGTGATGAAGCATTTACTGTGGCTGGGAGTCAATAAGTCAGCTCTTTCATCATCAATGAGGTGTTTAAAACTGAAGTCACAGAAGCATGAAGCTCCAAGAAGCTCTTTAAAAAGGAAACTGCAATTTTCTGCAAAATGTAGACGCATATCAGAGGTTCCTTCAGACTAATTGAGTACACTAAAGTTGGTCTGTTTTATAATGTTTAGCTTTCAAACTGTCATACAACATACTGAATTTAAACATGTTTGCAGCCTTTTGTTAAATCTCAAAGTTAAAGTAATTATCTACATTTTATGGGAAATACAGACAAAAGTGCTGTTTCTGTAGAACTAGACACATAAACCATCAACATGAGACAAAATGAAAAATAAAAATGTCAACACCATAATCCTGTTCTTTTTAGCTGCATTTAAAGCTTTAGAAAAATTGGATACAAGAAATGGCCACAAAATTATGATCAATACATTTCTTATTAAAAAACAGTCATATTCAATAAATTAGAATATATCTTCTGACCAGGCTTGTTTGTCAGATTAAAAATACCTTTAAACAGGAATAATGCATACTCTTCATTAAGTCCACATTTCTGGATTAAAAATCAGTTTTATCAGTTTGCTGCAACATCTTAATCTAAGAAGTTTAATATTGTGTTGTCATTAGCTGTAAAATAAAATGAATAATTATGAACAATAAATAAATAAATTCAGTTGGTGAATTGAGTTACTGAAATACATGAATATTTTAACATTAATTTATTGAATGTGACTATGTTAATATTCAGTCAGGAACCGCTGGAATAACAATTAACTGAAACTGGAAACTCACCCACTGTAAGCTGACCGGTCAACTGGCCTCGGTGGTTTCTGGCATTCAGTGTTACATTCTTTTCTGAACGCAAGACCAACAAACTGTCCTGGATGGGCATAAAATGGAGACACAAAATTTATTTATTTTAAAGTACTTGAAATGCGCTTAACCTGGGGTGTGCATTAACAGCGTTTTGAGCTACTGGAAGTAAAAGTAGCAATTAGAATGAACAGGTTATAAAACAAACGTTTAAAGTCACTTTGAGTGTACGATAAAAACATCTTGCACTCAGACTTTCTTAGATTTTGAGGTTTCAGGACAAAAGAAGTTGGTGGGGGAGCCAAAGATGTGACAAGTGTAGGCGTCTACGTCTTTTAACTTAAGACACTTTAGCTGCAGACCTGTGCCGCTTCCTGGCAGCTTTTTATTTAGTAATTTTCTGGCTTTTTGACATTTGAATGATGGCAGATTTCTGTGTCACTGTGTGAATACTGATCAGCCTCCCGAGTCCAGGCAGTTATTTTATCCCAGACATTTCTGCAAAAAGGAGCTCACAGTGCAGGGAATAATTTCAGGTTGGGAGATTTTGTTTTGCAAAATTGTCCTTTTTAGCCATTTTTATAGATCATCAGTGTGCATGAAATGGAGAACAAGACGGCAAAAATAAATGATTTACATTTTGACTTAGTATTCAGTTTTGCGAACGCCTTCAGTTACAGAAACTGAAGGCGTGTAATCATATTTGTGCATGTTAAAAGATATGCAATAATTAAAAATATAATTGCAGTCTGCTCTTTTGTCAATCATTCGAGAGTTGCTGTATGGATACGCTTAACTCAGCAA
This sequence comes from Poeciliopsis turneri, assembly GCA_922788865.1. Lineage (NCBI taxonomy): Eukaryota > Metazoa > Chordata > Actinopteri > Cyprinodontiformes > Poeciliidae > Poeciliopsis > Poeciliopsis turneri. Next base: position 156,307 of record CAKLNU010000430.1, read on the forward strand.
CATTGTTTAAATTACTCTATTGTCTGAAAAGACTTTAATCAAAAGTCAAAATGTTTGATACCTTTGAGATTTGATGATATTGCCAAGACAAAAATTGATTTATGTAAAAAACAGAGATCTGAAATCTCATTGACAGAGCAACTAATTTCACTCCGTTTTCCAAACAACGCGTGAAGGTTATTCTATGGATTTTCAAGCATCTGCAGGCAGCAACGCAAACAGTAACACAAAAGCCTTTCACAGCATCATGAAAAAAAAAAAGTTACTATTTCACCACAGACACTACACGGCGAGTTTATTGCAACAGCACATATAAACCATGGTGGCAAAGAGAAAATAGAAAAGCTGAAAAAACAAATCAGTTGGAAACTCCTCAGCAAATGTACAAACATATTTTCCACAGCATATGGCTTAAATTAGATAAGCAGCACTCATTTCAGATTTAATTCAAGGCGTCTCACATTGATGGATTCCAACCAGGGGCTAAAAAAAGTGGTGATAAGAAAATGACCATTTTCAGAAATTAAACCGGTATGAATCCAATCTCTTTATATTCCCGTTTCATCATCTTTAATGTTCCTTTACATATTGAACTCATGCAGTTCCAAAACTTAGACTTTCAATTTGATGGAGGCTTTTTTTCTTAAACAGTAAAGTAGGTACCTTTTAAAAGATTAAGACAATAAGTTCTAAATTAATCCACTTATTATTATGACAATGAAAAGCCTTTGCTTTTATTGTGAAAGGGAACAAACATGAAAATGGGTATTTGAATTTATCATTCAAATAATTGATGTATTGCTTATCGTTACAGGTCCAATTAATAATAGTCATTAAGATAGTTAAAATAAAATCTATATATTTAATTTGATTTTGAAGCACAAACTTATAAAGATGTGTTCAATTTACTCGTAGTTTTGAAGTTCTAATTGGAGAGGATTTCTTTTTGTACTTTTCTATTCTTTAAGGAGTCATTTCCATAAATATGATCGGGACTGAAGCTAAACATTTTACATATTGTAACTGAAAGCTCACAACAAAAGGAAATGCACTGACCGATGGCATAAATAAGCATAAAGAAAATATGTTGGTATATTTGAAATTCTGCTCAGCTTTCTGACAATAAGATATTCTGACTTTAAAGGAAATGTGGAGGGATTTTAAAACATCCTTATTATTTGACAAAATTAATCTCTTTATCCGTGGATTTACAGTTTCAAACATTGCTATGCGAGATGTGAGAAAAGGTTTAGCAAATACTAATGTTATACGACAACCTTAAAGGTTCATCTAACGGTGTCCTAGGGGTGCTAATTATTCCTCAACTGGGTTATTATCTCAGCTCTGTGCTGCAAAAACTTTGCAAAGGTCATTTGGTTCATGATTATTATCTGCTTGCTTCTTTAAAAAAAAAAAATAAAAAAAAAAATACAAGATTCAATACAAACAACTTTACCAAGAGAGTGCAGCATCATAAAGAAATTAGCATTCTTGATTTATGGTGCTCCTTTCAAGAGTTTATAGGCCTTAAACAGTTTCCTCAGGGGCTTTGTTGGAGAGTTTCTTGCTCTTCCAAACTCTAAGATCACATAAAAGGATCTTCAGTCACCGTTTATGTTCCAGAAGGTCAATTTGGGATCAAAGAGAAAGCACATAAATGGGGAGAGAGTCGGTGCACAGTGCCTGAATCAGACTGAAAATTTACTTGAGCAAAGAATGCTTCCCCGCATATAAATAATGACATCTCAGCCAAAAGCAAAAAGTGTGGCATGCCACTTCAGGAAGTCAGTTTAAAAGAAAGCAGTTGCATGCGAAGCTGTTAATTCAGAGAGCGAGTATTAAATTAAACACAGGAATTCAGAAAGAAGAAAGATTGCCACTCAGGATTTAGCAGCATTAATTTGTGCAGAAATTCATTTGTATTTTAATTATTTTCTGTCAAAACAAAAACCACTTCCTATTTTTACAAGGACTGTTTACATTTTAATTTCTTCATTTAAATCACTTTTGCCTCCAGGATACTTAATAGGTTTGCAAACACACAGTGGGTAAAATAAATATTCAACATTTCAACAGTTTACATGCTTCTTATGAGGAAATTGAAATAATTCGAAACAGAAGTGCATTTAATAGTTTGCAGAAAAAACATTGTTGTGATGATGACATCAAAACCTCATTTATAAGTTAAATGCTGAACCTAGGTTTAATTCTGACTTGTTCTTCCACACAAGCCGTCTTTGACGCTGGAAGGTTTTGAAGGGAATTTCTCTGCAACCTTGTCTAAAGATTTTGTTTAGTTGGATACAAGTCAGATGGCTGACCTGGACTTTCGAGCTACAGTATGGTACATGATGAAAGAGGTTTCCTAAATTCCCCAAGTGATGTCTTTGGGATTTATTGCCACTCAGATTCTCCTAAAGAATGTCCCAGTACATGTCTCCGTATAGCGTCTGCCACTACTGCTGTAAGACAGTCCACAACATGATGCTTCACCTGTTGGCATTGTGTAAAAGAAAGAAAGTTGCATAAAATGGCAATTGTAGCACTAAGTGCCATTTGTAAAGACAAGCCTTTATGTAGGCCATAACTTTTTATTAAATAAGCTGATAAACAGATTTTTCATTTGTGGAGTAGGTTGCTTTGATTTCTTTGTAACTTTGGTTTTGGCTGACATTTGATGGGAATTTTCTGTCAATGACCCCATTAAAATTATTCAAACCTAGACAAGCGTTGATGTGTTCAATACTTATGTCACTCACTTTCTCTGCAGCCTAATATAAAACTCTTCCTTGCAATGAAACATAACGGTGTTCGCCAGCTCAAACTGATTCCAGAATGAAGGCTTTTCAGCTTGGAGACTTTAACAAGCTTGTGTTTTAAACTGTCTTTTCTAGCAGGAAAATTAGGAATACAGCTCTCCATCTTTTCTGACAGCCATCAAGCAGGCAAGGCGAGAATGCCTGAAGTAGAAAAAAAGTTACACCTGCTGCTATTCTCACATCAGTCAGACTCTCTGGAGCTAATAAGAGCTAGCAACTTGAACATCAGAAACTTCATCAACTATTTGGGCAAAATGTTGCCTCATTTGACCATTTTTCAAAACAATAATCTGGTTTGAATACAATCAAGTTATTTATAAACATTTTAAAGTGTAATTAAAGTTTGTTGGAGAACCGGATGAATATATATAAATAAATCTCCTGACTGGAGAAATTTAAATAGAAGTATTTAATTGCAACATGGCACTAAATACTTAAGTACAGAACATTCCATTTTTCCCCTTTAGCTTCCACTAGAAAGGTTTATAAAGTGCAACTCAATTAAAAGTTAAAACTTTACAGACATTCAATTTAGAATAAATTATTGTGCTATGACTGAAATTTATACACCTGTTAATTAAAACTAGAATGGCAATGAACACAAAATAAAACGCAACACTCTCACCAGTCTGCAAAATAGTGTTTTTAAAAGTAGTATTGCCTATTTTGTCACATCCTAATCATAAATATTTATGTACTTTCCTGGGATTTTACATGATGGGCCAACACAAAATGGTGCATAATCACACAGAGATTTTCAATGTGCTACTTCTGTCTAGTTTTTCATATTCTTTAAAAACAGTTTGAGATTTTCTCCACCTTGTTTTGTTCTGTCACATAAAATTTGCATAAAATTAAAGTTTGTGGTTGTAATGTGAAAAACCTCAAGTGTTAATGTCTTTGCAGGGCACTCCATCATAAAAGCTCTTGAAATCTCATTTTCTTTGTGAAATGCTTTTGCATAAACATTGCTAGACTGAAATAAAGGGAAAACTGCTTGCTCTGAGATTGGTACCTAAATCTAGTCAACTAAGACTTTTCTCATTTTCTCTTTGCTTCCAAATGTTTAAGGAAAATCTGGTAGAAAAAAAAAATCTAAATAGTAACATTTTATTTTATTAGTCAGGTAGCTTCAAGAATGGTTTCTTACTTGGTTTATTTGGGATATTAAAATTTTAAATGGTAAAGTTTCATTTGTTCTTTGGTCCTCAACTTTATTTCAAAGTCATAAAAACCTCTTCCACTTACATGATAGGAAAACACAGGCTTTCAAAGAGGACACCTTTAGCTGTTTTGTTTCTCTTCATGTTGATGCACTAACAGTTAGAAATACTTAAAAATGCAAGTAAAATAATTCAAATGTAAGACAACATAATGTCTTAAAAAGTGTTGAGAAGACGGTTTAAAAATTACATTGTAATTAAAACATTTTATATTCAGAAATAATTAGAACTCCAGATTTATTCTCACCTAAAAACAACTAAAATTACACACAGAAGTACCAGAACGAAGGTCATGCAATATTTGCTGCAAACCAAACAGCATTCTGAGAAAAGAAAAAAAAAACACAAATTCATGCAATCTTAAGCATGAAGGAGGAAGTGATTTTATGATCTGGGGATATTTTACTGTAGCAGAACTTTGACAGCTCAAAAATCTGGAGGCTGCAGCTTGGTATTTTACATTTCTTTTGCACTGCTCCCTGCCGCTTTTGCTATTGGTTTTCTATTTTGAGGATGATTACTAAAAAGAAAAAAAATCATGGAATTGATCTCTTCAGTGTGATTGACTCATTGAGTTTCTTGTGCAAATACTTGCTGGTGGAAGATAAGAGGGCAACTCAGAGCATCGTTTGTGAAATAGGACAATAAAAACGCCTGCAGGTTGTTCTGCAACAGGAGTAGACCACTGGGACTGCCCTCTTAGGTGGAGGTTGCGCTCTCATCCGTTACTAAAAATATAAACGAGCAAGTCATTTGACTCAAACTGGCATAATCTAACTCATTTCTAACTCTGCTGTGGCAAATTGGACCCACGACTGAGCAACCTCCCCAATCGACGTTCCTAAAATTCAAATTAGGAGGGAAGCCCCTGCTTCCAGAGCTTGAAATTGCTTGCAGCGCCATGTCTAATCACTGAAAAGGAGGATGATCCAACAGAGAGTCTGATTTGCGTGGGAGCAGGAAATGTGGATCAACTTTTATGTGGAAACTGAGCTGGATATTCTTACTAAGCATCAAAGAAGAAAAAAATGGGGAGTAGGAACTGGAAGCAAAAGGATTTACTGCAGGGGCTTGATTGGAAATCCAGTAAGCAGCTTCATGTCCACCCCCCATTCTATAGCTCCTATAGTGTCCTGGTGCTGGGAGGAGGGGTGTCTGCTGGAGGACGTGAGTGGACAAAGGTAAGGAAAATGTCTCCAACATAAGCTAACTTCAAAGGGCTACTTGATTTGGCCTTTGCTGATCATGGATTGATTGAAATGTTTCCATTCTAAAACACCAAACGATCAATGCCCGTCTTCTGCTTCGGAAAAAGTCTTTTCATGTTCGTTTCAGAGAAGCGATTAAAGAGATCTTCACATTGCTGAGCAACGACAGCTACTTACCCTTCTGGATTGGATCTCGCTCACATACAAAGGCATCTGAAACTCCCCGACTCCCTGCAGGTGAAGGCTGTCCTGGTTCAGCTGCAGGTTTCCCATTCCGTCCTGAAACACAATCAGTGACACGGCGATGGGCTGTGCTGACTCTACCGTTCTGACTCAAACAATCACAGCTTTGTAGAAAGCAGCTGCATTATGATTGAGAGCAAACCGAGCGACACATTTTCACATTTTTTTAAGCTTGATGCAAACATTTTCATGTTTATTTTATTGTTGGGAGCTTTAGTAGAGATAACATTAATTCATAAAATATAAGTGTTGAGCATCAGTAGATTTTAAGAGTTTTATTGAAGACTACACTAGCTACCAGGTTCACCAAGGTTTTTTTCAAATGTGACCATTATTTTCTATTTTAAAAAGCAAAAATAAGACAGATCAGATAATTGAGGCTGAAAATGATCATTTTTTTGAGCAGAAACTCCTTTCTTGTTGCACCTTCTCAGTGCAGTCAATGTAAAAATTGTTCTGTGAGAAGGAAAAGTGTTTTTAGCAGGTCCAGCCTCTGTGACTCCTGGATTATCTTCAAACATGTAAACCAATTTTCTTTCATTTGAGGGAAACAGACCAAGTCTTCTTCCAGAACTTGGATTGGTGACCCGTTCAAATACAAACCCAAGTACAGTTGTTTGAACTGATTGTTAATTATGGCTTCAAAATACTTCAAATAAATCTCCATGTCACTTCCTGAAATCTTGCACATGACATAATTTCAAAACTCCTACAAGACCTGAACATGTCATCAGAAATGTATTAGATTTTTCAGTGCAACTATGGCTGGACAGTCGGTTTTGGGTTTTAATTCACTTATTAAAGTTAGACTCTGAAAAGCAGGAGAGGATGATGAGGAAGAGAGCTGCTTGTTAGGCAAAAGATGACAACCAGAAATCTGCCACAGCAGATTTCAGACAGGAAACTTTCCTACCGCTGCTTGATATTTGTCGTCATCCTTGAATGAGAGGACTTAATTAGCAGTATGAATGTTGGTCAATCCATAAAGTCCTGTTAAATATTTTTTAATCCTGGAAGAGCGAAACCAGCAGCAGCCTCCATGTTCAAGAGCTTTCCAGGTCTTGTCCCAGGCAAGACTTTTTAGAATATTTAAAACCACTTTAATGGGCTTTTTTTTTTTTTATGTCTTTATATGTTAATTTTCTTTAGTTCTGCTCAACACCAATTTTGATTCACAGGTAAAAGGTCAGTCTATACATCTTCTTGCAGTCTGGTTTTCTTGTTAGCACAGATCATTAAGACAGTGTTTTCAGTTAACACGAACTCAATGATTTTTTTTTTATTTCGAGGCCCAATTTAACAGCTCTCATTAAACTTATCAGCTTCACTCACATTTTCAGATAAAATTCAAACATATAAGCAAAGAGTCTTTACACACGCAACAACCGGATACTAGAATTACAGAAAGAGTGGTTCAAAGAGTTTCCCCTAATCCTGATTTCCTCATTTTTTTCCCCCACACGTTTGTGCTTGGAAAAAATAAAACCAATGTAAAGATCAAAGACAACACAAGTAACCAAAAATATATTTCTTAAGTAAAGACATTTATTGAGAGAGAGAAAAACAAAATCTTAAATTACAATTTTGAATTGTTCCAATTCAGCCACATTGGAAAGTTTTCAACATGAACAGCCATTTTAAGTTCACGCCACAACATCGCAACAGGATTCAGATCAGAACTTTGATTAGGCCACTCAACTTGTTTTTCTATAGTTATTCAGAAGTAGACGTTATATTGTGTTTTGGATCAGAACCAAAGTTCATTTCAGCCTGAGGTCTCGGACAGATAACTGGACATTCTCCTTCAGGATTTTGAGTAGAGGACAGACATCATGGTTCCATTTATCGCAGCAAGACTTCCAGGTCCTGAACCAGTAAACCCACACCAACACATTTTACTGTGCGTATGATATTATGGGGCTATTTTTCTGAAATGCAATGTTACTTTTTCACCGGCTGTAATAGGACACACTTTCTATAGAGTTTAACTTTTGCCCCGTCAGTTCAAGACTGTTTTCTTAAACATATTGGGGATCGTTCAGAAGTATTCTGGGAACACAGAGACAAGTCTTAATAGTTTTTTTTTTCCCCTCTGCAGTGGTTTTTATCCTGGAACCCTGCCATGGAGGCCATTTTTACAGTCTCTTTTTTAAGGTTTACAGACCGATAGATTTCAATTACTTTCTTTTGCATTTATATGGATGTTAGCATGATGCCAAGTTTTAGAAGCTTTTGGTGTAATTCACTTTATCAGACAGGTCCTACAATTGAGAACAGGTGTGGCAATAATCAGGCCTGAAAGTGACAAGAGAAAGTGAACTCTGGTGTGATAAATCAGTCACTCTTTTATGGCTCAGTGCAAGTTTGGATTATTTTCCTCCCTTATTAAACATTTAAAAACTGCATTTTGTGTTTATGTTGTCTTTGACTAACATTTGAATTGGCTTGATGTTCTGAAACACAAAACTGTGTCAAGCATGCAAAAAAAGGAAATAAGGAAACACTTTTTCACACCACTGTATACACAAAACACATCCATAAAAATTGCAAATTTTCAGCAACCCAGCTGTTCCGCTTATTCTGACAGATGAGGCAGACCTTTCCCTGTTCAGCTGAAAGGTTTACAAATAAATTGGCTCCATGCTGTTTTTTTTTTTAAACATCCAGTCAAAAGGGATATAAAGCTGCAAAAATAGCAGAAGATAAATGTTAGTTTTACATCACATCGATTCAGGAAATTATTTTGGTCACAGATAATTCAGCTGAAATTGGACAAGATTACGTCCAGCCCCAGCACAATAAGCAAAGTGTTGAGAGAGAGGACAGCTTTTGTGAGGTTGTGTATGATGAGATTGGCCCTGAGGGATGTGCTGAAAGGGTGTATAGAGCTGTCAGCAGAAATGGATAGAGACAGAAGAATATAGAAGCAGAGCAACAGCAGGGAGAGCTTCATCATATATGAGAGCAGGGAGTGAGGACAGACAGCAGAACAGAAATCAAAGGAGTGCAAGAGGAGGGTTTGGGTCTTTGCATGTCAGCAGACAGATGCTGAAGTCACTGGAGCGGATGTGAATGCTCCATAGGCAGCATGGGAGTGAAAAAAGGACATTGCTCAGAAAGGCATTACAAGAGAAAATAGATGAATCTTTAAATTGTCAGGTTGAGAACAAAAATCTACCACACTAAAATGACATTGTAGACTTTAACAACTATGAATAAAACTGAATGCTTTTGATTACCTAAAAAAGCCTCAAGATTTCACTTAGATTTAACTATTTAACTGCTAAAAGAAGGAATTTATTTTTATAATTTGTACATTTATAGCATTAGGCCCACAGAGATCTGAAATATTCACTGAAAATGTATTTTACTTATGGTGCAGACTGATGAAATAGCAGAGGGAGTAGCAACACTCAGGAAAAGTTCAGTCACAGGAAAGGAAACTGCTGCCGTTGGGACATTGTTGACAAAATGGTTAATAGTGTGCATTGTCCCTGAAAATGTCACTGGAGCCCAGAGGAGCTGCTGGGTTTGGTTTTGTCTCAGATAAACAGTCTCCATGTCAGCAGGTCCACTGCCAAGTGTTTTCAACTCTTTATAAAACAAAGATTGGCCCAAAACCAAACCATAATATGTAATGTTTAGAAATACTTTTTCCAGTGGGGTTTTAAAAATGCAGTTTCCTCACCAAGTCTTTGTGATGAAGTTAAAGTGAGGAAAGAAAATGATATTTATTAATATAGTTGGCACAAAGTGTAACTTGTTTGGCTTCAACAGTGTTTTGGATACAATAAAAAAAAAAAAAAAAAAATCCTTCTTAGAATTAACATTTTATAATAAAATGATAAATGTGACTCAGAGCTAGTATTAAAAATAAACTCTTGATCACAGCATATCACAAGCATCAGTTTACATCATCTTCACTGAAAAAACTGAAAGGGTGATTGAATTTATAAAGAGTTAATTTGTTACAAGTAATGAAATAAAGTTTATCCAAGACATTAAGTCGATCAATTTGTCATGTTAAAAGTAAGTCAAGCTTGACAAATTTAATTACATGTAATATTTTTTTTAAGTTGAAACTCTGTTCTCTTTTTTCAGTGTTCTTTCCCAATGATATTTCTTAAACTGTCCAAATGACTGCCGCTACTCTGATTCATCCCTAAATATCATCACTCTGTGATATTTAAAAATAAAAAATACTGACAACTATGCTGAATTTCTACACAGTAATTATGGCAGCAGATTATTATGCCTACATGCAAAAAGATTTACTTCTTAACAAATCTCCCACTGTAAGAAATCTTGTTTATTTCCTGTAATGTGGAGCGACATGTGGAAGAAAAAGGCATTTATTGGTTGAGCAGCAGAGTTTAATGTGTGGTTTCCTCTATGAAAGATTCCTACTCCACTAGTGTCACATAACGTTAGGTGGAGTCAGTGTGATAAATCTCCCTCACTGTAAAAACAAAAGATCTTTGTCATTGCAGTCAATCTCAATGCAGAAGACGCCTATATAAGCTTCTGCAACCTGTGGCATCTCCAGTCCTGAGGATTGATACCTCACACACTACAGTGTCCCCATGAATTAATGGGGGCCACTTCAGTTAATTGAGATAATTAAATGAAGAGAACAAGACACATCTGCAACTTAAACTTCAATCATCTAATTAAATGAAGTTCTAATAAATTAAGCTGTTGAGAATATTTGGGTAGGTTTTTCCATGAATACAACCCATATACTGACTTTTGGTGTCAAGAAACACTGTTAGAGACACAAATGTCTTTACCATTTGTGAAAACTGTACCAGCAACACTACTACTAAAAAAAAAAAAACTTAAAAAATCCACTAGTATGCATTGTGGAAAGTTTTCTTACAAGGACAAATGGAAGGAAGACATTTGCATGGTAGAGGGTGAACTTTGTAGAGAACAGTTCTTTTAATAGAACTGATTATGATGTTTAAATAAACAGTTGTTTACTCGCATGTTTTTGCATCAAGACAAATATCACAAAGGATTGAAAAATTGTGTCAAAACCAATTTTCAGAAGCTGGTACAAAACTTACATTTCCACCCCTGAATAACATTAATGTAGGCATGATAGTAGTTAAAATAGCATTCACATTAACCACCAACACATTTTTTATAATGCAGTTGGTTTGAATAGTTATTAACTGCAAAACAGAAAGGTGAAATTCTTACAACTGAGAACTTTAACAGAACACCTCTGTAACAAGAAACTCAATTACCCAACCAAAGCACCAATGCAAAAACTTTACTCTGAAGGACATGCTGAACTCACCGTTGAAAAATTCATGACCTTAATAATCCAGACAGTGAGGGCCAGGTTTACTATCATGGTGACCAGGAGCAGCAGCAGGAAGAAATAGAGGCATCTCTTTCTCCAGCCGTATAGCCCCACTGGATATACGGCTTCACAGCCCGGCCGCTGGAGGTGCAGGGACTGCGAGGCCAGGATAAACTGCTCCTGGGTAATCTAGGAAAGAAACACGCAGAGTAGCCTTTTGTTAGGTGGCTGTCAAGTACATGGTCACTCCTTGCGAAGGCAATCACATGTTGTAAGTGGTCATTACCTTCAAGCACCACCAAATTGACTCCACACTGAGGAATGGCTGTTATATTTTAAGTGGTGACACATCATAAAAAATAAAATAAAAATAAAAAAGTGAGGCCTGATTGTTAGCTGGTGGCTGCTGTAGCCTGAAATTTTATTAAATGGCTTTTGAGCTGCAACAAGCCACAGAATGAGAAATGTTTTTTTTTTTTCCTGGTAATCGTATTAGATTGGCACCAAGGAAACAAATCAATTAAAAAAAAAAAAGCTGCATCATTTGTCAAAATTATTGATTACATGCACACAGTAGGGAATAATTTTTTTGTTATATTTTAATTTTACAATCAAAACTACATATCAAGCATAATGAGTACAAGTTATTCTGCTCATAAAAGTCTGACCTTTGTATCAAGTTTGGCCACCATAAGAGAGGTCATTTGTATGGATTTAATAACCTGTCACAGCTTTGTTTTCTATTCTAATTGCTTGTTGGCATTTTAACATCTCGGTGCTTAAATAGCAAACAACACGTTACTCTGAATGACAGCTTCCTGCAGCTCACTTGTTTACTTCTCCGCTCATGTTGAAATGTTGAGAAAGTTCCTGCCAATCAATGTCTCATGGGAAAATCTTTCCGTGGTAGAGCGGTAAGCTGGCTTTGTGAAGCTGATGGTTACCACTGGGAATGAGTACAGGTGGGAGATTGCTCCAAGACAGGCATCAGAAGGTTCACAACAAATAATTGGCCAGTTTTTGATAACACAAAAATCTAAAAAGTTTCAAAATAAGTTTCCAAAATGCTTTTAAACTTCCGACAATACTGTCCATACAATTTAACGTCCTCCTAATGCAATGTTAAAGGAAGTACTAGAGAAGGGCAGCACCGTCCCTCCCCCACTCTTTGCAGGACACCGATTTCAGTTGGCTGGAAGAACTGCAGGCTTTCTACCCAAGCAGGTAGCAAATAATGAGCTTTTTATCCTTGGTTTGGGCTTCTCTTTAAAAACTACATTGAAACTGCTGTGAAAATTTACCCTATCTGCTGTATTTAGTCATTTATATTAAAGTTACTGTGATTCCTCAAGTCCAGGCCTTGAGAGACAATGTCCTGCAACTTTCAAATGTTTCTGCTTCAACACACTTGAGTCAAATAATGATGTCATTAGCATGACCTTGAGAACATGACTGCATTTTGAGGAAGTAATTCATTCATTTGATTATTTTGGACCAGGGACACAAACTTTTAGATTTGTCCCTAGTAAGACCCCCAAAGGGAAATTGTAGGATTTGAGGATCCCTGGACTAAATGATATAAGAGCTGTCAGTTTAAACCATTGATAGAATCTAATGTTGATACATGTAGCCTAAATTGAACACTGCAGTTTCCAGCTGAGCTTCTGCCTCACAGAGTGTCCCTTTACCTTCCCCACTCAGCTCCTCCAGACTAGTGGCAGCAGCAATTAGCAAACACCTTGTGGAACTCCGAGTCTGCTGAGTTAATTATATGAGCTACATCTACTTGACTCTCCATCACATCAATGCTTGTCAATATGCCATTTAAAACCGAGAGCAATACACTAGAAGACTATCAGGAGCTTCTTAAAGATACAGAGGCCCATTTCAAGGTATCAAATTGTGAAGTTGGTTTCTTTTATGTTCGATATATTGAGCATTTTTTTTATACAACTGAAAGGAGCAGTTACTTTCTTGTGCTATAAAACACAATGTACCTAGAAAATACAGAAATGCCAAACAAAAAAAAAAACAAAAAAAACTGACATTTCCAAATCCAACAAACATTAACTTCACTTGGTTCAGTCTTCCTATCATCTGCTGAAATCATCACTTTTTCCAACTCACCAAACATCCATCCATCCACTTTCTAACACCCTTATCCCTAATGCTGGTGCCTATCTCCAGCTAACGTTCAGGACGAGAGGCGGGGGTCAGCCTGGACAGGTTGCCAGTCTGTCGCAGGGCAACACAGAGACGGACAGGACAAACAGCCATTCACACACACCTAGGGAGAATTTGGAGAGACCAAATAACCCAACAGTCATGTTTTTGAACTGTAGGAGGAATCTGGAGTACCCGGAGAGAACCCACGCATGCACACGTTTCTGCAAACTCCGTGCAGAAAGACCCAACGCAAACATGCATTAGGTCATTATATACATTTCTGTCAAAATACTGGGATACCGTTTTATTAGAATAACATCCCAGCATGTGCTTATCCCAAAGATTTGCCATTTCTCCTTAAATCTACATTAATCAAAACAATTCATACTGAACAATGAAAGACTGTAAAATTCCTGCAGGCTATTGACAAAAAAAAAGATACAATAAAGCTAAGCTTTGAGATCACAGAAACCGATGTCAATCAGAATGAGCCTTCTCAGGCAGAGACGAACAGTTGTTCTCTAGCAGATTGTGACCAAAGGCTGACTGTGTGAAAATCCTAATCACAGGGTGCAAGGTTGGTTGAGCTCTGAACTCTTCCACATAGCTGTTGAAAAGATGAAAATTGGCCCCTTTTCACATAGAAGCTAAGAGAAAGAACCAGCATTTTAAAATCAGGGCAAAATGTCCAGCAGCAACTGAATGCTATTCATACACCCACAGGAGCTGCGATTAATCCATCATGCTGGTGTAAAATCTTTTGATTGCTGACATACACATCTATAATTGACACACCTGTGCACAGCCTTTCCCCCCAGACCCCCCGGACATGCAATTCATGCATAATTTCAAAGTCATGGCCCACATGCTTTTTTTTTTTCTCCACACTCAGCATGTCATTAGTATTAGACACTAATGGCTGGTATCATTAAATAGTAGGGTTTTTTCTGTCAGGCAGTCATTAGTTGCCGCTCTAACTCCGCAAGCTGTCAATTTTTTTTTTTTTTTTCAAAGAAAGTCCAAGTTTATTAGAGATTTTTTAAGAATCAAGAGTTAACACTTTATTTGCTTTAGTCCCATCAGTCCATGTGAGGCTTGGCTGCAACAAAACATCTGTTTCAGAAGTGAGAACAGGACAACAGCTTCTGGAAGTATTGTTGCAACAAATCAATATTTCTTGTGGGGTTGAGCAGTTGATGAATTTTAGTCATTATAAAACCAGAAACACAGAGAGGAAAGAATGGTGCAGGCAGTGCGTGGTGTAGTGGTTAAAGGTGGATGCCAGAAATAGGCAAACAGCCCTTGGGCTGCCCATCGTTTCATAGAAACAGATGCATTTTGACAAGTGCAAAATTCTTCACTATTCTGACTGACCAAGTGTGTTACATTATAGAAGTAATAAAAAGAGAAAGGCAGACAGCTAATTAACACCGTCTCTGGGACACCAAGTTTAGTTAATGTGGTCAAAATGGAATTTTAATTTTTCTATATAAATTTCCAGAAGCTTAAAGATCTAACAAAAAAAAAAAAAACAACAAAAAAAAAAAAACTGCATATGATCCATAGCTTTTGTGTTTTAATGTTACATCTGGTCAGCAAAATAGGGTCAACCAAACCCAACCAGCATTGTCTTCAGTACATCTCAGATAAATCCCACTTCATTTTTAGCTTTTTAAAAATAACAAAGTTACTGAATCAAAAATGCTCTGAAATATTTCAGTGTTGCGCTATGTCATTTAAAAAAAAACAAAAAACATTTGAATAATAATTACCCTGTTTTCACCACATGCGTTTATTACCCGACCCAAAACAGGAGGTTGAAATTTAACCAAATATCAGACCCCTGATCAAATCAGAAGACCATCATAAACCTGTAGCCACTATAAACTTTAAGGGGTAATGCAGGTCTTGGAATGAGTGCGTCATTATCCCAAAGGAAGGACAGCTGCTGCCACAGCATGAGTCTGCAGGTGTGCAGGGAAAGAGAGAGAGAAAAAAAAAAAGTCATATCTTCTAGTGTCTGAAAAATTTACGTGGTCAGCAGAATCTAATGTGGATGAACAGTTGTTCTCTAGCAGGATGGCACGCAACACTTTAACTCAAACTTGAAGCACTGAGTATACTACAGCCTCCTTGCATGAGAACTGCGATACAGGACAAATCTGTGTTGGGTATCCCGTTGGGTGCATTTATTGCAGAATTTGATGCCGTAAGAGATTTTGACCAACTTGTGCTCAGCCTGTAGGTTTTAGCATGATACATTAACACTTACTGCCTCACACCGACATTATAGTAGTTCACCAAGAGGTCAAACTCAGCATAACTTTGCTAGCGGCTTTAAAATAAGTTTCACAAACTGTTGCTTGTACAAATGTTTCTTCTGTGTGTTTTCTTGGCACAAATTTGAATTTCCACATTAGCAAAGAACCTGGAAATATTCTTTAATCTACCTTATTCCTGACAATTCTAAGTTATCATGGGCTTCTTGACCGATTCAGGTCAAATGCATACACAAACAAACCTGCTCCACAGGCTTCATTCACTCTCTAAGAGGCCATTTCTATGGATGAACACTTTCGGTCACATTTGGAAGTGGTGGCAGATGTCTCACAAATCGACGCTGCGACTTGGCAGCAAGTACAAATGATCCACATCACTGGCCTAAAAATGTCAGTGATTCCAATTCAACCAGTGTTACAGCGAAGGGAGAGGAGTATTATCAGAGGCACTAAACACAAAGTCGTAAGGTTTAGCATCACAAAAGTCATTTTTGCAGCCACACTTCACTGTAGATGGAGTGTTTCCAAGATTATCAGACAATTGTAAATCTTAAATGTAATCTACAACATTTTATGTGGATCTGATGCATATTTACCAAGAAAAAAAAAATGCTTTAAAACAATATTTTAGTCAGCTGACCAGCTGCTTAGATTCACTCAATGCACTGTTGCCAGGGGAAACTCAATCACTTGCAAATTTTGACAACCTACTATACTCGGCACAAGTGGAGCTTTTTTTTTTTTTCTTAGCCAGACTTTAAATATATACATCAATCTGCCTCCAAAACATTAGTTCATAACAAATAATTGAATCAAGAAAAGCTATCAGTTACTTCATTATGTCAGACATTGCAGTCTACTAAAACCATAAAAAGGAGAGGGCTGAATGAACAAGTGTAAGAGAGGTTTTCTACCCAAATGATACTTACATTATGCTTAATAAGTGCACCACATTTAAAGCATTAGTTTTCTTTACATTTGAAGTGCAATATGCTAGACAGGTAATTATATTATACTTTAGAAGTGAAGAAAATGCAATGCAAGGAAGCTGGACCAGTTAAAGTTCAGCTCAACAACAGTTGGACACCAAGTTAGCAGCTATGATACAAATATCTGGAGGAATACACATACTGCATCATTCAGCACTTCAATAAAGTATCTAAAAAAAACATTTAAAACCGTCAGTCTCATCAATAAATCTTTTGTGACTTTACCGAGCCATGAGGAGCATGACTGTTACGCAGCCGGATGACCAATAATGGGCTCGCCTCACATGGGTGACGGTGCTCCATCTCCACTCATTTCCTATGAACACTTGTGATGAGGCGAAGGTCATTGGCTCTTATCCAGCCAGGCTACTAGCAATATTTGTGCATGTGAAATTTTGAGCTCGTACACGTAAATATACAAAAACAGGCTAGTGAAACAACACAAGAAAGTTGAAAATTATTCAACATTTGTCACGACCACTGATACCACCATTGTGTCGCATGTGTTGGGTTCATCTCAAATGTTAGACAGTCTTTTGTGTTCGTCACTCTCTGTGTGTCAAGGCCATATCTAAGGAAATGCAGTGAAAGGATATAGTATTCTTTGCAACAAGCACTTGAAACCTACATCTAAATTATGCTTTAAGTCTATGCAAGCATTTTGCATCAAAATAAGAAGGTTAAAAATTTACTTGTAATCAGGGAGGAGCCAGGAAGTTATCCAGCCACCCTGTAAAGTCATTGATTGTTCCAATGAGTCACCACACACTATAGAAATAAGGCATCCATCTATAAAAAGCAATTTCACTACAACCATTATTAATGTGGTAACCAGCTTCATGGCTGAAAACATGAAAGTTTGCCATCGTTTAAACAGTTACAACAGCTTTTGTTTGATACAATTGCTGAAATAACTCCGCAGCTCCCAAAAAATATGCACACCATCATGAACAGATGGGTCAGAATCCACACGGATGATTTACCATCCGCAGTCCTTGTTACACACGCTTTCTATTATTAGAAACCAAACACCTACACAGCACCATGCTACTTTGAGGTGGAATAAGCCGTAACATCTCTGTAGGTGATGCTCTGAAAACATCCACATGGACTTGCTGCACAATCCAATTTGAGAAAACTCTGCCTCATTAATCACATTCATGATTGAGCATTCCCCATTTTGCTTCAGGGAAAGATTTAAAGAATTTTGATAATAAAAACTTGCACCTGCAACCAGCTGAAGCCACCAGTGAGCCAGCAATTACCCAGCAGTCCCGTCACACTGCCAGTGCACCTCATCTTCACCAATTATTGTAGAGGATGACGATCCACATGCTGCTTTGATCAAGCGATGACATACTGCTTTGTATTCTTCTTAGCAGCAGAATACAGCCAAGAAGCGAAATAATGAAAGGAAATTAGGACGTTATTAATGTTTGATGATGTTAATCAGCAAAGAGGCCTGCTCACTCTCATGCAGTAGCGCCGCTGGACTCCCACAAGGCTGCCTCAGCTGGAGGCGAGAAAACATTTGAAGTGCACGAATGATTACGCACAACAAATGGACAATCATCCTCCAGATCTGCCAAAAAAAGAAGCTGTTTGTTTCGAAATCCTGGTGGCTTTTTAAAACTTTTTGACAGACTAATCAAAGCAACTTGATTGCAACCGGAAGAGCCAGTTACGTTGCTGTGCACAACTTGTGCATTGATGTTACGCCTTTCACATCTTGTTGATGTGACAAGCATGCTTGGAGAGGTTACCACTGTCAATACTCATCCATCTTACATGCGAAATCCAATTTTTCTTCTTTTTTTTTTTCCCCCCCCTCTTTTCTTTTTCCCCCTCAGGGTCCTTCATCTCTGCTGGTGTGACAATCACTGAAGTTTGTCACAATGGCTTCATCGTTTGGCAGGCAGTGCCCTTTCTGGGTGGATGGCTGATTGATGGATAGAGGGACGGAAAGATGGCCGGCTGTGCACTTCTTTTGACTCAAAGCAAGTCGGACCAGCAGAGATGAGTGATGTCCAATAAGTCCAGCACAACAAAAAGGTTGCAGCAGAAGGCCTGAAACCAATAAGACTGAACATCAGAAAGGTTTTTCCATTCAGACAGAACAATACTTCTGGCTTTTAAGAACAAGTCTCTGCACACACAAAAAAATTCTTTCTGTGCACCTCTGTGTATTAAAGTCAAGAGCTGTTAAGTCTCAGACACTTACAGCACTGACAGTTCCCTCTAGTGTGATGATTGCATAGGGGAGGAGAGACAAACTGCTGATGTAAACAGACAAACACTTCCCCACAGTAAACTCCTACTGCTCACTAATCCCCTTGGAAATCCTCAGGGAGGCCGGCGGGGCCACTTTTGGACAGCATGCACAGGCGTCATTTGCATTCATTGGCCAAATTCACAGCGGATGTGTAATACTGAACGCTGCATTACTTTCAAGGAAAGTAATGCAAGAGTCCTTTTTTTTTTTTTGGATGGGAATATTAAGTCTAACTTTTTTTTATTTCTTAAATCATCTTCCTGCAGTCCAACAAGCCGCATGGTTCATAAAACATGACGGGAGAGAAACTTGCAGACTTGTAGGCGAAGTGTTGGATCAGCTCTGAGCTGGTTTTTATCTGGGGTGATTTCCTGACTGATAAGCGTGAACCAGTAAGCCCAGAGCTGCGTGTGTGTGTGTGCACTAGCAGGACCTGAGAGCTCAGTCAAACAGAGGCTCTGCTGTGTGGATTTTTACACACAAGATATATCTTTTTCTTATTATTTTCCCTCCCTTTTCTTCTTTTTCTTTGCACTGCAGCAGCATGGAGGATGGGATGCACATACTGTACCCAGAGGTTACTGCCTCCCCTCACTAGAGTGGAATGATAATGAGAAAGCATGCAGGCGGAATATTCATAGGCTGTCACATTACTGCGATTCTTGAAGAGGGGAGTGCATACACCATGGGGTGTGCTGCAAGAGAGAGATATGTGAGGAAGTCCAGGTAGGCTCCCTGAAAATGTTTGGCCAGGCACCTTGATTACTATTAATTTTATTCCTGCCTGGAGGGAAGAGATGCAGACAATTTCTATTCATCTTTAATCAAATTAAAACTAAAAAAAAATAAATAAATGTCATGGCCGCACTGAAACAAAAAGGTGCACCTGTTGCAAAAGACTGGAGTTTGTAACTCAGAAGTATATAAAAAGGGACATACGGATATATTTAGAAATGTAAAGAAAATTAATTCACATATAATTTGAAAATAATACTAAAAGAAGTGACTTTGTAATTGTGTGTGAATAAGTGTTACAGATGCGTGCTATAAACAAAATGTATTCAAGTGAAAAATGGTAATTTATCTAAAGACTTAATAAATAAAAATCTTTGGAACAGTTTTCTTTCCCAGCAAAAATCCCACATACACATTTAAATTAAATAACCTCTTACCTTGAGGTTCTCTATGTTGAGGGTGGCCGACTGCTCCATTTTCCGTCCTCATCTGTTTCTTACATATTTCCACAAAGTTGTTACAAACGAGATTTCAGTCCCGCCTCGGGTCCAAACAGCTGAGGAGAGCCCCGTCGTTTCATAGTAAGAGCTGTTTTCGTTCTCAACCACGTCTAAGCCGTTAATTAAAGGCGGCTCGTTAATGGCTATCAGTGCTTAACGAGTGGCAGGTGTGCAGATCCAGGTGCTCACCTCGGTTATCCACTTTCCAGTCATTCGCTCCTCTTCAAAAACTCAGCCGCCAGTAAGTGTGACGTAATCACGCACAGCGTTTCCTCTACAGGATTTCAAAATAATCATCAAAAGTGAGCTACATTTGGAAAAACAATAAGGGTGCCTAATTTTACACTTATTGCTACTTCAGCAAAAGAAATGCTTAAAATGTCTTTAAATACCTTTTGTGTGATTTACACCCATGGATATATTTCAAGAACATGAATACTGAACCATGAATATAATGTAATACTGTTTTTCTTTGTTTGTTTTTTTTTAGCTCAGGGAAAATCTTCACAAACCCTCCAAAATTCCTGGTTGTGAATTTTTTTCCCTAACTTTTCAAGGATTTTTTTTTTTTTTTTGGTGGAATGATTGTAGAGCAAACATTCAATTTTTTAAGACAACTTGATGCATAACTTTGAATTTATTCTACAGTGTTAAAATACATACATGCAAATTCGAGTATACGCAAATTTTCCCACTAACAATTAGTTAATTGTTTCTTAAAATGTATGTCAACTGCTTTTTGTAGCCGTCATCGAGCTTCTTCCACAATACTGTCTCAATATTTGATGACTTCATGGCGAGATTGTCAGCGTTCATTTACATTGTCTGGTTTTCTTTGTATGGATCTGACTTCTGAGAAGGCCCTTCGCAAAACCTTCCTCCTGCTTCATTCGAACTGAACACACTTTTGATGATGGGCCTTTTGATGCATCATCAAAAGGCCCATCATCAAAGTTAATGCCATTAACTTTGCCCACACTTTAATCGTCCAACTGTTAATTTCAGGTCAAGTTGAAGAAATTGGAAGTAGTCTTTCTTCTTCATTATTCCTTCCACTTTGTGCAGTGGGCCAGCACAACTGACAGCCAGACACACCCATAGCATAATGCTACCACCATCATGCTTGACAATTGGTGTTCTTGTAGTAGCTCAATCTGCGTCTCATCCGATCATACGGCTTTAATGCATTTTATTGTGAAGGTCCCGGCTCAGGTTATATCCGGATTACCGCGGTGAAATGTGTTTCGCTTCATCAAAGCATCATCGTGGCTCACTTCCAGCGGCTGCGGGTTGGAAACGCACGCTGGCACGCGCGCGCCCACGCACCAAAAAGTCACAATAAAAAGTGTATTTATATCGCAAACAGTGCTGATTGCGCATTTTCATAAATACTCTAAAAGTGATGATTTATAAATTAGACTTAATTTTTTTCCCCATTTTTTGTGAAATGTCGCACCCTGCAGGAAGCTCAGCCACACGCAACTGGAGACTGAAATACAAGTAAAGGTTGTATTTACAATCTTTGTATTTAAAAAGCTCAATCAAAAGATTGAGCTTTTTGTTTTACACCTTCACGACCCTGAACGAATTGTTTATTATACAATATTTGGCTTTTAAAAAAAAACGTATCTATTGTTATGTAAAAGGAAAGTTGGTGGAATAACTCAAAAATAAATAAAACACAAATCAAACACGTGCAAATGTTCTACCACATTCACCAAGCAGAGGACTGATGTTTTATTTAATTTGCTGGACCATTTCGCTGATTAAAGTGGTCGTCACGGCAACCTGCTGCAAAGTGAGATGCGCATCTCCATAAAGCTCTTCAGAAGAAGGAAACACAGTCATGGTAGAGGGCTGCTATGCCTTTTTAGACCAGCAGATGGCATGACTCCCCACCTCAACAATAACTATCTAAACTTTCTCCTCCAGAACCTCATTTATCTTTGTACCAAAATCATTTGTTGCTTGACGTTTTTGTTTTCTTACAAATGGCATTAACTTTGGACTGCTTATATATTTTGAGGTGGGATTGAAAAACAAACAGTATGTTAGTAGGTGTACTGAAACATACTAAAACATACAGTTTAGACATAAAAAAAAAAAGCAAACAAACAAAAAAAAAAAACAATCCTTTGTCTGTCCTAGCAGTTTGTCATTGAAGGAGCTCCAGTTCTGCAACAGCTGTGAGGGATGGGAGACATCATCAAACAGTGATGTTTTATTTTAACCAAGCAAGTGTGTAGTCATACATAATATTTTATGTCTTTTCATATTAAATATACATGTAAAAAAAGGTCATGTTATATAAGAACAAACATACAGAATTCTGTGAACCCTTATATTCTTTATTCAACAGCCTTTTCAGTGATTATGTCGGTCATAACATGGCTACAACACAACAGTATTTATAAAAATGTCAATGTTCTGATGTTATAATCTAATATTTTTTGACAGCGTGAACTGCATTTTTTTTTAAACCGTATGTTGTACTAATCGAAATGGCCAGAAATATACCAAATGAAATATAACTACTCTTGTCTGCAGATGTGACAAGGTCTTGTAGTAACGTTTGTCGGACGATAGGGGGAAGCACCGACCCTTCTAGCGATCATAAAAGTTCCGCGCTCGACTTTTGAAGGATTAACAATCGACTGCCGACCAGCCAATTCGCCGTCGCAAGGATGTCAGACTCGAAGCAAATGATTGCACCTAAAAGGTATTTATATGAACTGGTTTTTATCCAATCACTCACATGTGCTTACATATAGAGACTAATTTGGTGATAATTTATGTCTGGAAAAAAAATATACATGTATATTAAATCATATACACAAATTGTCATGATGTAACCGTGATGCGTTTCTCCTTACAATCACGTTTACATTGATGGCTCATTATTAGATTTTGTTTTCTTGTATGAACTGTGTTTTAGTGCTAAAATAGCAGCTGGAGCTGTTGTGTGCGTTGAGAGTGAAATAAGAGGAGACGTCACCATCGGTGAGCCTTTTTTTATTATTATTATTATTTTGATACATATTTGCTTCGTCTTTACTCCAATCGTCATAGTTTGTACCAACATGTATGTATTTATTTATTTTTCTCTCTCTTCAGGTGCCAGAACAGTCGTCCACCCAAAAGCTCGGATCATAGCCGAGGCGGGGCCCGTTATAATTGGGGAGGGTAATCTAATAGAGGAGCAGGCTCTTATCATTAACAGGTAGGTGCGTGTGTGAATGTGCTTGAAATTTCAATCTTTAATTCGTTTTAATCTGCGTTGTGTCCGCAGTTACCCTGAGAATATAATGCCAGACTCGGAGGGGGTTGAGCCTAAAACGATGATCATTGGTGCCAATAATGTGTTTGAAGTCGGGTGCGGTATCCTTTACAGTTCCGGTATAGTTAGTCTTTAATTAATCCATCATGCATATATTGGTGACCCAGTTAACTGTGCAGAAATACTCCCCTCCCAAAAAAAAAAAAAAAACCTTTCAACTGCTGCTAATACAGAAGTAATTCACCAGGGGTCTCCAGAGAGCTAAAAAGTGCCTATTTTTCTTTATGTATCCTGTTTAAAATTCTTCACTCTGTCTCAGTATCCCAAGCTTTGAAAATCGGAGATAACAATGTGATTGAGTCCAAGGGTGAGTATTGATTTCATATCGTTTTGTCAAGGCCTGTCAGTCAACCATCGCTAAACCCCTTTCAGAGCTTTGAAAAGGATTCGAGTCCCTTCAGGCCTCTTCACATTTTGTCACTTTACAATCGTAAACATTGTCGTAGTTTCAGGTGATAAGACCAACACAAAGAAGTGCAGTGTTGCGAAGCGGAAGAAATCTAAATCTGAAAAGTGTGGAAAGCATTTACAGCCTCTTCTATTTGGCAACAGTAAATCAAACTCGGCCTTTTTGCAAGAGAGAAACGAAGAAGGACAAGAAATGTCCCATGTGCTGTTCGGTCCATGCCATGTAGGAGATACAGCGAACAGAGAGAAGAAGGTCAGTTGTCCAAGATTGAACTTTTCAGGCCATTCCAAGCTTGATTCTGTAGCTTAGCAACTACAAAAGTTGCTCAATAACAGATATGCGAGTTCTCACTGGACTGTGACGGTGTAAAAAAAAAACCCTGACAGATACAGAGAAGAAATATAATTGACTATAAAATATTTGATAGGATACTTGGATAGGCATGGAGTTTGTATAGGAAGGTAAAAATATGTGTGCATAAATTCTGCTTCTTTAAGTTTTCGGCTTGCTTCCAAGACTTTCTTGTTTTCTTTCAACAGAAATGGTGAAATGTTGTTTTACACACAACAGATAAAGATTATCTGAAAGTTATGTCTTGAAGACATTAGGCAGCAAATCCTGTAAAAACCCGAAACTATACCTGGCCGCTTTAAAACATTAGATGAAAAAAACATTTAATAAGCCAGTACAGCAAAATCTTAATTCTGACACAACAATAAATGGACAAGACTAATTATCTTACTTTCTATTGATTTTCTGGAGATGCTTTTTCCATTTTTATTTTATTTATTTTTTTGTTATTTAACCACAGCTGATGTGGGGAGAAACGTGATACTGACCAGCGGCTGCATCGTCGGCGCGTGCTGCCAGGTGAACACGTGCGAAGTCGTGCCCGAGAACACGGCTCGAGCTGCATCAGGCGCTTGCAGAGTGAAAAGCCGCAGGTCTGTACCTCTTCAGTCCAGGCAGGGGAAGAGCCTTGATGGCTTTGTGTCGAGGTTCTGAAAATAGCAATTGTTTCGTTTCACAGCCACAGACCCTGCAGCTCGACTTCCTCATGAAGATCCTTCCCAACTATCACCACTTGAAGAAAACTGTGAAAGGAAGCGGCACGCCTTTAAGAAACTGACTTGATGACGGCGTCAAAAGAAATCGCAGAGAAACTAGCAGCTGCAGTCAATCAGGATCGTTAGTAAGATCTGAAAAAAAACAGAGACACTTTAATTTCACACTTTATGCACTTTTCTATCATCTAAGTGTGTTTGCTTTGCCTCTATCACCAAAAAATAACCAAACCACACCTCTGCTCTTTTTACTTCTGGATCAGTGTTGATTTTTTTTTTTTCTTGAAGTTTGAAAGTATTTGCACTTGAAGTCATAACTGTGCAAGGGAAATCATTGAAAAACTGAAAAACATTCCAATAAATATTCAACGTGAGATTACGATTCTTGGATGGCCTATGCTTTATCACCACAAGATGGCACTGTTGAGCAACAGTCTCCATCCTGTCTGCTTTTTAAGATCTTTTGCCTCATCTGGTGATACATCGTATCAAACTGAATATGAGGGTATTTTTAATGCCGCTAAATATAGACCACAGGTGTACTTTTTTTTTAGCTGAAGTTCTGATCCAAAAATAGTTTCTGCAGCTGACACAAAGAGCTGCTGTATTTTTGATCAGGAGCAGTTACTGTGTAACAGTGATGTCCCCTTTTGTGGATTTGATGGCAATTTGTCCCCCTCCAAATTGAGTACCACTGGGAGTTCTGCAAGGCTTTTATATTTATATATATATATATAGATAATTGACACGGGCGTGGTTGTGACTTGCAGTTTTGAGTTAAGCTCCCTGGGGTGGCACTCCCATCTGTACCACACACTCGCCCACTTGGATGAGGATGGATGCTTGAAGGAAAGCAGCGTGTCACCGTCTGGAACACCTGATAGAAAAGGTTGGATGTTGGAGTTTCCAGGGGCTCAAGGAAAACAAAGGTTTTAAGGGGCATCATGTCGTGCTCAGTGAGCAGAGCCCTCCACAGTACAGCAGTCCCTCCTCCCCCTGTTGGAGACCCGCAGCTGGTGTCGCTCTCTGCCAATACTCATTTGGACATGTCACCGTGGAGTCCCACGAGGAGTGCGCACCAACCGGGAGCTAATTATTTCTGCGGAGGAGTGCAGCCGGGGCCACGTCTAGGCTCCTCATCGTTTTAATTTGGAAAGAGGGTTGCAGGGGGTAAGGCTGGGGGGGGATGCTTGTTGCTAAAGCCTCAGTTTACTTTAGCAGGACAAGAAAGACAGATGCTGCACACAGTTGCACGGATGTGCAGAGTGATAAGGGCGTCATGGGGTGCTTGTGTGGCCTTTTAATCTGCACTGGCAAAACGTCTGAGAGGATACCAACCCAAGCCAGGAATCTGAGAGGAAGTTCAGAAGCTGCTCTAAATTTGGAGGGAGCTATTTATACCCTACTTTCTCTGCGTTGCTATATTGTTGTGAAACTGAATTAGTCACTTTCAACAGGTTTTTAAAGACGCCTCTACGTCCAGGTGTGGGAGTTGGGGTCGGGTTGTTGCTTTACTTTCCATAAACGTATCACTTAGAATTTGGCCATACAAATATGCCAATCAGGATTTGTAACATCAATATTTTCCTTTTACAAGCAGAGATACAGTGCCTCACAATGGAGCTCAGCTCTCTTGAGTATTTTTTTTAAGTAGTGGAATGTTACAGCCAACGTATAAACCTACATAATGTTGTTCATCATTGCACAGTGGAAGAAAGGAAATCTGAAGAGTGAAGCTTTTCCGTTCAGCCTCCTTAATCAATAAATCCTAGCGCAGGCTCAGCCAGGTTGAACTGAAAGCATCTGTAAACATGTCTTTTCACTTCTTGCCACACTTTGAACTAGATTTAGGTCTGGACTTTGACTAGGCCATTGTAACTCAAATGCTTTGATTTAAACCAGTTCATTATTAGCTCTGGGTTTATGTTTAAGTGTTTGTTCTGCTAACAGGACTTAAATTTTATAGTATACAGGTTTTGTTCTGGCTGGATTACCTGTCTTGCGATGTTGTCTTGTATCACCTTGTCAAACACCTTATCGCTAACATGTCAGCCGCCTCCCTTTATCTTCGTGATGTTTTTTTTTTGTTGTTTTTTTTTTTCAGAAATGTTTTCTCAAAAACCTCTGGGTCCTTCACAGAAACAAAGCTGCATTTAAACTCAGATTAAATCCTTCACATCTGGAATTGATCTACTAATCACATGACTTCTCAAGGCAGCCGACAGCAATGAGTTTTATTTAGAGGTACCAGAGTGAAGGTTGTTTTTTTTTTTTGTGCTTCATTATTTGAGAAAATAGTTAAGAAACTTTCACTGTTTTTCTTCTACTCCAGGTTTGTGTTGGCGTCCAACATAAAAATCTAAATGCAATACATGGAAGTTTGTGGTTGCATCATCACAAAACGGGTAAGAGGTTCGATGGGTTTCAGCACCTCTGTTGGTGATATGATATGCCTGGAGCTTTTAGCATTTTAACCACAACGTCTCACCATAGAAACAGTTTTCTCCTCTCTTTGTCGCACTATCATGGTGCTTTGAGCAGCTCACTCTCCTCCGCAGCCCGTCCCGCTCACAGGCCACCAGTTGCTTTGGGAGGATAAAGGCTTTCTGACAGCTGACCTTTACATCCAGGTCCACTCCACCTTTTAAAACTGAAATGTGACCTATAGGCCACAGTGATTTCCATTGCAGTCCCACAGAAATAATTAATCACATGACAACAGGAACCCAGAAACCACTGGATATTATACCTTTTTAGTCAGCACGGCTCTACAGGAAAAGATTTAACTAAAGTTACCTGACTGCTTTGAAGGCAAAACCTCTACAGATTTTCCTACATTTTTTTCTGCAAGTCCACTGCAGGTTTCACATTTGCAGATTTCACTCGAAATCCTGTTGTAAAATTGGACGCAGTGTAATCTGAGCAATTCCACTTTTCAATACTCATGTTAATTCAAAAGCTGTGAACATATGTGAAGACATATCCCATATCTACATTCTATACCAGGTGATAATTAGGTCATTTCAATAAATAATGACAATCTGTCATTGAAACCAATAATTAAGGGATATTTTAAAATTTCACCTAATTATTAGGGAAATGTAGGTGTTGTGAGTGATATACGTATTAATTATTCTCTTTATTACTGTCAACATATCTTTGATTACATTATTTCAAAACATCCCCACATCAAAATATAATTTCCCTCCTATCTGAACAATGCTTTTAAAAACCAGTCAGTTAATGTTGGTGCATGACTGTTAAAATAAAATAATGTTCTTTTAGTATTATGACATTAAAACAGTATGTTGTGGTTTTTTTGACTGCTATTTTCTGTTTTATTATTATCCAACTATTACTACAGCGTATAATTTTTTCCGAGGATATTTATATATATTTTACATTTTATATTGGAAGCCATATCTCCAAGTTAGCGCCGGTCACATCAAGACTACTAAAATTGCAAAAAAAAAAAAAAAAAAAATGGCAATAGATGCTGTAAGTAAAGGTTAATAAAACATTTCTAACTATGTTTCGAAACTAAGCTGCAGAAAGCAAACATGCGCTTTCAAATGCAAATTATTCCATGAGCATTAAAGTTGCTGAGAAGGACAAAGACTCCAGGGAACTGGTTTTACTTTAACCTTTTATTGGTTTCTCTGTGCAACGCGGAAGAACATATAACTTTACATATCCTGCCTTTGACCTGCTTTCAGACGTTTCGACTCTCAGGCAGTCGAAAAGAATGCTATATTGCTTTGCATAGGTGTGTGTGTGTGTGTGTCAGCGTTTGGGAATTCAAGCCTCAGAGACATGCTTAACAATACCTTTGGTCACCGCTTAACCCTCACCGTTCACTGGACCATAAAATCTTAATGTACCATCTAATGACAGCTCAACTGTTGCCTCTTATTTGTGTTTCTGAACAACGAAAGTACTGCGGCTCTTTCCATATTTGACTATGTGGATATGCGCTGTAATTTTATATGACTTTAACTTGGGATTTGTCATATTTGAGTCATCAAGGGTGAATTCATGTGGAATCGGTGATGCAGTATTACGCATTAGGGTTTACTGAAAACAGTAGATTTCTTTTTAGCCTTCTGCAACTAACATCTCAAGGCGTTACAAATAAATCCATGTTTCTACCTGGACCCAAGTTGTTGACTTGTTCTTGAGGAATTATTTCCTGGCAGAAACCTGATGGGAATGGCAGTGAACACAGCATCAACAAAAATGTTAGTTGGCAGCAACTTCACAACAAGAAAAATTATTTTAGCTACATTAGAGCGTCTAGTTTGCTGCAGTGCATTTTTTAAAACCTGTGTTTTAAGTCACACCAGTTGCATGGCCTGGGGATTTTAAATCACTTTGATCCACCCTGAAATATCTTGGTTAATTAAAGGCAGTAAAAATTAGCGCAGATGTACATTTCCCCTAAAGTTTGAATATCAATATGTGCACCATGAGCGTGGCTATGCATCTTTTAGTCAGGGACAACTGTACTCATGAAATCTGGTTCTAACAATTCATAGTTCATTGTCATTTCCTGAGGACAGGTGGACATGCACATGCCTTTACCTTAGGGCAATTTACTTGACGAATTAACATAACATGCATGCGCTTTGACAATGGTAGGAAGGCAGGATATACCTGAAGAGACTGTATGCATGTAAACTCCATAGGATGACATTGGCCTCAGGCAACAAACCACATATCTGTACCTCACATTGCTCCTTTATTTTATTTTTTAAGGGGGGCTCAAATTCTGCCAAAAAAAATAAATAAATAAAAAATCAAAACTACAAAAATAAAAAATAAAAACTCTTAAAAAAAGAACCTGCAGCCCTGACTCCAGTCACTGATGTGAATCTGGTTGCTACAACCTGGAGAAAAACAAATTCACAGGAATGTCAATAATCAAGTACCAGAAATGTGATATACACTCTTTTCACATCAACAAGGCATTCCTTCCCGATGTTTTACATATAAAAAGTCATGCCATAGAGGGTCAAGACCTTTAATTTAAACTCTTCCTCCTCTTAACAACTACAACACTGTGAAACCCAAATTTGGTTCTCGTAGGTTTGAGACTTTTCAAAAAATGTTAAATTTAGCACAGTGAGCCTCAAACAGTGGTGCAGGGAGGCTTTAGCTGTCTGAATCCTCAATATATCTACATCTCTCTTTCTTTTTTTCTTTTCTCTTGTCATCTTTTGTTTCTGTCATAACAAAACCGCAGACTGGACATCCTTTATTTTCCCTTTGTTTCAACAGTTTTGCAGGTTTGCATGTCTGCAGAACTTATTGGAATAGTCAGTGGGCCTCACTTCCATGTTGTACTAGTTTGGACAATCTGAACAAGAACATTACAGAAAGGCTGAATTAGCAGATTAGCATTTTTGTAGGTTAAAAAAAAAAAAAAAAGAGGGTGAAATGAAGATATCACAAATGCCCAGAAAAGCATTTACTGGCTTGTTGGCAGAGTCTTGTTATATTGGCTGTAAACAACCTGCATCTACGGAGAGACAAAGAGGTGTACAACTTAAATTTTCCAAGCAAATGTTTGTCGTTACTGTTTTTGTCATACAAAGATTTGGCTGTGAAAACTCCCCGCTGAAATACCAAACCTCCGAAGGCCAATTAGAGGAGGTCAATCTGACCATAAATCGCTCATTAGTGATCTTACGGGAAGATCAAAGGGCACTACGGCATAGAGAGAGGAACACTGAAATTTAGTAAGTCAAAGGAATGGAATGGCCTGGCTCAAAAACCAATGAGAGACACTTACCACACATTTCTTCTAAAGGGTAAGGAGTGTTTCTCAGCCAAAAGCTGAGCTGCTGTCATGTTCTTAGCCAGACCTGCCTGTTTTACAGCTGACCTCTGGATGGACAAGTTTCCCACTCCCATGTGTTTTTTTTTTCTTTCTAATCATAAATGATGTGGTTAGTTCTTTAAAGAACCGCACTAAGCCTCTTGGGCATGTAACAAAGACAAAATAACGCATAGACCAGATATTTTTGAGTCATCTGACTGCCAACTGAGTGAACTTTAAGAACAGCAGGTGTCCAACCTCAGGGATCCACCGCAGGTCAATACATTGGCAATGTGTCATGATAGATTCTTGTTTCTGTGCTCATATCAAGCTGGCCTTTTAGCTGTGAGTCAGTGATTCAGATCATAGTATTGGAGAATGTGATTTTGTGTCTCAATCTCCCATATCTTTGTCCTTGTTGAACTATTTATTTACAGTGAACTGAAAAAAAAAATGGGGCCCTGAAACTAAATTATACTTGACAGACATTCCAATACATGTGCAAAAGCAAAAGGTATCTTGATCTGTAGAGTCTGACAGAAGAAATTGTTGATGTCTTACTGACATTTTGGACAGTAAGTCACTAGTCTCCAACACTAACGTCCAAAACCAGCAGGACTTCCACAAACTTTAACACATTGATATTTTTCCCGTTTTACTACTCATGTGCATTTCTGACCATTTGTGCCTCATGAAATTGGTTGCACATACAGTATTGTACAACTTGTGTTAGCAAGAGTGTTGCAGAAAAATACATTCTTGTCATATTTTATGTAGCTGATAGTAGTTAATCTGGTCAATGAGCACAACAGTTAGAAAATCTTAACTTTTTTGCCAGGTCAAGTTTGTCTGCTGAGGTGGAACTCCACATAACGTTGTAAGATTTCCTATTCTACTGATTTTATAACCCTAGTCATTAGTTCTAAATGTGAGTAATAATACATAGTTTTATTTATTTTATTTTAAATAATATTTATTTTATTATATATATATATATATATATATATATATATATATATATATATATATATATATATATAATTCTACTGCTTTGTGTCAATAAAATAAATTGAAAATTGTGGCATAACAGGATAAAACAAAACAAAAACTTGTCAAATCAATGTATAAAAAGCAAATAAAACTACAGTACTTTGTACTTTTAAAGATTCGAAGAAGGTTTGACTCCTTAAAACCACAGTGTGATTTAATTAGGGCTGGTTTAAACTTTGTAACGGCACTATATATTTTTGAAAAAATATGCATGGTTTCCTTTGTTTCCCTGTCATGTCTGAAATGAGAAAGCACCCTGACTGACACTGTGCTCTGCTCAGCTACTGCAGATAACGCACAGATATCTTCATGTAAGGCTTGGCCTCGTCAAAGCTTGCTGACATGTTACCCAGGACACCGTGACCAAACTCTCTCCTCGCTGCTCCTCTTTCTCCAACCCTTTTCTCCGTGCGTGTGTGTGTGTTTTTATGGGGGTTTGGGGGAGACCACCCTCTCTCTCTGAGCATCAGACCACACAGCTCAGCTCTGAGACCTGTCAAACACAGCTGGGACATCTCCCCCACTCCCCCACTCCTCCATTACCCCCCCCCAGATCCCCTCTCACCTCTCCTCCCCCACATTGCTCCCCAGACTCCAGCAGGAAGCTTTGATAACGTGGTGGTGAACGGCAAACGGGGGGAGATTTCCATTTTTATCTGCTTCGAAGACTCCGACAGCCTCCCTCCTTCCCATCATCCCCAACTGCCTCTCATCAGCATAAAAAGACTCCGCCATGTCCCTTCTTCATTGTGCCTGCTTCAGATGAGGCGTAATTGATATAGACATGATTGGGGAGGAGCAAAGAGGAGAAATATCCGAGACTGATCCACGACGACTATTTTTTCCTCTTTCCTTTTAGAGGTGCAAGTGCAGCAAAAAAAAAACCAAAAAAACAAAACAAAAACAAAAAAAAACCCTGCCTTTCTTTTTTTTCTGTTTTTCAGTGCCGGCTGTCAAACGAAGTGAGCGTCTGTCCCGTGTAATAAATGTCACCTAAACGTATAGTCAAGAACTTGAACTTGCAGAATACAGAGTGAGGCAGCTGCTCAAAATAAATGTTTTGATATTGGGGAGCGTTTGAAGGTGGCTTGTCACCTGACGGCTGCTGTTAAAGGCTGTTTGTTTGCGCCTTTTGCTGTGTAGACAATAACAGGCGCGCCTGTAAACTTTACAGTGTTTTCTCATCTCTGCCGTGGGTTGAGACATCACTTCCAGGAGCCTGGCTGCTTCTGCACTCAGAAATCATAAATCAAACAGACTTAGGTGAGCTCACATGGCGGGATTACTACGAGCAAGGCTGTCTAAACACCTCGCAGGTCTCCAGGTCTGACTCGCACAACCTACCTGAAATGCATACAGTCCATTTCAAAAGAAATAGGGGACATTAGCGATGTTTAGCAGTTTGAGACGATGAACACACATGAAATGAATTAAACAATAAGGCTGACAGCTGTTTGTGTCTACTGATGTTTTCTTCTTTACAGATGATGGATTGTGCTGAATACTGCATTTGAAAGACGCTGAGGTAGCACATGTGCTTGTCTCATGATACCATATTTATGATGAACGTGGTCATGCAGCCTAGTTAAAGGTTAGACAATAACCACGCTTAGGTGTGGTAAAAAAAAATAAATAAATGATTCACTCTTTAAACAGGCTGATGTGGAGTTTGCATAAAGTTTGATTGCTTTTCTTGAGAAAGTCAGACCTACAAAAACAACCAAGAATCGGTAAAGTAAATTGAGAAATCTATCATATTTTAACTGTTTCTTACTAGGTCCGTTTTATAATACATTCTATCGCATTCTTGAACATTTATGATACTGCTGTGGCCCAAAATGAAAATGAGTTTGGCACAACTGTTCAAAGAACATTTATGTGTCAGAACGGCCCAGTCAAAGTCCAAACGTATCAAATCAAAATGGTCATTGGTCAAAATTTCAGCTTCTAGATGAATGAAGCATGTATCACAAAAGACTCAAAAGTAGCACCACGGTATAAAGTATTGATTTATGATGGGGGTTTTTTCATATTTTTATTTGTACAAAAATATTTTAAACGCACGTTGCCACTTTCTTCCTATTCACAGAGCAAATCCCGCAGAGTTAAATCAACACCATGCCGACTCTATAAAAATTGGTGTTGATTTAACGCTTTCAGAGTTGCGCGCAGTGTTGCACTATTTTCCAACCATTGCAGAGGTCGCCAGTAAAATCCACTGGAGTTTGGTTTGAACGAAAATCTCAAGTTCAAAAGAAGTTCGCAGCATTCGCAAGGAGACAACAGAAGCAATAACTCGTCGCCCCTTTTTGTCCACAACCCCTCGACTCAACAACTAATAACAACAACAAATAACCACATAAGCCAGCGCCTCAGGAGAATATTTCAGGAATGTTTCAGTCACTAAAATAACATCCAGCTGGCCCAAAAGGTGATGGATGCAGATTGTGAGCTCCCCTCCCACCGCCGCAGCTCTTCCAGCGGTGGATAAATCTCCATAAACGCCGCTGCGGCGCATCCTCCAGCCCTCTACCCCACCCAGAAACCCCTCCCCTCTCGTCCTCCCTCGCCTCCTTCCGCGTGGAGGGGACGGACGTTGGGATGGGAAGAGAAGTTTGCCTGCGGCGCGCTTCGCTCAACATTAAACTGTATTTCATTTTAGGGGGGGGAAACAGCAACAAGAGGAGCCCCGCGGTGAAGCTTTCCAGGGAATGCTGAGGGGAATATCCGAGAGCCGAGACGCACGCGCCGCTCACAGCTGACCCCCCCCTTTTTTTTTTTTACCGACTTCCTTTGATTCAATATAAAGCGAGAGAGAAACCGTTTAATGTCTCCGAACTAAAGGGAAGAAGTAAAAGGCTCGGGTCCAGTCGGAGGGTGCTTCTTAATTCAATTGTGCGGAGGAAGAAGACGAGCGGAGCGACACGAGAAGAAGAGAAGACGACCTTCCGAGTGAGGAAAAAAACAACAAAGAGTCCGACTCAGAATGAATAGCAACAAAATAGAGAAGGAAAACGAGCAGAGTGAATTCACCAACCACGAAGAGGAGGTACGTACACCGGCGCACCTGGAGCTGCTGCGTTTTAACTCTCAATAATAATCGGGAATTTCCACTTCATTTTTATTTTTTATTTTTTTTTAGCCTGATTGTCCGAAATGCTTCCCTTTAACTCGGAGTTTCTATCTAAAAGTTTCACTGTTCCTCCTGATGCGAGCGGGTTCCCCCCCCCACCACCGCCCCCACGTTATTCTTCCATATTCTTTACAAAGAGAAACAAGCTGATTTATTTCGGTGTTAAAGTAGAAATGTGAACTTGGCTGGACAAATAAAGGTGATGAACTCCAGAAACGAGGCGGAGAAAACCTGAAAGACGCGGTTTTTCCCACATTCCGCTCTTGTCCACCGCTCAACCTGTCCCCGCAAAGTTTTTGCCTCGGTTCGTGACGTCACTGTCCATATATAGTAGTGATGAGTTTTCGACTCAGGTATTTTGTTTATTTTATTCTATATTGACTGCAAAAAAGGAAAAAAAAAGAATATATATATATTTTTTTGTTTTTGACCACTCAAAAGAAAGCAAAAGTATTTGAAGTATTTTAAGGTAAAAACAAATTCCTCAGTTTCTTATTGTTAGTTTCTAGTGAGGATATCTAATTGCCTACTTACTTACACATAATCTTGCAAGCTCACTTCCTGGATTTAGTAATTAGTGCTTGTGCATCAGGCTGACAATGAGATGAAAATTAAATG
Organism: Poeciliopsis turneri; assembly: GCA_922788865.1. Lineage (NCBI taxonomy): Eukaryota > Metazoa > Chordata > Actinopteri > Cyprinodontiformes > Poeciliidae > Poeciliopsis > Poeciliopsis turneri. Next base: position 191,481 of record CAKLNU010000430.1, read on the forward strand.
CTTAAAAAATACTTTAGTCCAAAATCGTCATAACTTTAATTGTATTTATTTTAGATGTGTTTCTTCATCTGTATTTGTTTTGTAATGAATAAATACAACACGTCTGAGGTGTAGACACGAAGCATCTCCTCCTTGTATCAAAATGTAAAAAAAAAAAAAAAAAAAGAAAGATTTTAAGGCCTTTGTTGCTGATGGTTTTAGGTTTTAATGTTCTAGACATGAATTAATTAATTTGATGATGTTTTAGAGCCGTGTTTATTTCACATGTCTTCATTTGTTCTCAACAAATTGCTCACATTTTTACCCACAGATAACTGAGACAATGTTCATGTAAACATTTTGCAACGGTAACAATAACAGAAGGGGGAGAGGGATAAATAGCCAAACAGGAAGTTTGGAGCGCTAAACACAACTACAAAAAAAAGATTCTGAGCCAAAGTGAATCCGAGTTCAGAGAAGCACAGAGGAGTCATTGAAGTTCAAACAACTGCCTGCTGCTGCAACATGCAGGCAATAACTCTGTTGCATTACAGTTACCTCCCCCATCTAAGCATTACAGAACGATTTGTTAGGCAAAAATGTGAGACAATATTTTCTAATAAAGAGAAAATGACAGTCCAGTTTCAGTAATCTCTGCACAGTCTGGTTCAACAATATCTCTTTTTAGGTTTTTTGAATATGTCTTTGCTTTGGCACAGATGTGTCTCCATCCAAAGGACATAGATTGTTATTTTCGAGCTTGCAAGAGAAAGGTGTATCCAATTATGTTAGATGTTTCCCTTGGAGTAAATCTGATTAAAGCTCGTCACTTTGTAACTGAATAGCCAAACATGCCCGGACTGATGTAATGCCATATTTGGTCCCGAGCTCGGAAAGGTTTCTATAGATGCAGGGAGTTTATGTAGCACTTCTCAGATGAGGTAAAGGATAAGAAATTAAGAGGTTCAGTCTGAGTCTTTCTGACCTCATGAATCGGATTGTTTGACAGATCATCTTCTGGAACGCGGTTCTGTCTCTGCTGGTTGAAGTCGCAGCCATTTTTTTTAAATTCAAAACATACTCAATTCAGCTTAGTTTATTTATATCACAGCAGTTTACAACTGATGTCACTTTACAAGGCAAGCAGGTCAATTCGAGGCTGAATATTTACAATCCAAGTTGGTCCAAATTCAATTGTAATCGAGGCAATTCCTTCCAGTACAATCCATTACAGTATAGTCAGTTCAGTTCTATCCCGAAAACAGTCAAATTCAAATATACCAAACAAACGTGTGAATTTAAGCAAACAGCTTGTTGCCTAGAATCAGTGGCAGTTTGGTCCTGAAAATATTGCCAGTTTGTCCATTTAATTGGATGTGTACCAATTAGGTATTTTTTAATTGCCAGTACCAGGGCCAATTCTTATGCTTATTGTTATTTGTTTTCTGTTTTTTTAGTTAGTTTTTTCTTTCAGTTTGAACTCTTTTATATAATATAATGTTTGGGTATTAGAATATATTCTGTTTTTTTAAAGATGGCAATCAGAGTCTATGGCCTGTTTGACAAATGATCTGGCTCCAGGTCCTATAACTATCTCAACTATAGAAACCCACACACCAAAGATTGTGGTTACTACTATGTGCAGCCACTGTGAATGGGGGGGGGGTAAGTTTTTTTTTTCTTTTTTTTTTACAAAGGGTACACTTGTAGTTGTAATAGACAATAATAAAGGTTTTGTAATATCCTTGTCTAAATTTGACATAAAAATTCAAATTTCTTTTGGGTGTGTTGTTCTTGCATTTGAAAAAAACCCACACCAAATTCTACCACTGCTGTGGTAGAAAAGCTTCTTCAATCAAAGCCCATTAAGAAATTTATAGTCTCAAGTGTAACATATGCACCTATATCATCATCAGTTTTGGATAAAGATGCAGCAATCAGGCTTTTTCTGACCAGTACCAAATTTAGATTGAAATTTTTAGACTAAATAGGCAAAACATGTTTTTTTGTTTCTAGAAAATAAAATTAAAACAAGAGTGATAAAAAGCTCTTAAAACTAAATAACATCAGAATTTTGTGCATTTTGGCTCCAAGCATGACCTTTAAAACCTATATTTGATTCCCTGTCATTACCTCTTCTTGTACTCATTTTAGCATTTCAGAGCTTTGACTTGGAGCTGAAACATTAGTAATGATTCGATTTTTTTTTAACTTTAGCTGCTTTTTTTTTAAAATTAGTTGCCCGATCTGCTTTTTGCAGATCTGGCAACTAATTAAAATTAAATTAAAATTTTGACCACATACTATCAGATATTATGACCTTGACATGTTATAATTTGATAAATATTCCCAACTGAATAACAAAGAGTGATTATTGCAATATTTCTGATGAAAATATTTGTTTTCTTCCGCCTTGTCCCATTTGTTTGATAAATATCTGGACTCTTTCGAAATTGAAATTCCGTGCTGTCGGCGGGCTGCAACACCAGACGAGAACTGTCTGCGTGAAAGGCAGACACAGAGACGGGGAGAGTAATGGCCAGAGGAATCTAATGTTGTAGAAATGTTTGGATCTCGTCCAGACCGACCGAGACTTACATTCACTTGGACGAATTAACATAAGGTTGGACAGGCCCACTCTGTCTTTGCTCTAATGAGTTGTGTTGTTGGTAGCTGCGGGGGGAGGAAAGAGGTTTGAGTCGTTTTTTTTTTCCCACTTGTTCACAAGTGTGCAGACAGATGTAGATGTTTGTACAGTAAGGCAAAGAGTAATGTGAGTTGGGCTTTCTCTGCATCATTTCATAAATTTTCCTTTCCTTGAATCCTAACTGCCCAACTATAAACTGTTACCTTATGAGAGGCAAAGTTCAACAGCCAGGCTGGTGTGACTCTCACATGCTGAACAACATCACGCCCTCCCTCCCCGCTCTTGCACAGCCTGCGCCTCAATGGATCACTGATTCGCACCAGCAAAGCACTGCTGCGAGCTCGGCTCCGTTGCTCAACCTCGCACGCCGTCGACGATGCTTAACGTTTATCTTGCGTGCACCGGCGCTCACCAAACATGGTCTGGCTGCCGGCGAGGTATGCAGGAGGAGGCGTGGGGGCGGGGGGGCTTTAGCTCCAGCAGCATCTGATCTGGAGAGCTGCTGCGATAAGCGCGATTATCAGGTGTTCTGGATGCTTTCACGTTTAGCAGCACTCGCCTGCTGATGAAGTTGAGGTGACGCGCTGGTAACTGTCAGAGATACGTTTCGACCGCGGCTGGTTTCCAGACCTTTTTTGGACAAGACGTTTGGGTTGGACCCTAAAGGAGACTTGTATTAATCTGATATGACAAGGGTTTGATAGAAAGATATGGCATGCATGTTCGCTTATTTTAATGCGGACCGATATTTATGCACACTGAGACTTCAACACACTTTAATGTTAACAGAAAGGTGACATTTAAAGACAAAGGGCAAGCAGAGAAAATGAAGTAAATAAAATGGAGACATCATTCACTTGGCAGCCAAAAAACCTATTCATAGATCATTTTAAATGATGGAACTGATGCCTCTATAATACTCTAATGGTAAAATACCCTCAAATAAAATCAAATACCCAGTTTTCAGTTAATAAAAAAACTTCTAACAACCGTGAATACCTTTTTATTTATTTACAGACAACTGACCTTCCGCATTAAGCTTAAAAAAATGTGACATTACTTCTGGTTGTAGTTATAATGCACCAATCCATAGTCACATGCTGGAATCAATCAGTTTTCTCTATCACTACTAAACATCCTTTTATCAAAGTAAAAGTACTTAAAGCAGATTTCTTTGTCTTACTATAATTCATAACTCAGAAAAATTGTAATCAATCAGATCTCAAGCAAAACTGGAAATTGGTGCAGCTCTAGTCATTGGTATATTAACAGTATCGAGTGGTTTTTAGGATATTATCCCTTTTTTGTTGTTTTTCTCTTAATAGAGAGCTGGAGTAACAACAGGCTCATTTTGGCTTGTTAACTAGTCAGACTATTTAACTAAATGGTGATGTTAAGAAACTTGTTTTTTATCTGGTGTAGTTTTTAAACAAAGTATATTTAATATGAGTTATTCCTTTTGCTTCTTATCAATACCAATTTATTGCCAGGCAGCAGCAGCATGCGGGGGAGTGGCAGCACTTGGTTAAAATTTTATAAAATCGAAGGGAAGAAAACTTTTTATACTTTGACCAACTTCTAAATCAGTTCAAACCTGATCCTTATTCATTTATTTATTTGCAGTTTTGAATGTGTAATGTTTTTAAACCTTAGCATACCTTTATACATAAGTCATATTTAATTAGGAGCAAATTTTTACATTATTTTTGTGGGTTTTTGTCTTTAATTGATACCTTACTAACTAGCAAAGGTAACACAAGACTTTTATTTATGCTAGTTTTTTCCAAATACGCTGGTACAAATATATATATTTTTACAACTTTTTTCATCAAGTAATACTTCAGTGAACAGCTCTGCTCTGTTTTGAGTTTATTCAAAATTAGATAAAAGTTAGGTTCATATGCTTTGATGAAATATTAATGGTGAAAATATTGTAATATGTTCATTTTCTGCTGGTTCACTTCTAACTACTCCCTATATCAAAGAACCTGCATTATGTTTTTTTGTTGTTTTTTTACATATTTCAAAAAGGTTTGCATGAGAAACTTTGTACTTAACAAAAAAACAAAACGAGAATGAACTTAAAAAGAATACCTGGAAATCAGTATCAGCCAGAGACAAACTGATTGGCTGATTCAAGGAGTTTGACTGGATTTCATTAAACATCTTTGAATTCTGGATGGCGAGTTGGAACAGAAAGGAGATTTTGGCTTCTTCTTGGCCTCTTTCACTGTATGCTGACAATCAGTGGAGAAACAGAGAAGGATGGAAAAGGTAAGTGGAGTATATGAAGTGCATCTGATCTCTGCCAGTCAACTGTTGGCTTGAGCTTTCATCTGTTTGTTGTCGGTTCGCCTCTCTATGTCTTATGTCTGCTTAAGTTGAAACCCGATTACCGGGTCGATGTGCCAAGCTTCAGTTTCTGGACAGAAAAGATCACGGCTGTAAAAGTCCCACTAAGTAAGATCCTTGAACCCCTTTAATACCCGTTGAATGTTCTGATAGTTACAGGGAATATCGCACGAACGAGTTCAGCGAACACCCCCCGGGGTGTAATTGGGTTGTGCTTGGCCTGCTTCAGGTATCCCCTTCAACATAGCGGGTCGTGTGGGCAGCAAGCGTGACCGTGTTTTTTTTTTTGTTTGTTCTTAGGTTGTGGGGCGGGGTGAGTCTCGCTGCTGGAGAAGCTCCATGGGCAGCACGGTGGCGTTGGGGACGCATGTGATCCGTGTGCGTGTGCATGTATCTATGAAAAGGGCAGGATGATACGCTAATTCTCTGTGACATGAAACGTTACCTGAGGGAGGGGTTGGCATGATGGGGTGTGAACGGACGGAGAATCTGACCAGACAAAAGATCTACAGTCGCTCGAGCTTGTGACAATTCAAAGAAGACACAAAAGCACAATATTACAAAAATAAATAAGTAGAATAAAACCCTGAGTGAGGTGAGGGTAATATAGACGTCAACAAACCACCTTTACTGCCATACAGAAACCATAAAACCTTGCTCCATCTGACTGTCTGAGAGGATGGAGTTTATTTATAAAAGCCTGAGGGGAATTGTCATCTTATTTTAGCCATTTGTCAGCAGTGCGACAAGAGGTATTTGAAAAGACAACAAGAAAGCAAAGAGTCGTCAGGATAGATGTGAGAATAAAAAAAAAAGTACATATATAATTTATAGTACTGTTTCTTGTCTCCCACTTTTTCTTCTCAGATTAATATATATATCTATATATATATATAGATTTGGTGCTGCTTTCCCTAAAAGACCTCGGCTGTCAGATCTCAGTTTGTTTTGTAGTTAATGATATGATGAAACTGCCCTGTGATGGAGGAAGTGCGAACTTTTTTCCTAGATGTGTGAGACATTTTACCGTCCTTTGTCATACTGTCAGCTTTACTAAATATTACTCACTCACGAGCTATAATTATCCGCCTCGCAGCATGGAGTGTATGCTCTCAGTCTTCACACCTGCTATTGAGATCCTTTTTATGTTCATTACTCTTTCTCAGACTCGTTATTTCATGTAATTTCTCCCATCCATTCATCCATCCTCTGCTGCTGCTTTTATCTCCCTTGCCCTCTGTTTCCTTCCCTCCCGTCTTGCCTTTGTCCCACCCTTTTTCTCCCCTCTTTCTGCCTTTATCTTGTTCTCTTGCCGTTTCCTCCCACTTTCCCTCGCTCCACCCTGGCACCGTTTATAATTTGCCGAGCTATCTACTCCCATCGTTTCCATCCTGCTTGCCCCTATTAATGTCCCAGTGGACGTACCCCTTATCCTTTATCGGGCTGTGGGGTGAAAGATGTCGGAGATCAGCGGCTGGTTTTGGCTTGTGGAAGTTGAGGAGGGACTCCAACCGGAAGGAAACGCCGTACCGATGACCGACAACTCTCCCTCCTCTTTTTCTGATCACATGATCTTTCCAGTGTATCCAATTTGAAGTCCAACCAAGGCCTACATTAGCTCCAGCACCTCAACAGATATTGGCAGATATTGGCAGTCAGCCTTAAAATGCTTGAGCCTTTTATTGCATTTGCAGCATCTTACTGTTTTGAAGATGACAGTTTTTACTTTGCTTACAGAAAAGTCAAATATATTCAGTGGACCCCTGCTAAATCGCAGTTCATTACTTGGGGTGTTTTCTGGGGAAAGTAACTCCTTATTTGCAGAATATTTGCCTATTTGTGAATATTTTCATCAAGCACATCTAAAATGCAGCTTGCTAAGCTGAAACACAGAGGAGCTACCTGTCACGCTATTGGTTGTCGTTTAAGAAATATTTTAGCTTTTTACGGTTGGCTGTGTTCTCTAACACTATTTTTCTACTCTATTAAAAGGCTCAATCTTTAGGTCATAGCCATTAGAGGTATCATGGCACATGGTGAATGATAATAAATACAAACTAATGTATAAATTATAATTAAAGGCTCTCTTGCAATTTATGCAAATAAATGTAAATCAAAACACAAACAAACCTTCAGTACCGTTTGTGAATCAATAACAGTATAAGATGCTTAAGTCAGAAACCAACAGCTCTGGTTAACAGACTGTGATGGATGATGATAAAAATTTGACAAATGGTGACTTGTTTTCACCCACTTTGATGACTCAGGATCTGGTGTTTGTTTTTTTGTGTTTTATTTTTGTCCTTGCTTACCCTCAGCTCATCCATCCACAACGGCGCAAGCGATTTTAGGTGTTCACTTGGTCGACCAGCAACAAAAGGAGAGGCTGACGAACGCTGAAGCGGAGATTAGTTCAAATTAATGAGCCCTTAGGAATTTTAAGTCCATTCGAGGAGACTCATTAGATGTCAGAAAGGAAGAAGAGATCCTGTCACTTCAGAGTAATTTTGATGAGCCCTTAAGCTGACAATCAAGGAATCAAACTGATGTAGGGCTGACAATCTGTGAAAAAAAAATGCATGTTTCCCCTTTCACATGATGCCAAGAAGCTGTTTTGTTGAAATTCAGAGAACAGATTTTTCTAGGTCAGATTATAAACAAAAAAAATTCTTGTGGAGGCAGAAAGAATAGAGCAAAAGAAGAGCAGAGTGCAAGCCTACTAGGTCATTTGTTTTAAATGTCTTTTAAAGGTCAACCTGTTGGAACATTTACAGAGTCTCACTGAGTCGTAATTGTTCGTTCAAAGCACTTGTAGGACTTAGAGAGAGACGGAAAAAAACAGAAGGCATTCTCCACTCTGAGTTCAGGCGTGACGCCTGGAGTGCACTCAGCCTCACAGTTAACCTTTTGCCCCACAAAAACAACCCCAAGTCTAACCTGTGATCTCTGACCCAGAATGGGAAACTTGACCCGCCAAACCCAGATCATTAGCAGACAGAAAGGCTCATCCATTTATGGTTGTTTGACACCTCTCGGGCCTGCAGGCGCTCACTCCTCACGTCTTTTGACGTGGAAGATGAAGAAACAAAGCTATGAGGATGATGAAGAGTGATGCCAACACTAAGCCGTGACAACGGCAGAGGGAGGCGTGTAGCACGACACAGCTGGGAAGTCTTTGATAGCAATGTATCTGATAGTTTAATGGATTTAGTCTATTTCATTATTTACAACATAAGTCAGTGTGAGATTTGGAAAGGTGATGCCCAGAGACACATGTAATGGTGTTGATATCTTTTTAAAATCAGTGCTGTCTATTAGAACTGCACCTCATATTTGAATTTATAGGCATGGCAATATTGTTGTGTGTAATATACATATTGCAAAGAACTGTGATAAATATTGGTTAATTACCTTAATTCATGGCATTAATACAGAGAGTATTATGGCCTGTTTTTGCACTTCCACTGCTGTTTATTTCCTTCATCTAATGACTTAGGGTTTTCTATTATAAAGTGAGTAATGATGTTCACAGTGAAACAGAGTGTATTGGCTGCTGCAAATTTCTCTCTTTGTATCTCTGTCTATTTGCTTGCTCTGCGCTGTGCACAGATGAGTTCATCCAACACAAGTCATTAAATTTAACAACTCTGAAAGCAAAGCACTAGGTTTATTAAACTGCTCACTAATAACTGAAATATGTTGTGACCTAAAAGCTGGCGAACATGCCTACATTAGTTCTACACTTCAGCAAATTGCTCTGCAGAAAAATGGTAACAGGAGCTAGATGTCAGTTTGTTGAAGACTTCTTTAACGAAGGGAATAGCTCCGGGAAACAACCTGCAGATTGACTGGTGACAACAGTCAGCTGTCTTTCAGCCCTGACCCTTGGAGACATAAGATGCAAAGGACAGCCTAAAATTTAAACACTTATATTTTGGACTTCTTTTGAAATATTAGTTAAACCCTGCTTTATGTGACCTCTCTTCTGGTCCAAATATTAATTGTGGCTTATTAACCACTTTTGAATGTGTTTTTTAACTTAAAAATTAATCTAAAATTGATATTGGCACAGCTTAGCAAAACTGTAATTAAGAATTTGGAGCCACAAACTTCTGATTTTGCACAGCTGCACAGCACATAGCAAACAACAAAAGAACTACCGCTAAGGTCTTGTGAAAACTTGCCTAAACTACACGAACCACATAAAACAAATAACACTGAAAACTGAAACCTACCCTTACAATCTCATAAGCAGCGTTATTGGTCATGTTACTTCAGTCAAACTGCTGTAAAATACATAGGCATTCAAATGTAAACATTTAAAGTCAGGAAAAATAAGAAAATATTTTTCTTACTGAAAAAATGGTCAAGTGGTTGTTTCTATTTTTAGGGGTAAAAGATGTGTCCAAAGCCATTTAGTTTGAAGGAAATCCCAGTTTTTTTAATTTGTTTGTTTGATACCTTCGTTCAAGTACGGAGACGGAAATGTGTCGCAATCTTCTCACATTGCAACGAGGTCGTGTCACTCATTCCAGACAGACGGAACAGTCAAAATAGCAATCCATCGCAGTCAAACCAAATATACCAGGGAGTTGCTCTGTTCAGCAATCTATAATGAGGCTTTTCACACAGAGGGTGTAGCAGATTCAACAAAACCTACAGTGGAAGCTGAATAGAAATGACACATTAATAACTTCTGTTGTTTGATTATCGAAATGAATCTTCTTCATGTTGGCTCATCAAATGAAGTTTCCTTGCTGAGAAACCTTGACCTGAAAACAAGTTTTGAAGGGTTTTCTTGGCTTCTTGACACTTTAGCTATCAATAAGTGTAAAGTTAAGTTGTTCTAAATGCTGTTAAAACTAAAGGTTGCAGAATGTTTGCATCGCCTCTTCCAGCCTAAACTGTTGGATCAATTACTGGATCCATGCTTTCATGTCGTTTACATTGAACTCTGATCCTACCATCTGAATGTTGCATCCGAAATTTAGGCACACTGGACAATGTAGTTTTTCATCTGTCTTGGTCCTCCAGTGTGAACTTTAGCCTCAGTTTCCTGTTTTTAGCTCATGGTAGTTGGCCTCAGTGTGGCCTACTCTGGTTGCAGCCCATGTTCTTCAAGGTTCAACATGTTCAAAGGTGACATACTGATGATGTATTTGCTTCAAAAAGGGGTTATTTGAGCTACGGTTGCTTTTCTATCTTCTTGGACCAGTCTATTAGCTTATTCTCCTCTGATCTGTGACTTTAGCAAAGCATTTTCACCCACACAACTGCTGCTCCCTGCATATTTTCTCCTTTTTGGAATATTGTCTGTCCCAGTTGATCAGGAGTTTCTGAAACATTGGCGTTCAAATTGTTGCATTTAGATTCACTTAAATCCAGTTTCTTCATCATCCCAAATCTCAGATTGAATGTCTATAAGTTATCTTTGCCACTTCTAGATGCCTTAATGCCATAAGCTTGATTGCCAGGTGACTGGCTAATTTGTTAGCACAAAACTTTCATTGTAGATTGTAATGAAAACACTTAGAAATGGAGGAAAATACTCTAGTTGCTCTGTCTAAATTTGAGTAAAGTTTTGATAATTTGATTTTTCCCTCCTGCTGGCCTTTCATTTTTGTGTTGCTGATTGAATAGCACCCTTTCTAGGTCCAAAAAAATAGAGTGGCACCAGAAAATCGGAACGGTACATAGACGGATAGCCAATAAGGTGATGACCTCATCCGGTGCTTGTGGAGTCAGGGATCTCTGATTAGAGGTGCACGGATCCCCCCAGGACCTGCTGCAGAAGTGGCCTTAATAGGATGTGATGTTTTTGGCCCCGGGGCTACGCACTCTGCCTTGCTCCGCTGAGGCGTTGCCAAGGAACTGCACCGGTACGCCGGCTACGAAGCACTCAGCTGGCTTATTGAAGGTAAAAGCTGCTGCTTCTGATCGAAGCCCGCTTGCGCGTTACTCTGTGCATGTGTTCACACATGCACAGACCATAAATGGTCAACAACTCAAAGGCTTGGACCTGGTTCCTCAGCACTATGATAATGTAGGTATGTGACTAACGAGGAAACCAATAAAACAAATCCAGTAAAACAGTAGCAGAAGGTTTGACTTTGTTTTGTTTTTTTTTCTGGTCTGACCTTCACTTTGGTTTAATGGATTATGAAATTTCACAATGATGGCAGTCCCCTTTACAACTCTGTTAGCGGAATAATACTCTAGGGCTAATCAACAGCAGATGCACGCTGTGAAGAGCTGTTGCCACATTCTATCACCAACGTGTGCAGTCAGCTCCTCACCGGACACTCAGGGAGTGAAAAGATCATATATCACAATAGCTGACGTCAGGAAGTCTCAGGAATGAGGTCCGAAGCAGCCAAGAATGTCCCATTGTTCTAAGACTGTGGAGTACTCCTTGTTATGTCTTAACTTGTCTAGTTTTCAAATGACTAAAGAGAAGACGTTCAATTAGAGATGATATTTGACAAGATAGATCACTGGATAGATCAGGTTTTATTATGCTATATGCCAAATTCCCGTTAAAGTGACAATTATTATCTTTGTCTTTAAGATAACTACACTTAATTTGATCTAGTCTTATTAAAACTGTGTGATGAGTTCTCTATCTATTTATGGGTGTTTTTTTTTTTTTTTTGCTTCAACAGGAATAATTGTTGCTAAAATTTGGCAATGACACAAATCTATGTAGCTTTATTTTTATTCTTTAAGTTTCCAACAGCAATATGCTGGTATTTCAATCAAGGTATTTCAAGAACAATCATGCTGTTCCTCCACTGTAACCTTTTTTTTTTCATCAAAAAGATACAGAATGTTACTTGAGTTTTCGCTTGCTACGTGGAGCAGAAAGTATCTAAATGCTGCTCCTCCTCCACTTGTTGCTATGCACTGCGGCTCAGCTAGCTCAAAGAACCCTGGTCGACCAGTAACCTACGCAGATGCTCGACTAATTAACTCACTGATATCATCTTGTTATACTCACGTTATGCTTTAAAGACTTCTAAAGTATTAAGCATTCAGGTTTTCTGTGCCTGTGTATTTCCTGACACCGGTTATTTGAGACTGAAAGGTTTTAAGAGGCGGTAAGGTGTTCAAGTCGTTAAGGAACTACCAGTTCCCTCAAGGCCAAAACAGCAGATGCCATAAGAAGCAACTTTTTCCGCAAAGAAATGTTGCGAGTCACTTTTATCGCAACATCCACCAAAATTGTTGCATTTTTAAAAAAATATTGTGATGCCCTAACTTGATCTGTTACACCACTGACCTGATCTCAGATGAGTAGAACAATAAATGGATGGAAAAGTAAAGGCGACTCACCTACAACACCATTTTAAAGGTGTAGTTTTTGCATTTGCCTTCGTCTTTGCATTCAGCCTGACTGATTTCATTCTGCTGACTTTTTAATGCAAGGAGAGCCTCCTAGGAGTTGATTTAAACATATCTGCCTGAGACGAGGTGAAGTGAGGACAATACAGGTTTCAGCTCACCACTGTGATGAGAGAGTTACCACAGGGGAACGGTTTTTTCTACTTTATGTTTGAACGAGCTTGGTGACGCTGACCATGCTTTTGCTCCCCCAGTTGCTAAGCTGCGTTTGTTTATGTGTTGATCAGCCTCTTGCTTTGGGGGTGTGGATCAGGTTACATTTGGGAATGAGGTGAGGTGTTAGTTCAGCAGCTCCTTTTGTCCCCTGAGTTTTAAATTTAATGAATCTGGAAGCTTTGAATCTTCTTTGTCTACAGAACTATAATTTTATGAAAGCCTTATTGATATTAAGATGGAACTTTTTAGTTAAATTATAGCTAAATTACATATTTAGCTATTTAAAAAAAAAAAATTATGTATTATATACAACTGGAGAAAAGCTAATTCAAACTTTAAATCTTTTTATGGGGATTTAAAGCTGTTACTTCAGTGAATGGCACATTCAATGTTTGGATATGTGTTAACAGCTCTGTCCTGGGCTGACCCTTTATTAAGCACAGACAGATTCACAGACGCATGTAACTGAAGAATTTTCTGTTACGCTGCCTACAAATCTGTAACCAGATCTGCTCTCGGCAGCATGAAACGGCTCCTCGGCACCTGTGCTCCATAGTGCTGCTATGTCTGTGTTTACCAAACTCCAGCTCGGGTCTAATGGGTCTGGATGTGTGGACAGAGCTGTTGCTGCTGCTGTTGTTCACACCAGCCTTTTTTAGACAAGGAGGCTTGGTTTCCCATTGTACGATTGACCAGGCTGGAAAAATAAAAGAGTCGCATACTGACTTTGATGAGAGAATAAAGAGCAAACTTAGACATTCCTCATTAAATTATTGGAACAAAAGTGTCCATTTGAACTTTTTCTTGCTTTTGAAAGTATTAATAAATCTTTTATGTCTGTTAACATATATCTAAGATTTTTTTCAATTTAATTTGATTTTAAATATTCCATTTAATTTCGCAGTTCTAAATTGAATAACTCTTATGTGAGTGTTGGACAAATCTTTATGGTCTAACAAACAAGGTACTTTGTGTTTTAAAGCAATTTCCTTAACTGGCTGGTAAAGGTGAAATCTTGTGATTACAGCCAATTAAAAAAAGAGAAATATATATATAATGAGAGAAGAAGAAGACATGCAGCAAAGGTCGCGAGGCCAGGAATCGAACCTGTGACGCCGCATTGAGAACTAAGGCCTCCATATGTGGGTTGTGCTTAACCCCTGTGCCACTAGAGCACCCCCAGTAAATGTCTTTTTTAATAAACATTTTCTATTCATTTATACTATTAAATATACATAGCAATATCTGTATAACTGGCCAATAATTGTCAATTGGCCATTTGAATAGTTTACTGGCCAATCTGATGTTTTCTGACATTTTCCAATTTATCAGCTCTGACAAATGATGAATATTCAGATTTATATTTTCTGTTCTTTATGTTCCTCACATGTAAACATTTTCAAATTTTTCAGTTTATAAACGCATCGGCATACAGCATGTTCTTTGAGGCATTTTTTGTAAGGTGCAACAAAGATCAGATGAAAGTTTAGAGACAAAGATATGATGTATTTACTGTGAAAAAAGCAGGAAGTTTTGCATTTTATACATTCAATGTAAGGGAGTAAAGACACCGCCACTCAGTCAGAGCCCAGTAATGCTGTTTTCCTCACAGCCAATGTACTCAACATGTGCAGTACGGTATAATTCTCAAGAAATGCCAACCCATGCTGCAAGTTGAAAAGTTCAAATGTAAACCAGAGGATAAAACTGCCAAGGGGGATTGGCCATTTGCAGATTACACCGGAGAGGACAATGGTGCAGTGAGGAGTGTGTTTGAAGAACAGTAATGTATCTCTATCTTTGAGTGTAACTGTTTAACTTCATTGTCCTGTTCCTCATAATCTCCTATGTCACCGTCAGCGAGCCATTGAGGCTATTTATAACCACAGAGGTTAATGAAAAATACATAATCCCTCTCTCTTGTCCTCTTCAGGTCCGAACACTATTCGTCAGTGGGCTACCGCTGGATATCAAACCACGGGAGCTCTATCTCCTCTTCAGACCATTTAAGGTATGTTTGTATGTTTTAAACCGATGGGCTGCAGCAGCTATTCTTAGCTGCTTTCCTTTTTTCCAGAAGTCAATGAGACCTCCATTAATGGTGATAAAACAAACTGTAATGGAAACTCTCCCTCGAGGTTCAAGCGTCTGTGCTCCTAACGCCAGGCTTCAATCACATCTCGATCGCGTGTTCATCATGGAAAAAGTGGCTCAACGCCTGCAATCCAAAAACAAAGCTGTTTGCTTCGCCTCAAAAGCTCCGCTTTCTTGCGCTGGCGGGGATTTCTAATCCAGTTGAACGAACCTGGATGTTGCTGGCTTTTTGGCCCGTCGCCCGAGAATAATGCACCTTAATGGTTGAAGAGCAGTGCTGTTCAAGTGATTGAATAATTACAATCCATGTAGTCCCTCTATTAGACAATGCTTTTGGTATGTACCCGAGTAAAAAGTTTTACATCATGAGTGTTAAGAGCTGGAAGCCTTGAATAATTAGATAAGACACATCAATCCAATCCATATGGTCTTTTTCTAAGAGCGAAGGAAAGCAACCTTACAGTGTGAAGCAAATGTTATAAAATGCCTGTGCCTCTCAGAGGTAATCACATCGCTAAAACTTTTCAATATTTTGTTATGTTGTAAGCCAAAAGCTTAAATTCTGGTCTTACTTGACCAGATGTTGCTTTCCCCTTTATGGTTTTTCACAAACTTTAAATGGAACTTCAAATGGATCTTCTTGGCACTCTTCTGTTAAGCCCACATATGTGTTTATGATTTAGAGCTGAATTATGGAGCTCTGCAGCTCCTCCAGAGTTCCCTTTGGCATCTCCTTGCCTAATTAATGGTTTCCTGCCATTAAGCAGGCTTGGGAAATAACCGGACCCTGATATATTCTTACTCTACTGTCAGACTGTGTGCTATATGTTTATTCACTAACATTCTCTAATAACGTCTAAGGCCAGCCGACGTTATTTTGAGATCAATTTCCACAAAGATAAGCCCAATTTACTAAGTAGGTAGCTTAAAAAGACATGTATTTGTATTTAGGGGAATCTGAGTTAAAAGTTAAATGCACACTTTTCAGATTTTTGAAAGCATTTTATTGGCCCTTTAACAGCCTTTTGTTTTGATTTATTACATAAAATAAGAATAAAATACATTAAAGGTCATATTTCTGTTTTTTTTCCTCAGGGTTACGAAGGATCCTTGATAAAGCTCACTTCTAAGCAGGTATGTTTAATGTCTTCTCATCCAAAAAATCCTCTGCATGAATTCCTGCCCCTGCCTAACAAAACATCCCTTCTGTCAAAAGCTTACAATTCACTGCATCTCTGCATCTCCTTTTTTCCATCTTTGTGGGATCGGCTTGCTGACAGGGAAGGATAACCCCTCTTTTTTGTCGGGAAGTACCTCTTTAACGTGTAAGAGAGGCTTCCTGTTGGGAGGGGGAAACACGTTTCACCCAGTTGCCTTTGCCAGTCTGATACTGATCATAGGGGTGGAGGGTGTCAAAAAGAGCATTTTGACATGAGGTCAGAGTTTTTTCTCCTGAGGATCAGGACTGAAAATTAGCTAGTCTGGCAGTTGTCCATAGTCAAAGTCAAGCAACTTATATTGTCACATCACACTGTCTCCTGCTAGGACATGTTCTGCTCAAATCTTGGGCTCATTGGGGAACATGCACTGCAATAACACATTTCTTAATTTTACTAGTAGTTTCAGGACGTGAAAAACGTTCTCAAGATTTAGCACTATATATATATATATATATATATATATCTTGAATTTTAGCACAGTATCTTAGGCTTCAAAATTTTTGTGCTTTATTCTTTTGTCCTGTAGCAAATAGTCATGTACGCTTTCCAAACTGCACAAATGTAATAATTGTTTGCTGTTTGCATTCGCTCAGGTATGCAAACGTTTCAAACCAGCATTATTCCCTTTATATTTTGCTTTCAAGCAGCCTGATGTTCTTGTAATGTTATAAGGTGGTCTTGATTAACAGTTTCTTGCTTTCTAGATTTATATTTAGTCTTTGCTTTCTCACTCATTTGTATATTGAGTTGTGTAGTGGGTCCTGAAAGTACATAAGAAAAGTGAATGAAAAGAGGAGACTAATTTTGGAAATGGAATCAAAAATCAGGAGTCATGACACAAGAGATGCACTATCTGACAATCACCATGTCGATGGTCACTCTGTCATGTTTGGGATTGTTTTTCCTTTTGAAGACTCACCTAAAGAAACTGGAAAATTTTTGTGACAAAGCACCAAAAAGATCTGAAAAAGACAATAAAATACTATTTTCCTGTGAATTATACAGATATTTATTGATGTTTCCATAATAGTTGCACTAATAGACAGTTTATTTATACTTGGGAAAATCTTTTGCAAGTGCAGTACTCCATAGTTTGCTCACAAACATGTTTCTTTAATGATTTATGCATAAAATACAACAAAACACCGTCAGTACCCAGTAATTAGCTTCTCACTTATCACAGCACTTAGCATATTCCACTGATTTTCTGACTCCCCGCTGTCTGGAACTCAGTTAATTTGGGTTTGATTTCATTCTCAGATCCTTGTTTTGCACATTATGGGTAGATAATGGTTCACCGATGTCGGCTGTAGTTTATACTTTTAAGTATCCTCCAATGCTCTTCTCTATTAAGTAGTTTCTGCCTGAAGCAAAGACAAATGGGCTTGAAAAGCTCCTTCTTCTGGCTGTTAAATAACCTTGTGTTTACCTCAATAAACAAACGAACACCAAACTGGCACCATTAAGTACCAGTACTAAGTGGTACTATTTACCACCACCGGTGGTTCTTGTTGACAACAGTACAACAAAGATATGCATGACCATAACAAACCATAACAAACTGAAATATTTTTTGTTGTGAGATGTTGTTCACAAGGCCAAATTTGTGGCTTGACAACAAATCCTAACAGTATTCAGATTTGAATCAAGTTCCAAATAAATATTTTGAAAGAGCAATTACAAATATTACAACAAAAGAGAGAAGCAATATTTGGGAATCAAAATATAAGAAAGGCGGTGTCAGACAAACCTGAACAGAAGAGTCAAGCTGCAAGATATTTGAACACTTTTTCCAAATAAAGTTGTTTGCCGTTTTCCTTTACGGTAACCCTGAAATTCAAGATCATACTGCTGGAGCAAACAAAACCCTGTTTGTCTTGTGGTTTCCTTTATAAACCAGCCATCATGTAAAGCCATGGTGCAAATAACACTTCCTAAATGGCCCTTCCAACTGCACTAATACAAGTGCTTTTAAAAGTCTTAAACATCTCCACTCACCACCACTTACGGATGCTGTGGCTGCGCCTGCATTGCAAAGAGTCAGCTAACCGTAAAAAGCCTCTGTGAATTCCCATTTTACTGTATTTACACCAGGGAGATGTTTGGAAGAAAATGTCTGTCTGACTTTAAAGTCTAAACTGTAAGTTAATAGCTCATTTTTTGGGGAGTTGTGACAAAAAAAAGGACCTTTGCTGAAGTACTTGTCTCCAAACTAGCCCTTGAACTGACTGAGAAGGGGCATCGCTTACCTTCTCCCCCCCTCCATAAATGCCATCCTCAACAAGACAAATGTCAGCTAATGCGCACGTTCAGTCAGGAGTCACAAAGTACTGTCCAGGAGTGCCCCTGCTTTGTTTTGCTTCTCCTCGCTAATGGCAATGACGATGGCGACATAAATCAATCGATCGGCCCTCTCTCTCCTCCAGCCGGAGAACTCGCAGCCATCTCCATATATAGCTACAGCAGCCAGACCTCAGACCCTTTCTATTTATATTCCTGCTACGCTTCCTCCTCCTGACGTCTTTACTAAGTCCTTTCTTTTATGTGCATGTTTCGTCTTTTTCTCCTCCCGTCCCCCTCCTCTTCCTCCTGCTTCTCGCTCCACTTATTCCAAATTCCCATAACCCTCGACGGCTTTTCCAGATCACAGACGGTGGTGTGAACCCAAGGGAACGATGTGTTTGGAGGCTCTCTATCCACACAAACATGGAACAACAAATCTTTTTTTGGGGATTCACACCTGCATAGTCTTGCTCTCCTTTTGCGTTTTTCCCTTCGTGCCCCTCCCATCATTGCGACAGGTCTCCGAAGTTAACACTCTAAAACAAATGTCACGAAGCAGCCGTGGCTTGAGGAGAGGAGCTTTTAAAAGCTTTGGCCTCACTTTCTTCTATTTTCACCTCTCACCTCTAAACTCTGTTCTCATTTGTCTTCATTTTTTCCCTCTCATCTCTATCTCTTTTTAGCTTCTTCTCCCTCCCTTCTCAGGGTCTTTTACAGCAGCTCTTACATGCACTTTCTCGCTCCTCGCATTGCCCGTATTTGGGCAAAGGAGAGCCCGAACGTTGAACTCTCTCTTTGTGCAAACTAAACAGCATTTTTTACTCCCCCTGCTTCTCTATCTCTCCTCATGTCGCCACAGTTTCATAAACAGGGCAAGAGAGAAAGAGACGGGAGAAGGAAGGAGTTGACTCTGATAAGAAATGAAAAAATGTACACAGTGTATAAAAAAAGAACATGTTTTTGTCATTCAGACAGAAATGCAGACTCAGATTTCTGCCCTAAACAATGTTTCTTTCTTTTTGTTCTGTCTTTTTTTCTCTCCCCAGCCAGTGGGGTTTGTCAGCTTTGACAGCCGATCAGAGGCAGAGGCCGCTAAGAATGCCTTGAACGTAAGTGCCATGTCCTCACCGCTCGAGCACCGGCTCAGCGCAAAACATGTTGTTTCTTTTTCTTTTTTTTTTGAAGCTCAAATGGATTTAATTGAGGGGAAGTACACACATTCCTTCATGACCCTTCAAATGCAAAAAAAAATAAAATAAATCGGATGCAAGCGTATGACGGCTAAGTAATAAAAAAAAAAAACCTGAGATGTTGTGCTATAATATTTTTCATCTTAATGATGTTTGTCTGAACAAAATATAAACAGTTCCCACCAGCATGTGATGCAAGTCTATAATAATGTTAATAGTCTTAGTTATAAAACTGAGCACAAGACATGCTGTAAATTTGTTTGAGACTCTTATTTTCATTTGGGAAAGGAAGTAGTTTGTGTCTTGCTTTGTCATGTTGACAGCTAATTATTTCCTGTCCACAGGCTGATAGTACACAGCTACAAAAACATTGCGGTGGACTCCACCATTTTCAAATGTATTATTTGCTGACATTGTGTGTATTTTGTTACAACCACAAATGGAGACAGACGAGATAAGTTACTCGTAAGACCCTTGAAAATATTGTGACATTTATGTGTTGGCCACTAACAATGCTGAGGTTGGTATTTGCTATGCATACAAAACTGACTTTGATAAACAGTTGAACTGATGTTCTTTAGAGCAACATTTCTGATAATGAAGCCCTTTCTACTGGATACAAAGAAAAGCAGAGATGGTTGTGCTTGGTAATGTTGTATGCTGTTGTCCTGTTGCGTTGATAAGGTAGCCCTGACCAGCTGATAGCACGACGTTCCAAAACATTGACGGAACCTTCAACACTTTGAACTTGGTGAAGTTATTTAGCATTTTTGAAGAATCAAGAAATAGTGGCAGAACAGAATAAAACATTTTGCGTGCTGATAATTTAGCAAATGGCTAACCATTAGCTGCTAACATCAGTAACATCAACAGCTAAGGTTAGCAGCTAACCTTAGCAACATTAGCAGCTAAGGTTAGCAGCTAGCCGTTTGATGCTTATAGTGCTTAAGTTAGCACTGAGATGGGTCAAATATAAACTGAATCAATATTTAAAGATTAAGAAACTTTAAGACTAGGGAAGTTTGAAATGTATTTTTTATATTATGAAAAGGTGCATTTGTATTAATCTCGTTAAGATGCACCAATTTTTCCTCAGTATTTTCATAGAGAAAAATAGGTTTTTATTTATTTATTTATTTTTTTTTTAACAATGATGGGACCTCGCTGACAACACTGAGGAATCCCACCACTTTTAAATAATTTATTCAGCACTGTTTTAGGTACATAGCAGGAAAAGTAAAAATTTACTAAATTCCAGATAAGAAATCACAATTGGCTGATTTTCATCCTTACTGGCCAAGACTGATGATCAGCAGGTCAGAAACTCAAAAGTACAAACTTTTTTTCTGATTGTTGACTGCACTGTGCATGCTGCAAGTAAAAAAAATCACTGACAAGAACACTCTTGAGCATATTACTGAATGATGTGACTCCATTTGTAAATGCTGTTTCAATACCTTCTTACATTATAGTATTTAAAAAGAAACCAGAATCAACTAAAGCTGGTGTGGGTTCACCAAAACTTTACGAAATTAGAGTTTGGTAATAGTTCATAAAATTCTGATCTCTGCACCTGAAAACCACAAGCTTTATATAAAAAAAATATGCAGCATTCTTAACAGCTCCTTACAACAATGATAATTGCACACAATATATGGTGATAAAGATACGTTCCCATTATGCCTACTATGGAGCATCTGAAGGTTTTCTGTTTATGGAAATAAAGCTGCCTCTTTGAGCTTTGCCTGTGAATGCTGCAAGTTTTGGAGAAAATTAAGTCTTCTTGTGTGTATAAATAGAGGATATTGATCTAGGGTTTAATTTTAATCTCCCTTATTTCAGGCTGTAGCTCCAGAGAAGCCTTGGTGAGGCAGGCTCAAATATAAAAAAAAACAACAGAGTTTTTATCCAGCTTTGTAAAAACCAAGGCAGTAATGAACTCCAGCTTTCACAACCTTTACTTTCCTATTGTTATTTATATAATTAGTAGATTTGTTGATTTCTTTGTGACGGAAAAAGATCACTTTTATCTCTGTGTCTGAAGTGGGACTGTGACAGCAAAGTGTGCTGTCTTTCAGATGTTAGAAGTGTTGGTGCGTATCAAAGACAGAGCAGGAAGGAAGAAAGGAGAAAAATTATCATCTTATTATGAGCCAGCAGCACTCACAACGTTTCTGGTGAATCTCTAAGTGGGAATAAGAATTGTTTTATTTTTTTCGGAGGCAGAGTTACGTTCCCGAGAGGTCATATGGAGATAAGTTCTCTTCTTTTGAAAACATCTATCTGCATATTTAGAGATGCGGAAGATTGAGAAACCTCCAGAGAAAGTGAGGGATTTGTTTCCTATCAGGAGCTATGTTTTATTTTCTCTAAATTACAAAAAACATTAGCATTAACCAAAGATGGTGGTGAAGAAGAAGAGAAGAAGCTCTTCAAGGTGGATACACAGCTTGGTTCAAACACTGGAGAACTGGGGCCCCTCATTATAACTTTGTAGCTTATTACACCTTTGCAGCTACTACCGGTTGAAGCTGCGAGCTGCTCTGAGCCAAGGCAATCCCAGTTAATTCCTCCCTCTTTCATGAGAAGAGCCTTCACTCGCTTGTTGCTGCTCAGCTTTGCCCAAGCCTGCAGGGACGAGATGAGAAGCCCATCCCCGGCAATTCCTTGCTCTTTTGCTGCAGAGAACTTCGCACCTCGACTGCTTTTCTGCACAGCTGATTTGACCTTTGTTGCTTCTCTGCGTCTTCATAAATATGGTGAATTTCATGACATTTTCTGTGGCCTCTAAAAGTTCCTGCCTTTTGATTGCTCGCAAGCAAATCCGCTGTGATTTGGATGAGGAGGATCTTGGATTGTGCCACATTCCTGGTGTTTTCTCAAGCACAAGTAACTGTGAGGGGAAATGATTTGGCCAACTGGTCATGTGGCGTTAAAAACACCCTTTATATTTGATTTGTCATGAGCAGTGGTATGTCAGAGGGGCTTTAGCAGTGGCATGTCAAGCATTTGCCAAAACTTGTGGCTCCTTTTAAGCTTTAGTACTGACTGTGTCATGACAAATGAGGCATCTGATGTCGTGATATTAAATTACAGTTCCAGGGTTCAGTAGGAAGCATATAGAGCTTCTTGTGGCTTATCTTTTTAAATATGTTAGCCAGGATTGTGTCATCAGGCTTGGATTATAAATTTCTCGATAATCCACAGTGAGCAGCTTACATCAGACATCACATTCCAAGCTGCATTTTAAGTTAATTTGCATAAGTTTATGTATCTAATTATACTTTAGAACAAACATAATCTCAAAGCAATTTACTGGACCAACAAATCAAAGTTACATCCAATAATGTAGACTCAAATTAGACTCAAATTTGGACAAATCAAATTCTTTCAATTGTAGTTCAGCAGTCAGTATGTTTGCAGCAATCTGTCATTATGATCAAGTATATGGTGAAGGTGGAGTGAAATTTGTCCATTTTTAGCAGAAAGAAACCTGTTAGAACCCAGGTCATTACAAATAGCTGTAAGAGGTCAGAGGTTAAGAGTTAAGGGTCGAGCTATAAAACAAACAGAGGTTCTGGTTCAGGGCTGCCTTCTGTGGAAGAGAAAAATAAAGAGAACATGGCATTACTTATAGGAATAGCTCTATCACTGGATTAGTCTGGGAATGAGACACAGAAGCACTGAACCACTAGAACTCTCTATTAAAAAGAAAAACAAATTTAATAACCGCTATAGCTTTGGAAATGAGTTCATCCAGGAAGGCCACACTTCCTTACACAGAAGTATTGAGCCAAGAGTGCTCTCTATATAATAATTAAAAAATAATGCATAAATGCAGGGTAGTCGGAGAAATACCAGCGATTTATTAAAAGACACATATTTTAAGCTGCATATTTTCTTGCGAAATTCTTTAAAGTATAAAAAAACAGACTGTCTGTGACAGTTCCAGGAACCAGAGTCTGGCAAAGGTGTAAGCGGCAAATTATAATTTGCCATCTTTTTCTGTTGCTGTCTGTATTGTTTTGATTTATTACTGCACTAAATACTCGTCAGCAAAGTTTTTTGTCTTGTAATCTCCTCCCCAATTATCACATAACAACCTGAGTGCCAAGCAAAAATAATTTAAGCGTCCTGTTTTGAAGAGCGGTTGTGAAAGCAAAGTAATCCAGCTCTTAACATCATTAGGAATCATTATGTGGTGAGCCCAAATCTCTCTCAACAAAGTTGCTGTGAGCAACCTTCAAGGGAAACAAATAGGTGTTCGAGAACTTCGTAAACAGCCTGTTGGCACTTGCAAAACAACTGAATCATGGTGAAAGTTCAAATTTATAAGCCAACTCACACAGACTTTTAACATTTTTTGCAAGGAAACCGTTGTCTGTCGTTGCACCCACTGCTAAATCAAGGTGAGATGTGCTGCAAGCACTTGGAGAAAAATCTTGACTAGTTTTCGATGACAACTTAGATTTTCCAAAATTTCCCTTTTTATTTCTGTGTCTAGTTTATCAAAACATTGAGTTGAGCCTTACAGAAAAAAAAGATGTCCTCACAATCTGGTCAGTTTGTAGAGCTCTTACAAGTTAGAGTGGACAAATATTGTCTGGACAAGAAGAGAGATACTGATGGACTCTTAAAAAAAACTGACAGTGGAAATTGAGTATAAAGGTGATTCACCAAAGCATTAGCTTCAGGGTGTGCTCACTTACACAGCTAGGTTATTGCTACATTTTGTTTGCTTCTTGTTTGAATTGTACATGGTACATTTCACTTACCATTTGGAAGAAAGATGCACTGTACTTTTCCTGATAGCAACTGGACAATGCGCCGTTATAGACATCAACAGGAAAGCCATTTTGATTCGGGGATACTGTCTCATTTTCAGCCCTTATACACAGCAGACCGGCGGCTCACGAAACCATTTTGATGCTAATTTTTTCCAGTTTTGATGGTATAACGTCTCGCTTTTGTAGCTTTAAACCATACATCAGTAGGCCATGTCTAATGAAATACCAGAAAGGATAAGGCTTTAGAGTCACTCTTAAACATTTACCAACTCACAAATTAAATATGCAACCTCCTTTTTAGAATTGCTTTTGAACCACAATAAATGGAACATTGACCAACATATTTGATGTTTATTGATGATTTTAACAATGTCTGATATTGGTTTTCACAACTGGTGGCTATAGGAAGTGTTTACAATGTTCTTGAAATGTGCTTTACAAACAAACTTAATTTATAAATTTTTTTAAAAGCTTTGTCAAAATACTGAAACACTTTGTACAGTTCAACAATCCTTTCTACTGTGTTACCAAAAAAAAGATTGTCCCTAACACATCTTTCCGGTTGGTCTCAGGGTGTCCGTTTTGATCCAGAGATTCCCCAAACTCTGCGGCTGGAGTTTGCCAAGGCCAACACCAAGATGGCTAAAAACAAGCTGGTCGGCACGCCCAACCCCCCTCCCTCCCAGCAGAGCCCCGGCCCTCAGTTCATTAGCAGAGATCCATGTAAGTGCTCCCATCACTCATCTGCCTGTCCTTGAGTATGTCTTACTTTCTGCTGCTGCTTCCTTTGGCTGAGCTCGACTGGGCAGCTGTTTCCCTTTAGGACTTTTTTTTTTTTAATCAGACATATTTATGTGCTCTGTTTCACAAAAAGTGTATAGAATGCTGTGCCTGTTCTTTTTTTTATTTCTCCAATGGAACATTTGGTTTGGTTATGTTTTAACAAGAATGTAACAAAAAAAATCCCTTCTTGTAAAATCTTTACTGAAAACCTGCTTATTTTAGCTCACCTGGTTAAAGATTGATACTCTCATAGATTAAGCACTTATTAACCGTGCATGTTCGTTGTTAACTGTTGGACCTGAAAGTACCAGGTGTGTTTGGAATGTGTTCACGCAGTTCCCACTCGGTTAAACATTTTTCCGAGAGGTTAAAGGGTTTTGCTGAAATTATTCATTGATAGTTAAACATAGACCAGCTGAAATAGTGCATTCTTCCTGAATGACCAAACCGCTCTTATCTTGGATCTTTTCTTTGCCAGAGAAGGGGGTGTTACTGGTTGCCTCAGAGGAAAATGGACGGAAACGATTAATGAAACCATGACGTAATCACCAGGAGAGAAATTTCATACACTTCCTGATAAGAGTTGTTTTAATCAGCCATTTTTTTTTCCTGATCATTCTTTGATAGAGAAGTACAGATAAATGCTCCTTAAAATTATGTTTGTCTGATGGTTCTCCAATGAGTTACCCCACATTGTCTGATTTTTACGTTTTTAAGTGTCCACTCCCTGTACACCACACAGCACTGTTTCCTCACTTGTGCACCTTTTTTTCACAGTCACCTTGCACTCAGCTTTACGAGTAAATTATGTCTGAGGTGGTTTCCTCTCATTTGCAATTTCTTCTAGCTACTGTTGCCCCGCCTGTAAAGCTTTTTGTTCTCATATGTATCCAATTTAGAGTCTAAAAGGTGCCTGGCAGACCTCAGTAATTTGTGGAATAACAGGTCTTCATGTTCAAACAGGGGGATACAATAGTATTTGCTGGTAACCATCAATTTCGCTAGCCTAAATGACATTTATTAGATCTGTTGCTTAAACTAATCAAGTTATTGCTAACTCTATAAGCTCGCTAATAGAGTCCAGGAAAAAATGACAAATTCTAGTTTATTGAGTACCAACTTTGGTAAAGATATCTGAAAAGCCTTAAAATATATATTTTTTCATATTAAGTGGCACCAACACACACAGAGAACCTTAAAAAAAAAAAAACTTAATTTGTGTGTGTTTGTTCAATGGGGGTTGGGGTAGGAACACGTAAAGAACAAATATTCACAGAAATTCTGTCTCCACAACCTGTGACACAGCTACAATGTTCTTGAATAATTTGGAGATACATTCCACAGAAAAATCTGCAAATACTGAATTACAAATAGGCGATGGGTCTATAATCAATGCATGATTATATCTAATAATCATGCGCTGACTACAAGGCAGTATCAGATCAACTTAACTTGCATAAATCCACAGTCAGAGCGATTGTGAAAACTGGAACAGTTACAAGGTTGGAATCACATACATACAGTCACATACAGTGCAGAGGAGAGTGAAAGATGGTTTAAAAAGTCTCGAGCTGATTATGGGATCACAGAGAATCCATACTAACGATTTATTTGAGGGCTTTTTTCAAAATTTTCCCAGTTGTTCCAGTGACAGTGGAGTGTGCAGTATGTTTAAATGTAGCATTATATGCTGTTGAATATTGTGATGAAGCTCAAAGTGATAAACTATGTAAAAGTAATCTGCAATACTCAAAAACAAACAAACAAAAAAAACAGGCTTTGAAGGAGAACCTAAAGATACAAAAACAAAATATGCTTATTTTCAATAGTTAATGTACTTGTGGTTCCTAAGATATGTTAGAAGAGTCCCCAACTACAAAATAAATAAAACTAATGTTGAACTAAGCAAAACTTCAGTAGACTAGTGCAAGAAGCTGTACTGTACTGACAAGGAATATGAGAATTAAACTTCTTTCCATTCACCCATTTTAACGTGCTGCTTTTATCTGTTTAAGCTTCAATTTCTGATTTCCTCATTTAGAAAGTCTGAGGTTACATCACAGCCTGAAACTAACCCAAAAATCCAACATGGCTGCCTCAATCATAAATGTAGCAATAGCTTTATTGTTTTCTTTTCTTTTTTGAAATGTGAACCTAATAAATGCTTTTGCACCCATAATCGTTTATCAGAGTGCAAAAGTATATAGAAGTGCATTAGCTTGGATTGCTAGTTAAAGTTAACCTTTTTTGCTGAGGAAAACAATAAGAAAACTTTAATGATTTTTAAAGTTATAGCTAGAGCAAAGTTAAGTTGTGTGGATCATCGTTCCTAGATCTGACTTTTGATTGTGGAGGCTTATAGAAAAGGGCAGCAATGCAGAGCAGGCTTTGATTGATCACACTTTGATTCATTATACATTTCCTACAGTCTTTTTTTATGCAAACAGCAGTGTTATGTACACATGCCAATGCCAGCTACTCCAGCACAAGGAGGAATCCAAAGCTTTACAGGCTCGCAGTTCATGTTTTAAGTTGTTAAGGATTCACTAAACAGTACTGGGACAAATGTATGATGTTTGGACTCATTGAGTGTTTAAGGTAATGAAATAAGAGGAATCAACTTCACAAACTAAAAACTCCCCCTAGTGCGCACCTCCACAATCACCACCATCACCACCACCTCCACCCTGTCTCTCTATCCACCCACCCATCCACGTTACCACTTTCCTCACTCCACTCCTCCTTTTCTTCTTTCCACAGATGAGCTCACAGTGCCTGCTCTATATCCCAGCAGCCCAGATGTGTGGGCGTCATACCCGCTGTACCCGGCAGAGCTGTCGCCGGCCCTTCCACCCGCTTTCACCTATCCCTCCTCGCTCCACGCTCAGGTAATCTGAAAATCCCATCCCAAACATTTCCTATCACCATCATCATCACCACCACCACCACCACTGCTCCCTCACCTACCGCAGAGCCCGAAAAACACTTGCTGTACCATTTCACAGATGCTCGTCACTTAGTGTTTCTGTTAATAGAAGCTTTGCAGAAATATTAGCTTATTTTGGGTTGAGAAAAAAAACTTCATATTATACAAAATGGTAAATTTTTCTTTGTGGGATCCATGCATCCTCATGTTGAATAACAGCTTAATATATCTAAAATCTCCAAAAAAATTTAAGTAAATATTGTCGTATTCAAAGAGGGATTTTAAGAACAGTGAGGCCAAAAATGCCACACTCCAGTATTTATGTCTTGTAATTTAAATAAAATTGGAAAACAACTATTTCAAATAAATTAGATAAATAAAAATAAAATTTATTCCAATAATGCCAATAATTTAAATGTACATAAATACTTGAGTAAAATGATCACTAAATTTAGCTAACTATTTATTTAATTATTTCATAGCCTTGGATTTATTTTTATCTGTTAGCTTTGATTGTCAGAGCAAGTGGGCGTGGCTAACACAGCTATAGACAAGGTGATTGGTCGTCTCTCACACTAGGTTAACCAATCAGATCTTGGGTTTATTTTACGAGTTACGGTGACAGTTCATATCATTACATCATGGAAAATATTAATATTTATTTAATAAAAGCATTTGTTGGATAATGGCATCTTTGGTCTTCCAACGAGAACAGTTTAACTAAACTGAATTTGAGTCTTTTTTTTAGAGATTTGTAACATGAAGAGCTCATTTTTAGACTTCTTTAGAAAACCAGTCCTTTTGAAATTTCAGGAATTGATTTAACTATCGATTTGTGAAATAATTTCCACCTTTAAATATATATATGTATAAAGGAAAAGTCTTAAAAGCTCTTATTAGGGCATATTTGCAGATTGTTTGTCAAAAGATGCTTTTCACAAAGCATAAACTCAACTGCAATGAAAGTTTTTGTTTTTTTTTATTCAGACTTATAAATAAAATAAAAATAAATCCTTAATTATGAAATGTTTTAAACGGTTTAAAAAGCCACATATACGACTGGAGAAAATACATACGATTCTTGTGAAAAAGTCAAAAAATCAGTTTTTTATTTATGTTTGCATCATTATTTTTGACCTTAATCTCCCTCTTTAATTAAACCCTGTTTGGTCCAGTCCATCAAGGTCTTGAAATCCACTCGGCTCAAACTGTGAGCTCACATGAGAGTTTTAATATTGATCTCTTGAAATTCTTCTCATGAATCCTGTTACGTTCAGGTTGACCCACTAATACAACCTCAGTGTCAGACTAGTCTGCAAGCTGGATCTGATCGCTTAGTATTTGAAGTATTGCTTGAAATGTTTTAATTGGGTCATGCAGTGTTGTTTAAATCTGCAAGAGAGCGCATATAGAATATATTTCCATTCATAATGCGGATACTTGTGTCTTTTAGGCATAACGCCCTGCCCACCTTGAGAAAGATGAAGCTCAGATGAAGTCAGAATTTAAAATGAGCCCACGTTGAATCTGCCCAGTTGGCATTTTTCCATATGCGTGCCGTGGATGTGCACACATGCTGACACAAAGAGAATCTGGCTCTGTGATTTCAGTAGGGGGTTGTGGTCAGTGATAGGCTTGTTAGAGCTTCCTCTGACCAGGGGTACTAGCTGATATAAAGCCAGAAAGGGCAGGCTCACACACACACACACGCGTGCATGCACGCATGCACGCATGCACGCACATACACCGGGCAGAAGAATCAAATATAAATCATGTTAACGTGATCTCACCTTCCTGGCTCCACGGCTAATCAGCTGATGTCATCAGGGTTATTGGATGCTAAGAGGTGTTTTTAGGCCGGATGGAGTCAGCAACCTAGCTGGAACAAAAGTAACTAAGCACAAAAGCAGACAATGAATCCTGACATGAAATAAAATCAAGTGGGTGTGTATCATCAAGTTACAGTACGTAACTCTTACAGATTTTTTTATGTCGCATTTAAATGTTTCAGATCATTAAACAAGTTTTATTGTTAGGGAAAAAAACCAAAGTACAAAATTGTTTTTAGAGTATTTTCTCATCTATTAACGGAAAGATGCCATGCAAAGCAACATGGCCTTGCAGTAGGTGAAAAGGTAATTGCCCCTTAAACCTAATAACTAGGCGTGCCTCCCCTGGCGGCGTCTGCAGCAACAGACTCTGCTTCTATGCAGAGGGGGGTGCATGCTGAAATCAACTCTCCTCTGTCAGACAAGACACTTGCCTTCAAAAGGCTCCACTTTCTTTCTTGTTATTCTTAGAACATTTTCCCCATCGGTCAATTTTTGGTACAGGTGAGTCAGGGGGCTTTGTGCTCTTTTTGCTCAGCAGTGGTTTTGGCTTTAGGACTCTCACATGGTCGCCTTTTTTCCACCAGTCCCTCTTTCTTGTAATTAAATCTTGAACACTGGGCTCAGCGGAAACAAAGAGTGTTTTAGATGTGGTTCTGGGTTATTCTTTAACTTCCTTGATGAGTCGCCATTTCTCAGAAGGTTTATCTCTCTGTCATATTTTCTACATTTATCGATCATGGCTCTGGCTGTGAGTTGGTGGAGTCCCAAACCCTTAGCTATGTTATTATTCCAGATTAATAAATCTTAATGCCTTGGTCCTAATTTGTTCTTGAATTTTTTTAGATGTTTTGCTAGGATAGTTTATCTTACTACATGACATCAGACAGGTTCTGTTTAAGCAATCAGAATTAGGCGTGGCTGGTGAAATTAAACTCAGCTTTATAAACAATTGGTTAGTCAAAATGACTTTTACACATATTACCAGGTTCCCCATTATAAATGAAATCAAAAACTTTGTATACGTATCAGTTGTAAAATTACTTCATGACAAACAGTTGGAAGCTTTTCATACGCTAACAACTGGTGTCTGAGCGCCACATTAAAGTTAATTTCAGGATTTGCGTTAATGGGTTACTGTGTGTGTTTAGATTCGCTGGCTCCCACCTGCAGATGGAACTCCTCAGGGATGGAAGTCCAGACAGTTCTGCTGAAGTATGTGTAAGTAGCAGCATTCACACACATTGTCTGACCCTGTTTTACCCTGATATAATGAAAAAACATACATTGTAAGGAGCTTTTACAGTAAATGTTATGACACTTTGTTTAAACAGGTGGTGAAACATTCCTAAACAGACATGAGGAATTTCTCAGAATGTTACTACAACTCCGTTTTGTTGTTTTTTTTTTGTAGTTTTGCACTTAGACCTCAGATGAAAAATGTCCATCCTGCCAACTCCCAAAACTAACTGGCTAATTGGTCTCATTTCTGCTGGTTGACTTCAGACACAAACATGTGAGTCGCCAGCAGAGAACACGGGAGTGTAACGCCCGGCGGGTCAATCAAACCTCACCCACTCCTCATGCATCATCGTAAGAGATGACAGGCGCAATCTGAAGGGGAACTCCATTATTTTCACCCACATGCACACACGCACACACACACATGTGCACGCACCCCCCCCCCGCCCCACACACACACACACACACACACACACACACACACACTCCTCATTGCCTCTCTCTCGCTCAGGTCACATGGTTGCACAGGGTCGACTCTTCTCATTGATGTTATGGTTGATCTAACCCATCAAAAGCAGCGAGTCAAACAGAATTTGCAATGAGTGTCAGCGCTGATGGTTTGATTAAGCAGACTGAAAAGGGATCGGCAAATATGACTAAAATGCTAATAGACTCTGCTTTGATTTGGAGCATGACTACAGACTGGTTGTGAAAGTCACTTAGTACCTTTACTCAAGTGCTCTGCTAAAGTAGGACCGAACACTTTCAGAAAGATGTTTTTCACATTTGTATTGCAGCTCCACTTCGTGAAAATAGCAAACATTATGTCTTTTTTTCCCCCTTCACTTTTTCCTCTCCGGAGTTGATGGTTGTTATAGTTTAGTTGCTTTTCACCCAGGCACAGATGATCAAACAGAACGGGGAATTTCCAACTTCGGTCTGTGTTTGGTAGATTTGAAAAAAGTTAATGACTAAGAAGGAATCTGTGGGAAATATTGAATTATCAAGGTGGGGGGGTCCTGGCTTTCTTCTCCCTGTTTTAGATTAGTTCCTTGGGAATCTTGAAGTATTCTGATCATAGATGCACTGAGACATCGACTGGATGAGAACTGGATGATTTTTAGCTTGATTGACCCTGATCATTGACGGCCTGTTTCGAATCAGATCTTTTAACAACACCAGGTTGGGCTGACAACAACACTCTTCGGTGTGTAAGTGCTTACTTAGTAAAGAAGCCTCAAAGCTATTTTCAGTGGCAGAAAGGTGTTTCTATGAAACGGGCAATATGGAGTCAAAATTATATCGCAGTATTCCAAAAGAAATTTTCAGTGACAATATTTAAAATAGCAACAAAGTTAAGGAAGTACCAACTAATGTAAAGCTGTAAAAACTTAAAAGATTTATGAAGTCAACCACTTGTTGTTATTTAACTTTATACTGAAATAGCAGAGGGGATTGTTAGGTTACCTGGATTATGGATAACATAATGTCAAAGTCAAAAGACATTCTCCCTTTTGATATAACTTCAATCTTATTGATATAACTTAAGTCTAATGAACAGAGAGGTTACGCAGGATCAAAAAGATAGTCAGGGCGGTTACCAAGAAGTCAATAGAAAACATAATTCACTGCTTATTCATCAATGCTCTATGTATCGAGTGTTTTGCTAGCAACAGATCCGGAGATGTTGTCTCAATATTGGCATGCCCAGTGTAAGGGCATTTAAAATTTAGTTCACCTCTGTGTGAGGGAAAGATTACCATGCCCACAATACGGCTGCAATAACCATAATAAACACCGAATTTTGTTGCGACCAAACAGCAGATATTAGAACTTATTCGTCACTTTATCAAACCCTGTCAGGATGAAATACATTTTTTAATTTAGAACCTCACGTTGGCGTTTCCGATTCTAACAAACTACTCTTTGGAGAATTATAAAAGGGACTGAGCTGATATAGAGAGAGACGGCGGATGTGATCAGAATGGTCGTAAACGCTGCATATGCTCCGTCAAGTGCTTTGGTACTTGGGAGCTGCTGAAAGCTCCATTTTTACGAGTCTTTATTAAAAACGTTTATTGTGGGGCTTTATTTAAAGTAAATTACATCCAAATTAGTTTAGTGGATCGGTGTGTGGTTCTAGGAGCATTTCCAACAAGTACTTTGGTAAGTCAGCTGCATCTGCACTCCATTCTTGTGTTTGCAGGAAAAGAAGGGGGAAAAAAAGAAAACAAGAAACCAGAAAGCAAAACATTGCAAATCCCCCCAGATAGTTTGTGTATATGTGTGTACGCACACGGCGCCAGTCTCTCTGTCACCTCCCTCCAGTGTCTCGAGACAGGAAGAGACATGTTCTCCTCTGTCCCCCCCTTAGGGAGTCAATGGGAGGTGGCAGGAGTGAGGAGGCTAACATTCATCAAGCTGTTGATTGGTGCTAGTCTCCCCTGTCTCCTTCTTACCCTTTTTTCATTATCTGTTTATTTCTAAGAGCTTTAAAGACGTTGCCTAAAGAATAAAAGCTTTCGTGATGTTTTGGATTTAATCTCCATTGAGGGAAGGGAGTGGAAAAGGGAGGGGCTTGGAGGAAATAATTACTCCTATCAAACCAGGAGGAAGTCATTTGACCAGTCACTCTGCCCCAATGAATCAACTTCCCTACATCCGGCCCTTAGAGGAGGGTGATGGAGAGCCAGCATGTCCAGTCGAGATTATTGTGATAATTACAAACATTTGCTGCAGAAACATTCACCGGGCATCAACCCTGACTGTTTAGCTTGGAGGAGAAATGCATATTCAAATCATGAGATAAGGACTTAGTTTGTTTGTCTTTTGTTTGTGCTGCTGGGGTTTTATTCAGGTTTTATATGTACAGCATCTGTCATGCTAATGGACACCATCTATTTTTTTGTCAATTAAAAATGTCCTTGCAGTTACCAAAACTTGCGAAAGAGAAACAAGCCAGTGACCCCACAGGTTCTCCACCCTTCCAAACTGTGGGCATGACGAGCTTTTTGACACCTTTTATAATGTTTCCTATCAAATGTACCTGGAATGTTTGTTAGCATAAAGTTAATTTTTAGGGTGATATGACTAAAACACATTACTCTAGGAAAAATCCCCCTCATGACAGTGTGTGAGGATTCTGAAGATTTTGCAGTGCTAAGATACTTTTCCTTTTTTCAGTTCTCTAATTATGGGTTTTTAAGATTGTTTTCCCTCCCTTGCCATTCTCCTCGCTGTTGGTGAAGTATATATAAACTTTGACCTTGTCCAGCCTCGTTTGTCACCATTACAGTTGTTTTAAACATTTTATTTCTCACAGACTGTGACATGTTTAAGTTTAGGATTGCTGCAATTTCTATACAGTAGTTATGCAATTGCCCAACTTTAATGTTTAATGGACGGGCTGCACAGTGGCGCAGTGGGTAGCGCTGTTGCCTTGCAGCAAGAAGGTCCTGGGTTCGATTCCCGGCCCGGGGTCTTTCTGCATGGAGTTTGCATGTTCTCCCTGTGCATGCGTGGGTTCTCTCCAGGTTCTCCGGCTTCCTCCCACAGTCCAAAAACATGACTGTCAGGTTGATTGGCCTTCCCAAATTCTCCCTAGGTGTGAGTGTGTGTGTGCATGGTTGTTTGTCCTGTTTGTCTCTGTGTTGCCCTGCGACAGACTGGCGACCTGTCCAGGGTGAACCCCGCCTCTCGCCCGGAACGCAGCTGGAGATAGGCACCAGCAACTCCCGACCCCGTTAGGGAGAAGGGTGACGGAAAATGGATGGATGGATGGATAATGTTTAATGGTATTCCAAATTTGGCATTACACTTTGGAATCCAAATTGGGAATTGGCATTCCCAATTTGAAGTCCGGTTCACAAAAAGAGGCTTTTGTGTCATTTCATGTACATAGCACATGAACACAAATTAAATAGTCAAAAGCAATGTAGAAAATTACAGAAATTTTTGAGTTACATTTTTCTTCTCAACGCACAATTTTTCTCCAACTGAATGGAGTCAGTTGGATCAAATCAATCTTGCCTTGATTTCAGTCCAACTGAAATCAAGGCAAGATTTTTTTTTTTTTTTTTTGTATTTATAATGTAATCTTAGATTAAATTCTTTTAAGACTTTTGACACATCCTTAAAAGAGGTGCCAATAACCCCGGAGTTAGGGAAAACAACAATTATGTCCTTTGCTACACAAAGCCATTTTTTTTCTTTCAATCCCCAGAGATGTCAGATCTTTGAAACTTCTTTCCACTAAGTAAAGAAGTGGAGAGAAAATTCCCTGGAAAAAAAACTAGCTTTTCTTACTGCATTGTATCAAGGTGGAGACGGAAATTGCAGATGTGTTTTTTAATGGAGATTCATTCAATTTTTTTCTTCACTTTGTTTCAATTTAAAATTGACCCTGACAGAACATTTTGTCTGGGTAAATCCAAAAAATTGGATGAAGGCTAGAATGATTGCTGTAGAACCAGTTTGTGGATTAGTCTAGACACATAGTAAACAACATGTGTAATTAATACATCCACCGTTGACATATTGTCATCCTGAAGCTGAATGAGGCTTATGGTTTTACCACCAGAGAGCTTGTTGTTTAGTTAACCTTCCTGCTCGGATTGTCCCTGATATGTTGCAGCTTTGCAAACAATTTGTTGTTTTTGTGTCCGGTTTGACAGGAGGATGAACAGCACTGTATACCATGAACCATGTTTTATTTTTTTTCTGCTCTGCACATATGAACTACCTTTTGCACAAAATCCTAACACAATATTTTAAAATTAGTAGTTAAAGGGTCACAAAATGTGAAAATGCTCAAGTGGTGCACATACTTATGTAAGGCACTGTACTGTTTGTTGTACTGCTGTGTAATGTTGTGGGAGTTGTCTTGGATAAGCAAAAGCCTGTCATTAATTACAAATGTTGAATGTTGGTATTTCAGAAAGGAAGGTGAAGCTTGCCTAGAAGTCAGCAGTCTGGAGAGGTTTGTTGTGGGTCAGCGGTCGTCTTGGCGTCTCATTAACTGGGGGCGACTCACAGACACAGAGTGGAGGCAGCTGGAACCGCGCTGGTGTGTGGGATCTTTAACCGTGAGCTGTCCTAATCACCTGGCCTCTAGAGGGAAGAGCCTTTCTGAGAAGTACATTTAATGCTGCTTGCAAGTTCCAGCAGAAAGCCACTGACTTTTCGGAGATGATTAAGTTTTTCAGCTTTGCGTTGTAATACCCCCCTGGATACTCAGAGTCGCTTCATTCATCTGAAAGCTCATGAAGCTGAATTGTATTTGACATTCATGCTCTGGCAAAGACTCGCTCCAAAGACAACCTAACAGGGGACGTCAATGCCTGGTGAACTGCAGGGAAAGGTAATCCGTATTTTCCATCTGACAAGACATGCTCGGGGGGGAGTGTGAACCCCTATCATGCAGGCTTGTCTGTGACCCTGTGAGAGACCAATATATATATATGTGTGAGTGTGTGTGTGTGTGTTGTCTGGCTGCCTGCCCTGAGGAGGTTTTTGGCCAATAGCCTGACAAAACCAGTGGTTCCTGTGCGATGTTGGACCAACTCCAATTGAAGGAGAGCTTTGGGCCAGCTGGGGCCCTTTCTAATAAGGAAGTGGGACTTTATTCCTCCATCCCCTGCTGACACACAGTCACACAAACACACAGAGGCATACACTGTAGCTGCATCAGGTCTCAGGAGCTGCATGTCAGCAGCTGCATTCACCACCACCCACCTCCCCAGCAGCAATCGTTGGGATCTAAACACATCTCAGGACAGACGGTTTTTCCTTGGGAAAGGAAAACTCCCTTTTAACAGAAAGAAACCTCCAGCAGAACCAGGCTTAGTGTGAGAGTCCATCTGCCAGTTTGGGAAAACAGAGCAGAACAACAAATAAGCCCAGAATCACTGATCCAGAAGAATTTTCTATGTTAAAGAAAATTTTTAAAATTAAGTTTGTAGCTCCTGTAGTGGTTTTACAGCAAAGTAAATAAACTATGAAATCAATTGGGTGAACAACAGCACTATACCCTTCAGTGGCTTTATCTAGGACAAAGACAAGGTGATAAAAGGAGGCCATATGCGTCATCGCTAGAACATGAAAGTAATGTTATTGTCAGCAATAGCTCAGCTGAGTTTCCCTTCCAGGAAGGAGTTTTTGCTAAACAGAAACATCTGGCTTGATGTAATTTCTGTGAAATGACAAAATGAGAACATAAAGCTAATGGCAGCAGCAACTTCAAGTAATTCTCAGATGGAGAGGAGTAGGAAAAAGAAGCAGAGTGAGGAAACCTATTAAATATGTCCTCCACCGTCACACTCTTTTTGTTAGAAACCTGCTTTTACTGGATAACCCTTGTAAGCCATATTTGTTTAGACCTTTTCTGAATATTTCTATCACAATCTTTTAAAACTTTAACTTCATTTGCTGATGTTTTTTTGTGCTTTGGCATTGTGTTAACAGACGTGTGTGTACACAGCTTAACAAGCTACCAAAGCTTCATTCTTGAATGCTTTTTTTGACATAAATCTAAAACTATACTATAGCTAACAAAAGAATCAAGACAATTGTTTCCATTACCATGGTTGAAATCAGTTACTTGTTGGAATTTTGCTCTTATTAGATGATTTATCAAGTCCTCTGTACCTTTTAGTCACACCACACAATCGACAATCTGTGATAACAAGCAAGAAAATGTTCTAGGTTACAAAAAGGAAACAGCTCATGCATTCATGAGAAACACAATCATACCCCTTCTTTCTCAAACACTTCTTGTTTACCTATCTCACATTATACAGCAGAACCAAGATATTGGATGTAACATATTAAGCTTAAAATTCACTAAACCTGTCCTTAATCTGTGCAGACATGTTCAATGATCAACCCAGTCTTTAACCTTGGTGTCTCAGCCAGAACAAATAGGGTGATGTGGAAGCAAGCGTCCCGTCAGGTTAGCCAAGCGGCTGTATAACGCATCAATTCCCTCGTCCCTGATTGAACGCGCAATGGGGCATCAGTTGGTTCAAGCATCCTTACTCCCTTATAACAAAAAACATTGTTCTCAAGAAGCAGTTTCCAAGGCTGCGCTCTCTCCGACTATGTCAGTCTGCCAGCCTCTTTCTTTCTCATAAGATTACGGGTGACTTTCTAGTTGCTTATTGTTCCAGAGAGTTGCCCCAAAACTCCTCTGAACTCAAGTTACCATAGTTTTAGAGAGAGGTCTATTTTTGGCAGTACGTCTTGCGAGGAAGTCTGACCTTTCTTTACGATCCGCTGGTGGTGGGATGTTGTGGAAGGTACAGAAAGTCGGAGAGAAACTTGACATAAGTACTTGAGACATCCTGTGTGTCACAGTTCATGTTTGGGCTTGAAAAATTTCTAGGAAAACAAAAGGAGGGTCCAGTGACATTAAAAGTCAGCATCGGTTTACTAATCAGAGGAGAGATTTCATTTTCTGGGAAAACAATTGCGTGTATCCAGGATGTTGAGCAAACTACTCTAGTGAGAAAACCAAATCCCTTTCGTCTATTTATCAAACTTTGGTTATCAAACAAAGGTTCTGGTACATTTAGCACTTTTTGAGTCTTACTTAGGATATTTTTTAATCAAGAAGATCTATTAATCAGACTAACTGGTAGAATCACTTTAAAGTACAACCAAACAAGTTGTTGTGTTTTTTCACCTTTAAATTAACCCTCCCACAAATAGAAATCTGAATTGTATGACCAACTTTGAGGTTCTGGTTTTTGCTCTGCCAAATATCAATTTTACCCTCTGCAGTGGGCAGCTGCTTTACAATTTGTTTTAAAACAAACTGATTATGTTGTTCTTATTTTAACCTGTTTGTGATCTTGCAATATCGACTGGTACAGTTGGTGCAGCTGCAGCTGGAATTACAAAAAACAGCAACCTCTTTGTTCCCGAGACAATATTTTCTTTTACTCTGACTTATTTCTGTGTTTGCCAACATTTTCAAATCAGCATGATCACAGACAGGTTTTATCCACAACAGGATAAAACAATGGAGAACCTTCCTGTTATTTGCTGAAAGTCTTGCTCTCTCTTGCGCTCCTGGAACCTCAGTGAATCACAGTCATGTCTACATATTTTGTTGAAAATATATATTTTTTTAAATAGCTTCTTTAATATATGTCCTCCTATATTCTATTTAAACTCTTTACTCAGCGTACTTCCTGCAGTAATGACTTCTATGCAAACGAGCCTTTTTTGTAGGTGCACCATGGTAACGCTTGGGAATTAAATATTCATTGAATTTTCTACCAGCTGGTCATCAGTCAAGTTAAAAATCTCCTTCTGCCTTCTTTGTGTGTCTCAAACATCTGCACTCAAAAGTCATATGGCTCGTCCTCGGGTGACTAATTGGACATGTTGGGTTTTCTTTGCATCCTCAGGTTCCTGATGTGTGATGGTTGCCGTGGCCGGCTGTGACGGGCTTTGCTGTTTGCCTCTTTTCCTTTTAGAAATTAGGAGGAATGACCTGCTTCCAGATCATGCAGCAGTGCAGCAGCGGTGAGTTTTTTCCTCCACTGATTCCAACAGGAGAGGACAGCTAGGTGGCAAGGTGTATATCCCACCTACCCACCAAAGTGTCCACCAAAGCAGTTTGTGTCTGCTTTGTCACACTGTGTAAGATTTTGTGTGTGTGTGTGTGTGTGTGTGAAAAAGATAAAAAGTGACACACCTCCGCATATATCTGCTGGCTCAAACCCAACCACTAAGACATTTTTAACACTGTGTCAGCTTTCATCTGAACAGGTTTTTTTTGTATATAAAATAATGTTTTTTTTTCAGAACTGAAAGAGAAAGTACATTCCCTTTCAGGATGTCTGCTCAGATATTTGGGCTACACAGAAATAAAAAGTTTGTGGCAGAAAAAAGCACAATGTGCCCACAGGCAGACATGATGGTGGCATCTTCATGTTGTGGGGAAGCCGATTTTCAGCAGAGACACGGAAGTGGATTATAGCTCATGGGTGGATGGAGGCAAAGGCTGGACAATCCTGGTAGAAAATCCGTTAGAAGAAACAAAGGACTTGAGACTGTGGTAGAGTTTATATTTCTGTCTTTATACTATGACTATTTTTCGGATGAAGGTTTGTGTTGTTTTGCAGATACAAAGACGAGCATTAGAGATTGAGGGGGAATCCAAGACAGAACTTGAGGGCATGTGTCTTTATTACAGTGTCTGCTTTTATACGAGATTTCATGGCTTTTTTAGAATCTGTGTGTGTCATTCAGCTCTGCATGGTCCCCTTGTGTTTTCATTAGTGTTTAAGCTGCGATGTGCAGAATCCTGTACAGTTTTATCATCTTTTTCTTCCTTTTGTATTTTTCTCCCTTTAGGCAGCAGCAGCCTTATGGGCTTCAGGACATACTAGACCCCAGCCTCCATCGCACATCAAGCACCCGTCCCAACGCTCTTCCCGAAGTCTTTGCAACTCTATTAGATTTTTTTATACTGTTACATACTTGAGCTTTTAGAGGCAGCGCTTTGGCTACACCTCCTCTGACTTGCACGACGGAAGCAGTCCGTGTTTTCCGATGGCGTCGTGCGTGGAAAGACCACAGGGGGAGATCCATGGAAGTGTGGCCAAAGTGCTATCGAGTAATGTTGTTATAATACTAGAATTATTACTATTCTGTATATCATTCATATCAATGTTATTATTATAAATACATGTCGAAGCATGACTTTGCAAAAAAAAAACAACAAAAAAACCCCCCAAAAAAATCCAAACTAAAAAAAACAACAATGCTGTACATTTTTAGATATTTTAAAGAAGTACAAAAAAGTATTTTTGTAATCAAGACAACGTTGAAATGTTTTGATCGGTTCATGTTGTGTATGAGAAATTGTCATACCTTGATTTTTTTTCCTTTTTTGTGTGTTTTGTGCCATTTATAAAATTACAAGTTGTCCTTCCATACCAAAGCAGTCATATCAGTTTGCCTCCTTGTCTTTTCTACACAAATCTGTGAATTTTGGTTTGCTCTTTTTTTTCTTTTTCCTCCGTTGAGCCGAGTTAAATCAGAAGTCCCTTTTTTTTGCCCTGTAGACTGTCATAATCAGATGTGCTAGTGAAGGCATCGACAGGATTAAAGCCATCGCTTGAAAGTGAAAAAAGTGACCCTAGAGACGGCAACGACCGGCAAACTCAACTCCACTATTATTAGAAATCTGCTCCTTCATTTTGTAGCAAGAGGACAACAGATAAGTACAGAGAAACAAAAAGACCAAAGGCTTTTTTTTTTTCTTTCTTACACTGGTGTGCTGTTTAGAATTCAATGTCTGACGGCTTTGTAGTCCTCGGTCTGATATTTCTTATGAAGTAAGATATTATTTTTGCTGCATGTCCCTCTTGGTGTCACTCCAAAGAGTCCTTCAGCATCTGAAAGAATTTTCACTTTAAGCGATTTTTCTCTTTTGTCTATTTTTAGGAAGCCTGCGTGATTCAACTTGCTTTGTCGAGTTTGTATTTGCATATTAATGATAGAAATAGGGGTGGGGGGGGGGGAATAATTTCTAATCTGGTGTCTTTCTGCAATAACATCTGCTGTGCAACATATCATGAACTGATCATGTTTCTGTGACATTTTTAATGACAAAATTATGACCCTCGTCCCATTTGTACAAAAATCAAGCGCTTGTACTCGATTCTTGTACTTGTACTTTTCTGATAAAGAGAAAAAAAAAAACACTGAAATGCTGTAAGAAGTAAATAATACTCCCTGTAATCTTTAAACCCAGATGTTTCAGACCATCTAGGACGAGTTGAGTCATGTACTTTCTCAGTGTTCCTTCATGTTGAATAATAAGATGCATCATATAACGGTGGACCATATCACCTGAGTACATGAAGACTTTTTTTTTTCCTGCTTTTACAATTTTAAACCAAGTGTGGAGCCAAATTTATTAGAACAAGTATTTATAAAAAAAAAAAAAAAAGTGTGAGAGTGAGTTTTTATTTTTTTTTCTTTTAAAAGATCATAGAAGATGTCTATTGTATGATTCACTGTAAGTATTATTGTAAGTTCAATTGTATAATCATTTGATCATTTTTCTTGGGCTTCCTTTGGTTTTTAGCTGTCTGATTGGAACAGTCTGTGTTTGATATGTGAATACTTCTATAATTCACTGTGAAAGTCGGAGAACAAATAGATCGCTTCATGTTTTTCCAGCCATAAATTTCCAGGAGGTTGATGAGACGATCCCTCTGTTAATGAAAGATATTTCTTTGCTTGGTTCAGTGTGTGTAACTGTGTGTTGTGCATGCTCACGGCATGTTTGTTCTTTTTCTTAATGCTTACAGTGCTGTTGATATTTATGTACTTTAGCCACTGTGAGGAGGAATTTGACCTCAGTGAGTTGCAGAAATTTGTTGGTTTGAAACACACACACACACACAACAAAAAAAAAGGTGATCAAATGGAGCCGTTTTTATTAATATGTTAAATGAAGACATTTCGGTCCATCTGCCATTAAAGATTGAGATTAAAGCTGCTGTCGTGACTAACATTTATTTATCATAAAATCAGGTAAGAAAGAATTATTAGACTATTTGTTCAATAATAAGTAGGATATAGTTGAAGGCATTGTAAATGTTTTCACTTTAAGTTTTTCCCTCTTTACAAATGTAGATCAAAATTTAAAAATACTGATGAGGGAATTTCCCCTTCAGGATTGTACAAAAAAAAAAAAAATAAATCACTCAATGCAACAAGAGAGCTTATTTTGATTTGGTTATTTATTGATGACATCTTTAAAGGAACTAAAATCAAGCGAGTGGAAAAATATTTGAATATTCCAACTTGTTTTTGTTCACGCAGTGGATAAGAAGAGAACACACTTAGATGCATTTGATAAGACGCACATCATAGTGCTACAAAGTAACTGTTGCCCCTGAGGCTTTTTTTGCTAT
Source organism: Poeciliopsis turneri (assembly GCA_922788865.1). Lineage (NCBI taxonomy): Eukaryota > Metazoa > Chordata > Actinopteri > Cyprinodontiformes > Poeciliidae > Poeciliopsis > Poeciliopsis turneri. Next base: position 234,309 of record CAKLNU010000430.1, read on the forward strand.
TAAAAAGTACAAAAATAGCACATTATGGCATAATAATAGAAAGGTTTGCAGATAAAAAATAAGACAAAAATGGCAAAATGTCACACACACTCAAAAGAACTGTAATGAAAGAAGAGATAAAATCTCAGCTGAAAAATCTCCAAATCCAAAGCAAACAAAATTAAACGTGATACATTTTAATAAAGCAACAGAAGCTTGTCACAATGAAAACTGAAAGTAAGTTTAGTGTTTGTAATGATTGATTATGCATTTTTGTCTGTTTAGATAATATCTAATTATCTAAATAAATGTTCCTAGTATGGCAAAAAAGCTTTTTTTTCCCCTCTTTTGCTTGTTGCTAATATTTCTTTTATTGTGGGCATTAGAGATAATGGGAATACCTTTATCTGACACACCAGCCAAAAATACAACAGTACGTGTCCAGCTTCAATTTTTCTTGTAGAATTAGTGTCTGGTTTAGTCCCAACTTCCCTCCCAAAACACTGTTATGACTAAATCACCCACGAAACCCATCCATCCATCCATCCATCCATTTTCCGTCACCCTTCTCCCTAACGGGGTCGGGAGTTGCTGGTGCCTATCTCCAGCTGCGTTCCGGGCGAGAGGCGGGGTTCACCCTGGACAGGTCGCCAGTCTATCGCAGGGCACCCACGAAACCCCTGAATACAAATTTGTAAAACTATTGATTCAATACATCTGATGTGATCTAGTAAAAGATGTTATTGACCAGACTGCAAACACAAAGAAATGAGCAGAAAAGAGAAGAAGGCCTGCTCGAGAAAATTAGAGGACCCTGTTTGCCCATTTAGAAATCCACCTGCACATGGTGCCATTTCCATTTTCCCTCTTTCACACTTGTCATTGGATAACACCCGCACCCTCCAATCCTTGGGGGCCATCAAAACATGACGTGGGATACTAAAAAGTGGTTTTTGCGCCAGGGGAGCTGGAGACCTCTCCCTGCCCTCTATAAGAATAGCCTGGCAAACCCAGGAGCTGGCTACACCTGAGACAGAGGCCAAAGCCAATTTACTTTCCCTCCATACTGTCTCAGCTCTCATCTGTCAGGCAGCATATAGCAGCTTCTCACATGGCGCACATACACGAGCACACATCTGAGGGGCGTTCACACGTTGTCACGCAGGAGAAAAGTGGTGGATAAAAGTGTCTTGTGAACAGAGAGGAATATTCATGTGGATGCATGCAATCATAAAACCCGACTTGCAACAGATTAGAGCGACGTTCCTCCCCTTTAAGGAGTTCATTAAAGACTTGTTTAGAGTGTCTATCTTCCAACAAAGGAATTTCAAACAAAAGACGCATACCAAGGAGGAAAGCAAAAGCGGCACTTATTGGTCAAAATTGCCGTCTGGGTTGTTTGTGTATTTTCTGTACTAATATTTAGTGATAAATATTGGATCGCTGCAAAAAAAAAAAAAAAAAAAAAAAATCTTATGTTGCGATTTGTTCATTCTAGTCACAAATCACTTGTTGAACAGCACAAAGAAATAAAAACAGTTCTGAGTCCAAGTCAAAGTGGTCAAAGGAGGGAGCAGTGGACTCTGTGAGTGGCCTTGGTGAGTTGAAGAGGCTCAACCCATGGAGTCAGATCCAAAGAATAAGCTAATACAGCTCAAATTGTTGAAGATGTTAATGCTGGTTGAAAGTTGTCACTAATCAGGATCCCCATACTGACTGCTACGCATTACTGAAAGCACCGTCAATGGGAATGTGTATCCACTGCTTGCCTCAGGAACAAATGACACGAGGAGCGAAGGCAAGTCAGCTGAGGGAGCCTGAAACTTTGGGTAGTGCTCTTGCTGAGGAGCCTTGTGTCCTGCAACTCATTTGGATGGTAATCTGACAACCAGGCTTCACTCTGTCATGGAAATTGTGTCGTCTGATCACTGTGGCCTCTTGCAGTAGGACGCCTCAGCCTTCCTGAAACTAGAAAACAGTTTGCAAATGGTTTGAGGAGCACAAAGTGAGTCTGAGGTGTGGACTTGGGCTGTAAAAACACCTCTTACCTGCAATATGTGTATTAACGTGCACCTTAGTGGAGATTTATTTTATTTTATATTTCACATATTGCACAGAATAAACAGCCTTCTGTCGCTTTGCAAGAGAATAAAATAACTTCTCCAACATAGGTAATAGCTTTGTTTTAATACTGTTTTCGTTCTCTTTGCTCGTTGGTATTATCTGCGTGCTTCAACCAGCAGCTCTCACTGTAACAAGTTCCTGCCATTGTTACAGAGTCAAACAGAAGCTGATAACCTTTGCCACAGAGTAGCTCCAGGGACTGACAGCTCAAATGCACGAGACTCGACGGAGGTCTTGGATGCTGACTAACGTCTAAGTCATCACTTCACAGCTTGGATGCGTCTCTGCCCAGTCATTATCTGAACACTGATTGGTCGAAATGTGGCGCCGGGCTACCGAGAAGCGCCACCTCACACCAAAGCCTCTGACTCTCCCTCCAGCTCTGGCGGCTTCCCTGCCTTTGTTCCACAAAGTGAAGATGAGTGAAGGAGAAGCAGGTCGCCCTCTAAACCTAACGCCTTGCTCTGCGTGTCTTTTCCTCCGTCCACCTTCTGCTGCTTGCCTCCTTCTCCGCACTGAGCCGCAGCTCGCAGCTCCCCGCGGCGGGCCTGATGGCCCTCAGTTCCTCAGCAATCAAAACACTAAAGTCTCCCACGACTTTCCCCTTTTTCCCCCCACAGATTCCGTGCTGCTTCAGTCGGCTTCACCAGATTCCAGGTAATCACACAAAGATATTTTATTATTAATCCACACTGATGGATGGATGTAGATGCAAGCACGCTGCGGGCGTGCGCGCGTGCGCGTGTGCGTCTGTGTAAACATGGCGTGTGTCACATGATAGCTTGACTCAGAATGACATCATGATATCCTTTTCGATTGGGAATGCAGGAGTCCAGGAGCGCCCCTCATTGGTTATCCCAGGGAATTACAGACTCCATCTACAAAGTGCAGCACCAACAATGGTGACGCACTAATTACGGCGATAAGAAAAGTATTATAAAGGTGTGAAACGTTTAGACTAAGTGTGATTGTTTTATTTTATTTTATTTTTTTCACCAAGGGAATTTCAGACTACATTGAGGTGTCTCCTATAATTGATCGCTGTCTCCGCCTGGTCAGCTCAACACGTGGCAGACTCACCCGCCATGATTGATGTTGCCACTCAGGACGCGAGCTGTGATGGATCGATGCTGCATGTAGGGATGATCGCACCATTACTGTCAGGTGTATTTGGATGATGATGATGTTAATAAATTTAAATGTAAATGAAAAATGCAATTTCAGTTATTGAACTGAAAAAATTGAAGCTCATTCCTTCATTAAAGCTTCTAAAAACCAAAAAAAACAAAAAAAAACAACCCAGTTTCTCACCAAGCTGCACAAGGGCAACAGAAAGTATTTTAAGTAAAGCAATGTTATGTTAAGATGAAGGCAGTAGCCAAAAAGAGACACCAAAAAGAAAGCTGCGAATCCAACCTGGACCACAGGCTGACCGCCGCCATGTTTCCTCGATGCAATAATTCATCGGACGTTTCGGATGAGAAGTCCATTTTGCGATTTCGTTGCTCAACCTTTTCATTC